>JARGCV010000349.1:795000-1132500 GCA_034064705.1 Bothrops alternatus
ATTGCTACTACGATGATCGTAAATGTAATTAGGCTGTTCAGTCATCATTAATATCCTTTCCAAACCTCTTCAGATTTACAGGCAGAAAAACTGGATGGATAATTCTACTAATTTCTCCAAGGGGGGGGCAAGGGTGGAATAAGTACTGTATATTCGCCTACAGTTTCTCAAGCCATGGATTCCTGAAATGGCAGGCCTTGCTCACAGGCATTCATCCCCTAGTTACCTCCAGATGGACTACTGCAATGCACTCTGCATAGGGCTGCCCTTGAAGAGTATCTGGAAGCCTCAGCTGGTACAGCATGCAATAGAGCAGGCAGCTAGGTACATTCCTAGAACACATTCCTAGAATTCCTAGCTTGGAGCTGCTTCCCAACCTCTCTTGGTTGTCACTTTGCTTCTAGGTCCAATTCAAGGTGCTTTTAAAAATATCTGTGGTTATTATTATTATTATTATTGTTGTTGTTGTTGTTGTTGTTATATAGGATTTTACCTGTTGGTGGTGCACTTCCCAGAGTTGCCTCAGGCAGTGGCTGCATAAATTTGACTAATAACTACAATAAATGGTTAAATTCCCAGGGAGTGGTGAGTTTACAAACTGATCTGGAGAAAGCCCCAGTTATCTTCCATTGGAATTTTAACTGAAGGCTGGGGAGCAAGGTAGAAAACTTTTGCAGTAAAAATTAGAACGGTTAGCTGGAAGCACTAAATAAAAGGATGTTTTGCCTAGGAAGATTTCTCCAAACTTGGTTTGTTTTTTGAAAAAAACAAAACAAAACAAAACTCCTAGGATCATAAAATCTTAGGACTGGAAGGGACCTTGGAGGTCCTCTAGTCTAGTCCAACCACCTGCTCAAGATAGGAGTTCTTATGCTAATCTAATCTAATCTAATCTAATCTAATCTAATCTAATCTAATCTTTATTCCAATGGACATTTTCTTTCATCAGATTGAACAAGAACTGGAAGAAGTTTCTCTCCAGCTTGCTTAGTTCATCCTTGACTTGGAACATGGTTTGGCAGGATCCAGAAATCTGCAAACTGACTAGGTGCAGAATATCACCGAGTATCCGAGTAACGTAGGACTTTTCAAATAAAAAAAAATGTATTTAGCATTAACCTGAATTTTGCTCCCTTCCACGTGTTTTTTCCTTTATGAGGATAGAATAACCCAAGAGATCAACTGACCTAGTTTACTAATAACCATTTGGATTAATTTCTGTGGGAACAACTGTTATCATTACTCCATTACTTCTGATAACAGCAGTGTCCTTAGGGAGGTGAAAGACAATTAAAGGTCAACAATTGGGCCAGAATTTTGTGATGCCAATCCTGTGACTGTGTGCTTGCAACAGGCACCAGGACACAAGGATATTAGGGTGGTGTTTGCATTGTGGTATCGCAGTACTTGTTCTATTGTTCTCCTACTATCATGGCTTATCACAGTGGTGGCGAACCATGGCCCCAATCCCAGGCCTTCAGCTGGATTTTATAAAACCTTTTTGCTTTAGGCCGTGTGCAAAAAAAAAAAAAAGATTCAATCAATTAGTCAATTTCAACTTCTTGCAGGAAAAAAAAGATCTTGCAAAGTTGGAATTGATTGATTGAACTTTTTAGTCCCACCCAGTCTGCTGTTACCACTGCAGCCACGCCCACCCAATGGGCCACACCCAGCCAATGGGCCACACCCACCTGGCACCCAACGATGCATAAGTGGGTTTTGGGTTGCAGTTTGGGCACTCGGTCTCTAAAAGGTTCGCCATCACTGGCTTATCATTTCTCCATCTATTTTCCAGCTGGGAGAAGATATTCTCATTTCCTTGTTCAGCTGGTGGATTCAAACTCGGACCCCATTGTTCACCTCTGGTCTACTCTTGGAGGGTTGACTAATCCACCTCTTAAGAAACAGGCAGACAAGACATTGCGCAAGAGAGGATAAGTTCTGCACTGTACAAACCTTGTTTCATAATTTTGATGGCCACAGGCACTGTGTTCTTCCACATTCCTTCCCAAACTTCTCCAAAACATCCTTCGCCCATCTTCCTCCAGAGCTGGAATTCAGACCGGGGACGTTCCCACTGATCCATCTCAGAAGGCTTCTGTAGAAGGGGTAATATTAGAAACGATCCAGATAACAGAATAACAGAGTTGGAAGGGGGAACTTAGAGATCTTCTACTCCAACCCTTTGCTCAATAGGAAACTCTATATCATTTCAGATAAATGATTGTCCAATCTCCTCTTAAAAATCTCCAGTGTTGGAGCACCTACAACTTCTGGAGGCAGGTGTGTTCCACTGATTAATTGTTCTGTCTGGAAATTTCTGCTTAATTCCAGGTTAGTTCCCTCCTTGATTAGTTTCCATCCGTTGCTTCTTGTCCTGCCTTCTGGTGCTTTGGAAAATAGGTTGACCCCCTCTTCCTTGTAGCAGCCCCTCAGATATTGGAACACTGCTATCATGACACCCTTAGTCTCCCTTTTCATTAAACTGGATATACCCAATTCCTGCAACTGTTATACCAAAGTATTTTTCCTGTCTAGGTAGTATCAGCCGCCCTGAGTTCTCCGGAATAGGGCGGCATAGAAATCGAATAAATAATAATAATAATAATAATAATCATCATCACTTATTGTACTGTGGGAAATCAGCCCCCCAGAGAAGGAATATTAAAAGGACAGGAAAATATATTTCCTCAAAGGATCTTAAAGAGGCAGAAAAGCATGCCCCATTTTTCTTAATAGCCCCAAGTCCCCCTCCCCCAAGCAGAAGCCAGCTCTGTACAAATGCAGATGTAAACCATCAGGAAGGTTGAAGCTAGGAGATTAAGTATCATCCTTGTGTGGCCTTACTAAGGATTTATAGAGCAGTACTAACGCTTCACATAATTTTGCTTTCATGCCTCTGTTTATACAACCAAGGATTGTATTAGCTTTTTTGGCTGCTGCACCACACTGGTAAGATTGAGCTATAAATAGTCTACACGAATGAAGGTATGTTCCAGCATGGATCAAATCTGTGACACATTCTGAAGAGAGAGAATTGGAAGAATAAATTTTTGGTTCCAGTGACCGACTCAGATTTATCCTGTAAATAGTTTACTATGGAAGAGGGCGACTAAAATTAACTGCTTGACTTTTGAGAAAAAAAGAACATTTCAAAAGAAAAAACCTGAAGCAGATCCAAAGGCAAAGCAAAAACAAACACTCCCCCATGCCCCAATAAAAGCCACACATCCAGCTCCTGGAAGTTTGTCAGGGATGGAGAAAATCACATGGTGGTGACATGTTCTTCCACTCACCTTCTGGACGCAGGGCTGAGATAAGGGGCACTCAATGATATTCCAGTTGGCTCTGTAATAAGCAAGGAGCTCTTCCAGACTCGAGAAAACATGAGCTTTTTCCAAGTAAAAACTTCCGGCGGGATTCAAGAAGATTCTGAAATGTCGTACTTTTCCACGGTTGCGAACTGAAGATTGAAGGAAAAGAGAACACGAAAGAATTTGCATCAACTTTGCAATTTCCCTTTCTATAGTTTAGTAGGCACCAGCATTGCTTGTCCCTCAGCTCTATGGTTCATTTTTATTTTGTTATTTTATTTTAATTATTTTATTTTATTTTATTATTAATTTTATTTTATTATTTTATTTTATTTTAATTATTTTATTTTATTATTATTTATTTTATTTTATTATTTTATTTTATTATTTTATATTACATTATATTATTTTATTTATATCCCACTTTTATTATTTTTACCAATAACTCAAGGCGGCGAACGTATCTAATAGTCCTTCCTTCTCCTATTTTCCCCACATCAACAACCCTGTGATATCAAAAGTAATTTGCATCACAGGTAGTGCTGGGGCATAAGACCGTTCATTTAACAATGGTTCATTCACGACAGCCTTGCAAAAAGTAACTTGGTCCTTGCAGTTACGACCATCATACCACCCCATGTGGTCATGTCATTGCAATTTGGGCACTTAGCAACCGGCTCACATTTACAACTGGTTGCAGCATCCTGCAGCCATGTGATTAGGACCACATGATTTGTTTAATGACCAACATACATCTTCTCATCCAACCCCCTGCCTCCTGGGAATATCGTTCCGGACAAATGGCTGTCCAGTCACTTCTTAAAAACTTCCAGTGTTGGAGCATTCACAGCTTCTGGAGGCAGGTTGTTCCACTGGTTAATTGTTCTAACTGCTATCAGGAAGTTTCTCCTTAGTTCTAGGTTGCTTCTCTCCTTGATTAGTTTCCATCCGCTGCTTCTCGCCCTGCCCTTGGTACTGTTGAGTCCCTCTTCTCTGTGAGAACCTCTCAAGAATCTGCTGAGATGGTGAATCCAGAACCAACTCCAGAATTTTATTTTTCCTGTCTAGGTAGTATCATCACTTATTGTACTGTGGGAAATCAGCCCCCCAGAGAAGGAATATTAAAAGGACAGGAAAATATATTTCCTCAAAGGATCTTAAAGAGGCAGAAAAGCATGCTCTGTTTTTCTTAATAGCCCCAAGTCTCCCTCCCCCAAGCAGAAGCCAGCTCTGTACAAATGCAGATGTAAACCATCAGGAAGGTTGAAGCTAGGAGATTAAGAAGATTAAGACACCTAAAATCTGCATACCTCACCCAAACTCTAGGAGTCATTAGCCCCAGCACCGGGGAAGCAGGATATGGCCTTTGGGACATAATAGGATTAACCCATCACCATCAGAATACCAGAAAAGCACACTCAGACTCAGGTCAAAGTTCATGCCACAGGAACAGGAAACAACTCAAAACAAAAGGCTCCAGAGGGTATAAAAACCCACTCCCTAAATGTGCTCAGCCCTTTTTCTCTCCTCTTTCCTGCCAGAGCCATCTTCCTGTCTGGCTCTTCTCTTCAATAAACTGCCACCTTCTTTCTAAAGCAGTCTCCATGTTGTTTATCCCCAGCTTGGACTGAACCACGATGAAGACTTTTCTTCCAACAGTACCCATCATGTAAATAAGACTTGCTGACATCTGGAATTATTTTGCTTGTATTTGAGCGAAGTGCCTGCAACTTACATCCATTATTTCTGGTTTCTATGACCAGGAAAAAAATAATTCCTGACCATCTTCCTTATGGCACCTTTCTACATATCTGAGTACTGATATCATGTCTTTAATGGGTGTTCATTTCTCTAGACTGACCCTACCAAGTTCCTTCAGCCTGCCCTCATAAGAAGCCTCCAAGTCATATTTGTCTTCTGAACAATCTGTCAATTTCCGGGAAATATGTCCAGAATTGTCCAGAGTATTCCAAACCAAAGGTGGTCTCACCAGCCACAAGGAGAGAGGAATAAAGATGTCGCACATGTTTGACGGGAAACTACATTTCCCACGATTCCCTGGGGAGATGAACTAAGAAGGTAGAAATGCCTCTGGGGCACAAATGCTTGAAAATAATCTCGGCATGATTTGGAAGATATAGCAACCTTTGATTTCCTTTACGAGAGATGTTGACTTAGGTTAGGAAAAACAGGAACAGATGGAGATTGAGGCGGTGACACTGCCTATTCCTTCATTCATGACATTTTGGCAGGGAATTCCAGAACTGTCATCAATAGGTTTCCTTGTGTTTAGATCAGCCATGCCAGGCAGATGCCCTCAAGCTGTGTTGCATTGGCACCTGTTGGAATTTCTGGCTTGGAATTCTGGGGAATTGCACTCGCCACAACTCAAGCACGCTCAGCTGTGAAAGGATGAGAATTCGAGAGACCGTCTATTGCCATTGTTAGTCACTCCTAATTGTGCAAAGGCTTGCTGTGGCTTGGGGCTAATTCATCCTTTGCTGCATGCAACTTGTGTAGGCAGAATACCTTTGTTTATTGCAACACTTAGCATAATTACACACAAGGAATTGGAGTGTGCTTAGTAATTAACTTTTTTTTCTGGAATGAATTTATCACGCAGGTTAAGGTGGAGGAGACACTCATGTCTTTTGTGTTGCAAATTGGAGAGATTTGTTTGCAGGGCGCCAAGGGTTTCCTTGCATAGAAAACAATTCATCCTGCTTTACTGCTCAATATCCAGAGGAATGACACAGTCCGCCTGTTAGCTGTAACATGTGAGCAACTGCATTAAGACCCTGTTTGTCTTTAATCCTCTCTTCCAGCTGGCCAGTTGTACAAGGAGCTGGAAAGAAGGAAAGAAAAAGAAAGGAAGGAAGGAAGGAAGGAAGGAAGGAAGGAAGGAAGGAAGGAAGGAAGGAAGGAAGGAAGGAAGGAAGGAAGGAAGGAAGGAAAGATCTTGAGGGAGGAAGGAAGGAAGGAAAGATCTTGATGAAGGAAGGAAAGATCTTGAGGGAGGAAGGAAGGAAGGAAGGAAAGATCTTGAGGAAGGAAGGAAGGAAGGAAGGAAGGAAGGAAAGATCTTGAAGGAAGGAAGGAAGGAAAGATCTTGAGGAAGGATGGAAGGAAAGATCTTAAAGGAAAGAAGGAAAGATCTTGAGGGAGGAAGGAAGGAAGGAAGGAAGGCACGCTGGCTGAGGAATTCTGGGAGTTGAAGTCCATGAGTCATTAAATGGCCGAGTTTGAAGACCCCTGATCTAGTCTAATCTCCCCTGCTCAGTGCAGAACATATTAACCTAGTTTTTTTCTTCCTTGGAAACTTTAAGAAGAGTTGGACCCCCAACTCCCAGAATCCCCCAGCCATCCCTAAAGATAGCCCCTCCCCTGCCTCTATTTGAAGCACAGTAAGGGAAATCCATTTCTGCACAAGGCAGAAAGCTCCAGACAATTCTTAATGTGGGGTCCTTGGTGCTCTCTGAGCTTGGTTGTTTTCTTGCAGATGTTTTCATTATCCAACTGGAGATCAAACGCCACTCCCTTCTATCACTGATGATGTTCCCTAGTTGGGTAATGAAATGTCTGCAAGAAAACCATGAAGCTCTGGGAGAAGCAAGGACCCCACAGTCCTCCTCCTCCTCCTCCTCCTCCTCCTCCTCCTCCTCCCTCCTATCTAGCACAGATGATGTTACCTAGTTGGGTAATGAAACATTTGCAAAAAAACCACCAAAGCTCAGAGGGCACCAGGGACCCCACAGCTCAACCTCTCTTCTACCGACTGAGTTTTAGAACCAGCATTCAATTTTAGGGTCTGGCAAGCAAAGATGTTTGCCAAGCTGGTATCCAGGATGGTGTGAAGGTCTACCTGTTTTTATGCGTGTTAAAGAAGTTTGTTTGTATGGTATTATCAGCGCCACCATTCTGATTTTTTGGACCATGGTTTGCTGTGATTACTATCACAATCACCATCTTGACTTGGCTGACCATGTGAACATTTCTGCGTAGTTGCTGGCAAGTGAAAAGAAGGGAAAATCCAGCTTGATCTTCAGCTTGGGAGGCCAAATCCAATTAATCCTAAAAATGATTCACCTTGGTCAGGGGTCTTCAAACTTGGCTCTTTTATGACTTGTGGACTTCAACTCCCAGAAGTCCTCAGCCACAGCATAGCTGGCTGAGGAATTCTGGGAGTTGAAGTCCACAAGTCATAAAAGGGCCAAGCTTGAAGACCCCTGACCTTAGTGGTCAACTATGGTAGAGGTCTACCTGTGGCAGGAAGAGTAAGATGTAGTTTACCTGACAGAGAGTATTCTCCCTTGTTACTCTCGCTGTCCCGAATAAGGAAGGAGCCGTGGTGATTTGGGGGAGATAGAAGTAGCTGGTTAGCTTTATTTCTTGTGATTCCGCTTACGTACCAACTGAGAAAAAAAGAGATGAGAGCAGATTAAACCATAAGCCAACCTCTCAGTTGTCTTCAGTACAAGTAATAAAGAAAGAAAAAAAATATTTCAAATGCCTAAGTCAGGGGTAGGCAACCTTGGCCCCCTCATGACTCGTGGACTTCAACTCCCAGAATTCCTGAGCCAGCATGGCTCAGCTTGGAAACCTCTCCCTTTCCCCTCAGCGTGGCTGGCTCAGGAATTCTGGGAGTTGAAGTCCATGAGTCATAAAAGAGCCAAGGTGGCCTACTCCTGGCCTAGGCCGCTTTATGACTCATGGACTTCAACTCCCAGAATTCCTGAGCCAGCCTGGCTCAACTGGGAAACCTCTCCCTTTCCCCTCAGCATGGCTGGTTCAGGAATTCTGGGAGTTGAAGTCCACGAGTCATAAAAGAGCCAAGTTTGCCTACCTCTGGCCTAGGCCTAGGCCGCTTTATGACTTGTGTACTTCAACTCCCAGAATTCCTGAGCCAGCCTGGCTCAGCTTGGAAACCTCTCCCTTTTCCCTCAGCATGGCTGGCTCAGGAATTCTGGGAGTTGGAGTCCATGAGTCATAAAAGAGACCAGGTTGCCTACCCCTGGCCTAAGTCATGTTCAGGGCACCCCAAAAGTGTTTTCGGTTGTGCCAATTTTTTTTTAATGTTTGCTTGAGTTTTGTTTAAAAATATTTACATAGTGCTGGTACACTGGAACATGCCCATGATGTTTGAGACATGATGTTTCCCCGCATGCTTATCCTTTACATAAACAATGAAATTCCATCCTCTCTTGCAAAATAGTGAGTCACTTCTTTGGCTTGCCACGCACTGGATTTTAATCAGGGGCATTTTCAAGTTCAGGAAAAAACCGGCTCTGCTCATACCATCTCCCTGAGACTTTCTCCAGATATTTCCATATTTCAACAATGACTAATTTGACAGCTGTAATTAAAAAGGTACAGCAATTTCTTATTTACAGTGTTGTGGTTTTTCTGCCCATCAAGAAGGTGAGGGATGCTTGGTGCTCTCTGAGCTTGGTGGTTTTCTTGCAGCTGTTTCATTATTGAAACTAGGTAACATCATCAGTGCGTTTATGATGTTACCTAGTATAGGCCGTGAAATGTCTGCAAGAAAGCCACCAAGCTCAGAGAGCACCAAAGACCCCTCATTTCAACCCTGAGCTACAGAGATTCTCCTTTACTGGCATTAAGTATGACTCACATAATAGAGACAGAGATAGAGATGGAGATGGAGATGGAGATAGGAATAGGGAATAGGGAGTAGAGTAGAGTAGAGTAGAGTAGAGTAGAGTAGAGTAGAGTAGAGTAGAGTAGAGTAGAGTAGAGTAGAGTAGAGTAGAGTAAAATATAGAATATAGAATATAGAATAGAATATAGAATAGAATAGAATAGAAATAAGAATAGAATAGAAATAAGAATAGAAAAGAATAGAATAGAAATAAGAATAGAGTAGAATAGAAATAAGAATAGAATAGAAATTAGAATAGAGTAGAGTAGAATAGAATAGAATAGAATAGAATAGAATAAACAGATTGTAGAATAGAATAGAATAGAGTATATATAGAGTAGAGTAGAGTAGAGTAGAGTAGAATATAGAATATAGAATAGAATATAGAATAGAATAGAATAGAAATAAGAATAGAATAGAAATAAGAATAGAAAAGAATAGAATAGAAATAAGAATAGAGTAGAATAGAAATAATAGAATAGAAATTAGAATAGAGTAGAGTAGAATAGAATAGAATAGAATAAACAGATTGTAGAATAGAATAGAATAGAGAATAGAGTATAGAGTATAGAGTAGAGAGTAGAGTAGAACAGAACAGAACAGAACAGAACAGAACAGAACAGAATAGAATAGAATAGAATAGAATAGAATAGAACAAAATTCTGTATTACCCAGGTGTGATTGGACACACAAGGAATTTGTCTCCAGTGCATAAGCTCTCAGTGTACATACAAGCAACATCATGATCATAAATCATGATCATAATCATAACAAAATACATTCATCATAAATCGTAAGATACAACACTTAGTGATAGTCATAGGATACTAAATAAGCAATCAACATAAATCCTACAAGGATACTAAATAAAACAATATAAATCATAACATACAAGCAACAAAGGTATAGCCATAAGAAGATCAGGAAATAGTTAATAGGAAAGATGAGAAGAATAATAGTAATACAGCCCTACTAGGTAATTTGAAGTGTTTTTGGGAATTAGTTGTTTAGCAGAGAAATGGCATGGGGAAAAAACTGTCCTTGTGTCCAGTTGTTTTGACATGCAGTGCCTTACAGTGTCGTCCTGAGGGAAGAAGTTAGCTAAAAGAAGAAGCAGCATTATTCAATCTCAGATTTTATCTTGTAGTTACAATATCACAGCAGAGGTTGGCTGTTGTTATAAAAGGCTGAAGACTGTCAGATATGACTCCTAGTGACTTTCATGGGCACATCTTACCTGCAGTCTTAGAATTGCTTTGGTGATCTCCCACCCAAAACCTAGGTAGATGTGGCTATACTAGTTCAAATATACAGGTATAGTATAGGTATACCTGGCTCAATAGTAGTAATTGTGAGAGGAATCTTGGAATCCTAGTGGACAATCACTTAATTATAAGCCAGCAGTGTGTGGCAGCGGCCAAAAAGGCCATTGCAAATCCTAGGTTTCATTAACGGGGATAGAATCAAGCTCATGTGAAGTAATAGTACCACTTTATAAAGCCTTAGTAAGACCACACTTGGAATACTGCATCCAGTTTCGGTCACCACATTATAAAAAAGATGTTGAGACTTTGGAATGACTGCAGAGAAGAGCAAGAAAGATGATTGGAGGACTGGAGGCTAAAACATATGAATGATTGCAGGAGTTGGGTATGGTTAGTCTAGAGAAAAGGAGGATTAGGGGTGACATGATAGCAGTGTTCCAGTTTTGAGGGCTGTCACAAAGACAAGGGGGTCAACTTATTTTCCAAAGCACCAGAAGGCAAGAAACGATGGAAATCAAGGAAAGAAGCAACCTAGAACTAAGAAGAAACAGAACAATGAATCAGTGGAACAGCTTTGCCTTCAGAAGTTTTGGGTGCTCCATCACTGGGGGTTTTTAAGAAGAGGTCGGACAACCATTTGTCTGAAATAGTGTAGCACAGTGGTTCTCAACCTTTTTCAGGTTGAGACCCCACTTGCGCCGCCCATGCGCGGTGCGACCCCCGCGCGTGCGCGCGACGGGCTGATCCGTGCATGCACGGCGTGCGCGCGATGGGCCGATCTGCGCATGCGCGGCGTGCGCACGATGGGTCGATCCGCGCATGCGCGGTGCGCGTGCGATAAAAAAAACAACAAAATGGCGGACCGCGACGGGCTGATCCCGCATGCGCGGCGCGCGCACGACGGGCCGAACCGCGCATGCGCAGCACGTGCACGACAAAAAAAACAAAATGGCGGACCGTGACAGGCCGATCTGCGCATGCGCGGCGCACGCGACAGCCCGAACCGCGCATGCGCGGCGCGTGCACAACGAAAAAAAAAAAAAAAACAAAATGGCAGACCGCGACGGCCCGAACCGCGCATGCGCGGCGCGCGCGACGAAAAAAAAACAAAAAACAAAATGGCGGACCACTGTGTCCAGCGACCCCTGCGAAACGGTCGTTCGACCCCAAATGGGGTCGTGACCCATAGCTTGAGAACCGCTGGTGTAGCATTTCCTGCTTCAACAGAGAACAGACTAGAAGACCTCCAAAGTCCCTTCCAGGTCTGTTCTGTTCTGTTTAGCCATGATCAGCTAGGTCTAGGAAATGTCCACCAGAGATCACAAGATGCTATAAAACAATAGTGAAGAAATGGCCTTTTATCTCCCCCTTCAACAAATAGGGGGAAAAAAAATCAGAACAAAGTGAGGAGGCATATTTCAATGGAGCAATTACAGGCATGGAAAGAATTAAGCAAGTCTTCTTCATAAAAGAAAAAGATAGGTGTCTAGTCTCAAACCTCACTGAAATAATTAGCCTTTCTTTTGTTTTAGTTCCCTGCAGGATCAGTCTTGTTTAAAGCTTTCGGTTGGTAAAGGTGTCTTAACATGTGCTGGAAAGAAAGAACATCTTCAGCCAGGGCTGAATTTTTGTTCTTCCAACTTTCTCACTCTTCAACCGGCTGTTGTTATTATTGTTTCCCTTTCATGTTTCCAGCAACTTCTCCCCACAACTGGTTTTCCTATCCCTTCCAGATCCAAAGTCACTATATGTGCTGGACCAGTATGTAGCCATCTGGTCAGAGTATATAGCTAACTTAGAAAACTGTGTGTAGAGCAAGTAGCATTTTGAGGGTTAAAGTCTTGTCCTCTTATGGGTGGCCTTCTGGGAAATGTAGTTTAGTTGTTACATGGTTATATCTGTGTTCTAATTGGCCACTGAGAGGGTCTTGTATCTTTATTATGGGACATCCTGTTACGTGTCAGTTTTATTATCTCTCTCCATGAATCCTAGCCATGAGGCTAGGAGCTCCTTAGCAGCATGTAAGCTTTGTGAAGATGGAGGAAAATTATTCTTTTTTTACCTGCATAAATGGACAGAATATAAAACGTGCCTCAGAAGAACTCTTCACTAACTGTGAGTTATTGTTTTGAGATTAAGAACATAAGAACATAAGAAGAGCCATGCTGAATCAGGCCAAAGCCCATCGAGTCCAGCATTCTGTGTCACACAGTGGCCCACCAATTGTACATGGGGATCTTGAGCAGAAAGAGAAGGCAAAACCCTCCCTTTCCCTTGACCCCCAACAAATGGTACTCAAGGGAATCCTGCCTGCCTCAACCAACATAGAGGCGGCACACGGACATCCGTTTTAATAACCACCGATACACTTGGCATCCATGAATCTGTCTAACCCTGCCTTGAAGCTTTCAAGGCTGACAGCTGTCACGACCTCTTCTGGAAGTGAATTCCATAAACCAACGACCCTCTGGGTGAAGAAATATTTCCCTTTATTTGTCCTCACTTTCTTACCTATGAGCTTTAGGGAGTGCCCCCTTGTCCTAGTATGGTGTGATAGAGAAAAGAATTTTTCTCTATCCACCTTTTCTATCCCATGCATGATTTTATACCTGAAGAATAAATATTCTGCATGTTACCATTTCATTGAGTTATTTCATCTGGATTATGGTTGGAGCAACCGCCTGCATCCAGAATAGTAAAAAGAATAATTTTCCTCCATCTTCACAAAGAAAGGGTCCCAATGGGCAAGATGGCAGCTGTGACTCCCTAGAAGGACAAAGGTGAAGCACTGAGAAAAATTAATCAGTGGAATAGCTTGCCTCCTGGAATTGTGGATGCATCGTTGCTGGAGATTTTCAACAATGGCTTGGACAACCATTTGACAGGGATGGTATAAGACAGTGATGGCAAACCTTTTAGAGACCGAGTGCCCAAACTGCAATCCAAAACCCACTTATGCATCATCGAGTGCCGGGTGGGTGTGGGCCATTGGGTGGGCGTGGGCCATTGGGTGGGTGTGGCTGCAATGGTAACGGCAGACTGGATGGGACTAAAAAGTTCAATCAATCAATTCCAACTTTGCAAGATCTTTTTTTTCCCCACAAGAAGTTGAAATTGACTGATTGAACCCCCCCCTTTTTTTTGCACATGGTGGTGGACGCCTAAAGCGAAAAGATTTTATAAAACCCAGCTGAAGGCCTAGGACTGGGGCGACGGCGCGCGTGGCCACAGAGAGGGCTCTGAATGCCACCTCTGGCACCCATGCCATAGGTTCGCCACCACTGATATAAGAACTCTTGCCTTCGGTAGGGGGCTTCCAGCCCTATGATTCTATGTTTATCTTGCCTTAAAAAAAAAAAGCAGATACCCAACCAAAGAAATTGCAAAGTGGATTCTGGTTTAGCCTGACCATCATTCTCAAGTGGGAACGGTATCTACATCAGGTGAAGGATTCATACGGCTTTATACTGCACTGGTAAGACTACGCTTAGTATTCTGCATCCAATTCTCGTTGCCCCAATATAAAAAAAGACACTGAAACTAGAAAGATTGCAAAGAAGAGCAACAGAGATAAGGGTTCTGGAGGCTAAAAAGTACAATGAACAGCTGCAGGTGACATGACAGCAGTCTTCCAATATCTCAGGGGCTGCCCCAAAGAAGAGGGAGTCAAGCTATTCTCCAAGGTGCCTGAAGGCAGGACAAGAAGCAACGGATGGAAACTAACCAAGGAGAGAAGCAACCTGGAACTAAGGAGAAAGTTCCTGACAGTTATAACAATTAACCAGTGAAACAACCTGCCTCCAGAGGTTGTGGATGCTCCAACACTGGAAGTTTTGAAGAAGATATTGGCTAGCCATTTGTCTGAAATGGTATACGGTCTCCTGCTTTTCAAGAAGAGATTGGACAACTATTTGGCTGAAGTGGTAGAGGGTCTCCTGCTTGAGCAGGAGGTTGGACTAGATGACCTCCAAGGTCCCTTCCAACTTTGTTATTCTGTTTTGTTGTAATGAAGCTATACCATCCTGGTATTATTATTGATAAAACAGAGTTTATTAAGTCTCGGTAGTCCAAGGGTTTCCTGCTTGAGTAGGGGGGTTGGACTAGAACAAGGCTTTTCAACTAATGGTACGGGTACCACCTGTGGTACATTGGCACCTGGCAGGTGGTATGTGACCATCCTAGAAAAGTGGTAGCGGGGGAGGGGAATGAGCTGAACCAGTGGCAGCACTGCACAAGCCTGAGTGAGGTGGCTGTTGCTGGCGGGCTGTCAGGGCTCAGCGGAAGCACCAGGATCAGCGCCAGGCTCCAGCTGGAGCTCGGTGCTGATCCTGGCGCTTCTGCTGAGCCCAGAAGAAGCGCCGATCAGCTGGAATGTTGCAGCATCTCCAGGGTCTTGTGATTTATATTCAGAGGCTTGGCAACTGATTCATATTTATGATGGTCACAGTGTCCCAGGGTCATGTGAAGTGACCAAAACCTGCTGCAACAGGGCTTTTCAACCTTTTCACCCATTGTACCACTTTTAGGATACGGCAGTATCCGAGTACCACCAGTTGCCTAGCAAGGTGTCAAAAACTTGATGACCAAAAAAAAAAGGAAAAAAGTGATGAAGTACAGGTATTCCTCGACTTACAACAGTTCGCTTAGTGACTGTTAGAAGTTACAATGGCACTGAAAAAAGTGCCCCCCAAGCCACAGCCGAGCAAGACACCTGCCTGCCAGCCTGGCGGCGCGCTTCCTCCTGTCCGAGGTTTCCATTGTTGTGAGCATTTCTGTTGAGGATTGGCAGCGGGGGTAGGGTGGGATGTGTGTGGTTTTTATTCCCCCTGTCTGCTGGGTGGTTGCAGCAGGTTTTCGTCACTTCACATGACCCTGGGACACGGTGACCGTCATAAATATGAATCAGTTGCCAAGCCTCTGAATGTAAATCACAAGACCCTGGAGATAAGGGAACATTCCAGCTGATTGGTGCTTCTTCAGGGCTCAGCAGAAGCGCCAGGATCAGCGCCAAGCTCCAGATGCAGCCTGGCGCTGATCCTGGCGCTTCCACTGAGCCCTAAGAGTCCTGAAGAAGCGCCGATCAGCTGGCAAGCGGCACTGATCCTGGCGCTTCCGTTGAGCCCTGACAGCCCTGCAGCTCTAGCCATCTCTTGCTCAGACTTGTGTGGTGCTGCTCATTCAGCTCATTCCCCTCCCCCGCCAGCACTGTTCTAGGATGATCACGTACCACCTGCCAGGTGCCAATGTACCATAGGTGGTACACGTACCACTGGTTGAAAAGTCCTGATCTAGTCCAACCCCCTGCTCAGGCAAGAAACCCTGTATCATTTCGGACAAATGGCTGTCCAGTCTCTTCTTAAAAACTTCCAGTGTTGGAGCATTCACTGCTTCTGGAGGCAGGTTGTTCCACTGGTTAATTGTTCTCACTGTCAGGAAGTTTCACTTAGTTCTAGGTTGTTTCTCTCCTTGGTTAGTTTCCATCCGTTGCTTCTTGTCCTGCCTTCAGGCGCTCTGGAGAATAGCTTGACTCCCTCTTCTTTGTGGCAGCCCCTGAGATACTGGAAGACTGCTATCATGTCCCCCCTCGTCCTTCTCTTCATTAAACTAGACGTACCCAATTCCAGCAGCCTTTCCTTATATGCTTTAGCCTCCAGTCCCCTGATCATCTTTGTTGCTCTTCTCTGTACTCTTTCTAGAGTCTCAGCATCTTTTTTACATTGTGGTGACCAAAACTGGATGCAGTATTCCATGTATGGCCTTACCAAGGGATTGTAAAGTGGTATTAACACTTAATGTGGTCTTGATTCTATCCCTCTGTTAATGCAGTCTAGAACTGTGTTGACTTTTTTGGCAGCTGCAGCACACGGCTGGCTCATATTTAAGTGATTGTCCGCTAGGACTCCAAAATCCCTCTCACAGTTACTAGTACTATTGAGCAAGGTACCCCCTATACTATACCTGTACATTTGGTTTTTCTTGCCTTAATTCTGGGCGTTGAAGTCCACAAATCTCCAAATGGCTCAGTAGAGAAACATTGCTCTAAACTATGTATGGAGGAAGAGATAAGCTCCAAAATAAGTCTCTGAGGAACTAGGGAGAGATATCATGGTTGAGTCCAGGGTTCAAAAACAGAGAATGAGCAAAGAATGCCCCACCAGTGACACACCTGAGTGTTCTAAGGAACAATTGTTCTATAAAAAATTAGACTCATTCAGTCACATCTGCAAAATATTGACGGGAAAAAGAGAAATATGGGCAGTTCTCAACTTACAACCACAATGGACCCAAACATTTCTGTTGCTAAATGAGCTTTATGTCACATTTTATGACTTTGCCACAGTTGCTAAGTGAATCACTGCAGTTGTTGAGATAGTAATACGGTTGTTAAGTGAATCTTCCCCATTGACTTTGCTTGTCAGAAGGTCTCCAAAGGGGTCCACATGAGCAGGGGACACTGCAACTGTCATCAACGTGAGTCGGTTTGCCAAGCATCTGAATTTTGATCACGTGACCATGGGGATGCTGCAATGGTCGCCAGGGTGAAAAATGGTCGTATGTGACTTTTTTTTCCAGTGCCGTTGTAACTTCAAATGGTCACTAAACAAATGTCGTAAGTCAGGGACTACCTGTATTAAGCCATACTTTCTGATGTGAGGTCCTTGGTGCTCTCTGAGGCTGGCTGTTTTCTTGCAGATGTTTCATGACCCAACTAGATAACATCATCAGGGCTAGAAGGGAGTGGGGTTTGCTTTCTGTTTCTACATAAATGGCTTGCCCTGTCAGTGTTGGTGTTGGGAATGTTCTTGGTAGATCCTTGGTTGGGTGTTGCTTATGGTTTGATTGTTGGTCTAGGGCAGGGGTCTTCAAACCTGTGGACTTCAACTCCCAGAATTCCTGAGCCAGGCACGCTGGATGAGGAATTCTGGGAGTTGAAGTCCACAAGTCATAAAAGGGCCAAGTTTGGTCTAGGATTAATCCAACTCCTGGGGTGTATCAAGAGAAGCATAGAGTCCAGATCACGTGAAGTTATTATTCCCCTCTACTCTGCCTTGGTCCGACCTCACCTGGAGTACTGTGTCCAGTTCTGGTCACCCCAGTTCAAGGAAGACACTGACAAACTGGAGCAGGTTCAAAGGAGAGCTACCAAGATGGTGAACGGTTTACAAACCATGTCCTATGAGGAACGGTTAAAGGAATTAGGAATGTTTAGTCTACAGAAAAGAAGACTGAGAGGAGACATGATAGCTGTCTACAAATACCTGAAGGGCTGTCACAGTGCAGAGGGATCAGCCCTGTTCTCACTCGCCCAAGGAAGGACTAGAAATAATGGGATGAAACTGCAGGGGAAAAGATTCAGATTAGATGTTAGAAAAAAATTTCTAACAGTAAGGGTGATCAACCAGTGGAACAGGTTGCCACAGGAGGTGATGAGCTCCCCTTCGATGGAGGTCTTCAAGCAGAGACTGGACGGCCATCTATCTGGGATGGTTTAAGGAATCCTGCCTCGAGCAGGGGGTTGGACTCGATGACCCGGGAGGTCCCCTCCAACTCTACGATTCTATGATTCTATGATTCTAACTCCATTCCCTTATAGAACATGATATTACTCTCCTCCTCCTCCTCCCCCCCTCTCCCTTCTAACACTGATGATGTTACCTAGTTGGGTAATGAAACGTTTGCAAGAAAACCACCAAGTTCAGAGAGCACCAAGGACCCCACAGTTCAATCCCGAGCTACAAATAGTCTCTTCTACTGGTACTTTCTGATCTTTTTGACCTCATATCGGAATGAAGCTGTTGATCTGCTCCTCTACAAAGCAGTTGCTCATCCAGCAGGTTGGAAAAATCCCATAATGTTTGTCATAATTGCATAACATTAGCCTACAGCTTCAACTTCAAGCTGTCGACTTCGTGTCTCAAAGTACTTTTGGCCTGGTGGTGGAAATGTGACTATTTAGCATATATTTCTTGTTTTCGAACCTGCAATGCATTTATTTCCTTCTTCCTTATTACTGCAAGCTGTAATTAAACAGAGAATTGGAATGCAGCTCTTCATTTTGAAGCAAACTTTCCAGAGCTGAAAAGAAGGATTTTGACAGCATTTCTCACTTCATAAACTTAGTCAGCTACATTCCGGCGTCTTGATGCACTGCTTATAATTTCTACATTACTTGTTCTGACTTTTTAAAAATGCCATCAATATCAAATTGTAAATGCAAAGGAATTTATAGACATGTCCTTGTGGATGAGTAAAGTGCTCCATTTCAGATTGCTGTATTCTTAATTTTTATTATGATGGCTAAGCCATGCAAAGTAAGACTGGAATGAACCAAGAAAACATAGGGAAGGAACAATTAAATGTTATTCTTGTTTCCTTTTTGAAAAAATACACAGAAATAACATTCTTCTCAGACTTTAAAAAGCAGATTTGGGATTCACTGGAATGAACCCATTTATGCTTTATGTGTTTTTGCTTATTAATGGCTGGAAATAAATTCTTAGGAGCTCCAGAACTGGTATGGATTCACTGCTGGAGTGGAAACAGGGAATCTTTGGGATCCAGTGGGATCCATGCACAATCCCAGCATGCCACTCTAGGGACCTTTTCTGAAGTTAGAAAATAAATAACCACAAAAACAAAGCCTCTAGGGCAGGGGTTCTCAACCTTGGCAACTTTAAGACTTGTGGACTTCAAGCTTTGCTGGCTGAGGAATTCTGGGAGTTGAAGTCCACAAGTCTTAAAGTTGCCAAGGTTGAGAACCTCTGCTCTAGGGTATAAAAATGTTTTCCCATGGAGTCCTTGGTGCTCTCTGAGCTTGGTTGTTTTCTTGTAGATATTTCATTACCCAAGCTAGGTACCATTATAATGCAGACCCCACTCCCTTCTACAAATGATGATGTTACCTAGTTGGGCCGTGAAACATCTGCAAGAAAACAACAACCAAGCCCAGAGAGCACCAAGGATTCCACAGTCCTCCTCCTCCTGCTCCTCCTCGCAAACCCAACTTCCTTCCAGCATGGATGTTGTTACCTAGTTGGGTCGTGAAACATCTGCAAGAAAACCACCAAGCTCAGAGAGCAGCCAGGAATCCAAAGATCAACTCTGAGCTACAAATAACCTCTTCTAAAGTTTTCCTAGGCCAGGAATGTCCTATCCGTGGTAAGAGCTACATCTGATTTTGGATGGGAGAATCCTGCTACACACCATAGCATTAACAACCGATTGAAAAACAACAGGAAACAAAGTGACGAATAAAAACCAGTGGGAAAGCATTTTAATAGAGGAAAAGGCCTTCAACATCGATGAGGCTGTAACAGTTTGCAGACGGTGACCAAATGGATCAAAAGCTGTGATGATACGCCATGGAAGTGGAAGCTGGACTTTGAAGAGGTAGGAAAGAAAGAGTATTGATGGCTTTGAACGTTGGCGCTGGAGAAGACTTCTGAGAATTTCATAGACGGCCAAGAAAATAATAGGTTAAGAGAATAACCAAGTTGGAAGGGACCTTGGTGGTCTTCTAGTCCAGCCCCCCTATACAAGCAGGAGACTGTATACCATTTCAGATAAATGTCTGTCCAAGTCTCTTAAAAACCTCCAGTTTTGGAGCACTCACAACTTCTGAAGGCCAACCGTTCCACTGGCTTATGGTTCTCACTGTTAGGAAGTTTCTTCTAGGTTGCTTCTCTCCACTCGTTGCTTCTTGTCCTGCCTTCAGGCGCTTTGGAGAATAGCTTGACTCCCTCTTCTTTGTGGCAGCCCCTGAGATATTGGAAGACTGCTATCCTGTCACCCCTAGTCCTTTTCTTCATTAAAATAGGCACACACAATTCCTACAACTGTTCTTCGTATGCTTTAGCCTCCGGTCCCCTAATCATCTTTGTTGCTCTTCTCTGCACTCTTTCCAGAGTCTCAAGATCTAATAACAAATAAACCATCATCAAACAAATCAAGCAGAGTTCTTACTCAAGGCACGAAAGACCAGGCTCCAATTATCTTATTTTGGAAACATTATGTGAAGAGCCATCTCTATAGAGAAGGCTGTGATGTTGGGAAAGCTGGAGGGAAAGAGAAGAGGATGACCAACAGCCAGATAGAATGACTCAGTTATGGTGGTGATGGGGGCACCATTGTAAGTCCAAAAGGACCACATTAGGGACAGGTCATCATGGAGACAATCTATGTGACTGTGGGAAGTCAGCCCCCAGAGAAGGAAATATTAAAAGGGCAGGAAAATATATTTTCTCAAAGGATCTTAAAGAGGCAGAAAAACATGCCCAGTTTTCTTAATAGCGCAAAGTCTCCCTCCCCCAAGCAGAAACCAGCTCTGCAGAAATGCAGATGTAATAATCCATTCAGGAAGGTTGGAGGCCCCCAGCTAGAAGCTTAGGAAGACAAAGACACCTAAATCTACAAACCCCACCCAAACTCTAAGACAGGACATAATAGCATTAACCCACAAATACCAAAGGGCACACTCTCTTCTTAAAAACTTCCAGTGTTAGAGCATTCACAGCTTCTGAAGGCAGGTTATTCCATTGGTTAATTGTCTTCACTATCAGGAAGTTTCTCCTTAGTTCCAGGTTGCTTCTCTCTTTGATTAGTTTCCATCCGTTGCTTCTTGTCCTACCTTCAGGGGCTTTGGAGAATAGCTTGACTCCCTCTTCTTTGGGGCAACCCCTGAGATACTGAAAGGCTGCTGTCATGTCCCCCCTCATCCATTAAACTAGACATACCCAATTCCAGCAACTGTTCCTTATTTTTTGGCCTCCAGTCCCTGGATCATCTTTGTTGCTCTTCTCTGCACTCTTTCTAGAGTCTCAACATCTTTTTTACATCGTGGTGACCAAAACTGGATGCAGTATTCCAAGTGTGGCCTTATCAAGGCATTGTAAAGTGGTATTAACACTTCACGTGATCTTGATTCTATCCCTCTGTTAATGCAGCCTCGCACTGTGTTGGCTTTTTTGGCAGCTGTCACACACAGCTGCAGTATCTATTGTATATATGTAGTCCTCGACTTAGTATCTATATTATTATTATTATTAATAATAATAATAATAAAAAAAAGTTGTAAGGGACATTGGAGGTCATCTAGTCCAGCCCCCTGCTCAGGCAGGAAACCCCACACCATTTCATACAAATGGCTGTCCAGTTCTCTTCTTAAAAACTTCCAGTATTGGGAGTAAAATTTCCTTTGCTAAGCAAGT
The DNA here is from genome assembly GCA_034064705.1 of Bothrops alternatus. Lineage (NCBI taxonomy): Eukaryota > Metazoa > Chordata > Lepidosauria > Squamata > Viperidae > Bothrops > Bothrops alternatus. The sequence goes on from JARGCV010000349.1 coordinate 816,446, forward strand.
CAATTGTCCAGCGAGTGACACCCGATTTTACAAACTTTTACTCCATGCTTGTTAATTAAATCACTGATGTTGTTAAATGAATCATGTGGTCATTAGGCGAATATGTCCCCCCCCCCCGTTGACTTTGCTTGTCACAAGCTCTGTGGGAAGGTTGCCAATCGCATCATCCTGGAGTGTTGCAACCGTCGTGAATACCTGTCAGGTGCCAACCATCCGAATTCTAATCATGTGACCACGGGGATGCTGCAATGCTTGTAAGTGCGAGGACCGGCTGTAAGTCATTTTTTTCCCCAGCGGCATTGTAACTTTGACTCGTTGCTAAATGAATGGTTGTAAATTGAGGATTCCCGATAGTCCTTGAATTCGTGAAGTTATTCCTTCGCCAAGGAATTGCATCTGAAGAGGTATGTTTTTCTTTGTACAGGTAAGTCCTCGACTTACAATGGTTCAAAGTTACAATGGCCCTGAAAAATGTGACTTAAGACTGTTTTTCACCGTTGCGGCCTTTGCAGCATCCCCATGATCACGTGACCAAAATTCAGTCACAAGGGCAACCGGTTCATATTTATGACCTCTGCCATGTCCCGGGATCACGTGATCCCCTTTTGCGACCTTCTGACAAGCAAAGTCAGGGGGGGCGGGGAGCCGGATTCACTTAACAACCGGGTTACTAACGGATCAACTGCAGTGATTCACTTAAAAACTGTGGCCAGAAAAGTCGTCAAATGGGGCAAGACTCACTTAAACAAACGTCTCACTTAACGACAGAAATTTTGGACTCAGTTGTGACCGTAAGCCAAGGACTAGTCATAACTTGCAAAAATTACCCCTCGGAAGCGGATTGCTCGCGTGCAAAGCCAGCCGCGAGTGTTGTGAAACCGAACTATGGGAATTATAGTCCGGCTTTTCCAGCCTTAAAATTGATTGGGCAGGTCCCCCAACTGTGACCATTTACGTCGCTGTTCCAGCCCATTAACTCTACTTTCATCTTCATTTTTATCCACGGGAGTTTTGGTTTGTTTTTGTTAGAATAGAATAATAATAACTTTATTGTCACTTTGAATGTACAATAATCGGTATACATTAAAATGAAATTTCATTGCATACAGCTCTCAAAGGATCACCACCTCCAATATACACTACATAAATATGACAAAAATAAATACAGAATTATGCATATACCCACATATATATGACAATAGAGAAACAATAGTCTGGTTCTGTTATAAGCTATTTCCATAATGTGCACTGATTAGACTTGAAGTCTGTCATGGTCATATATTGTTCTATCATGAGAAATCAAATCTTAGACTTTTATGACTGTTCTATGTAAAAAGCAATATATGATTACTATAGTATTAGCCTTATTTATACCTCAGATTTTATAGAACTTACTAATGATAATTAAAGCCACTTAAAATGACTATAATTGCACAGGGAGGAGGCCTCTGGGTCCAGGGACAAGGCTGATAAATGTTAGACCAGCTTGACAGCCAGCTGAAAAATTGGACAGGAGGAGAAGGGTTGTTTCAACACCCCCCCCCCAAAAAAATAACATCTGAAAGAAAACACAATAGGAAGGGCAGCAAATACCTGCAGGGTGTTTCATTATAGATCATCCTGTTAAGACAGGATTTGGAGCTGAGCATTATCTCGCATTTTTTCCATCCAGAGCGTATTATTACTCAGGCAGACTTCTTTTTTTCCTAGGAGTGGCGTCAAGGGTAGGGTCAAAAAAGTCAAAAGGAGAGCACAACAGTTCTCTGCACTCTGCGCTCTGCCCCTCGGCCCTAAGAGTGTCCCGCCATCAATGCATGTGAATTGATTGAGTTTGGGTGTGGTATGAATGTGTTAATTTTAAAATTATTGTAGTATTTTTGTTGTAAGCCGCCCCGGGTCTTTGGAGAGGGGCGGCATATAAATGTGCTTTAAATAAATAAATAAATGAACAAACAAACAAACAAACAAACAAACAAATAAATAAATAAATAGAAACTAGGATTTTTCTTTTACAGGTAGCCCTTGATTTATGAGCAAAATGGTGACCAGAATTTTGGTTGCTAAGCAACACGGTTACGTGAGTCGCGACTAATGTTACGACCTTTTTTTGCCCTGGTTGTTAAGCAAATCAATGCAGTTGGTGAATGAACAATGTGGTTGTTAAGCGAATCCAGTTCCCCCCCCCCCCACTGGCTTTGCTTGTTGGGAGCCAGCTGGGAAGGTAGAAAATGGTAACCATGTGACCCCGGGACACGGCCACTGTCGTCAATGTATGCCCGGTGGCCAAGAGCCCAGATTTTGATCACCTGACAGTGCAGATGCTGTGATGGTTGTAAGTGTGAGGAACAGGTCTAAGTCCTTTTTATCAGTGTGCCATTGCACAGGTAGTCCTTGACTTACAACCATTCGTTTAGTGACTCTTCATAGTTATATAACAGCACTGATGAAAGTCACTTATGACCATTTTTCACGCTTATGACTGTTGCAACATCTCCACGGTCACACAATCAAAATTCGGCCACTTGGCAACTGACTCACATTTATGACCGTTGCTGTGTCCCGGGGTCATGTGATCCCTTTTTGCGAACTTTTGACAAGCAAAGTCAATGGGGAAGCCAGATTCACTTAAACAACCGTGTTACTAACATAACAACTGCAGTGTTTCGTTTAAGAACAGTGGCAAGAAAGATGTAAAATGGGGGAAAATCCACTTAGCCACTGTCTTGGTCAGCAATTTAAATTTTGGGCTCAATTGGGGTCGTATGTCAAGGGCTACCTGAGTGTTCGAATGGTCACTGAATGAGCACACTACCTCTGTGTGTCTTTCTCACATTTGTGGGTACCATCTTGGCTTTTTTTGACCACACCTTGTGAACATCCCTAATTCCAGAATATGATCTCTGAAAAAGCACCATTTTCTTATGGACGAGAAACGTTGGAAGGAGAATAGGTGTAGATAGAAGAAGAAGAAGAAGAAGAAGATGAAGAAGAAGAAGAAGAAGAAGAAGAAGAAGAAGAAGAAGAAGAAGAAGAAGAAGAAGAAGAAGAAGAAGAAGAAGAAGAAGAAGAAGAAGAAGAAGAAGAAGAAGAAGAAAGAGGAGGAGGAGGAGGAGGAATGAGGAAGACGTCCTTTTAAAAAGTCATGGAGGCTGGTGGTGGCCTCAGACGACCCAGCAGATCCATTTGCAAAAGAGTTCAGCTTAGCAGGTTTTGTGTGTGTGTCTCTGTGTGTCTGTCTGAAGTGTAGCATGTTGTGCAACCCATTGGGTTAATGCATGATTCAGTTGATTGTGCAAAGCCAGAAAAAGGCTTAATTCAGCAACCGGGTGAAGTGTGTCACACAAACAGCCACATTTCTGGGGTTTCTGCAGCACTGAGCAAAACACAACAAACCAAAGGCAAATAGAAACTGGCAGGTCACCCTAAAGTCTCTGAACGGAATTAATTTAAGAGAAATAGTAAGTCATCTAGATAAAGAGTAAAAAAGGAGGCGGGACTTCAAGGACCCATTGCAAAAAAATTTTCACCAATGCTCCAAACACTTGGATCCCGCTAGGGCAGGGGTAGGCAACCTTGGCTCTTTTATGACTCGTGGACTTCAACTCCCAGAATTCCTGAGCCAGCCACGCTGAGGGGAAAGGGAGAGGTTTCCAAGCTGAGCCATGCTGGCTCAGGAATTCTGGGAGTTGAAGTCCACGAGTCATAAAAGAGCCAAGTTTGAAGACCCCTGGTTTAAATATTTAAATATTTTTTCCTCACTGTCACGTGATCAAAATTCAGGCATTTAGGTCAGGGGTAGGCAACCTTGGCCCCTTCATGACTCGTGGACTTCAACTCCCAGAATTCCTGAGCCAGCATGGCTCAGCTTGGAAACCTCTCCCTTTCCCCTCAGCATGGCTGGCTCAGGAATTCTGGGAGTTGAAGTCCACGAGTCATAAAAGAGCCAAGGTTGCCTATCCCTGCGCTAGGGTTTGTGTTTTTGCATGCACTTAAGGGTAGTTCTCGACTTACGACTGGTCACTTGGCAATTTGAAGTTACAACAGGCCTCCCCCGGGCTACTTACAACCAGGATTATTGCAGTCAGCTGATCAAAGTTCGAGGGTTCAGCAACTGATCCACTTTGATGGCTGTTTGCAATGTCCTGTGGTCATGTGACTACAATTTATGAAGGGGTTTTTTTTTGTTTTTTTTTTTTGCCTGGAGTCAGTGTTTACTTCTGGTTTCTGGCAAAAAGCACCTCTTGCGGACAGTGGATTTGCTTAACGATTGTAGCATTCAGTTTACGACTGCAGTGTTCGTTTAATGACCCCCACCCAAATGTCATAAAATGATCAGATGAGGCCACGTGGTGACCCACTTCATGACTGGCACAATTTGTGACAGGAATTCCAGGCTCAGTTTATATCATAAGTCAAGGACTAGCTGCATATTGACAAGCTAGCCTCAATTGTAAGGACCTCAAACTTCAAATGTGGCTGTTGCCCATAGTTTTTACCAATGTAAATTAGAATAAAGAGGTTTCTCAATTAAAGCAATAATTACTTAAATTCAAACCGAAACATATACCCAAACTGTGAAAGATACCTTACAAGCACAAAAAGTTATTTTATGGTAACTAAAAAAAATTTTTTTTTAAATTGCCCCAGACAGATTACAGATAGTCCTCCACTTACGACCACAATTGAATCGAAAATTTATGCTGTTAAATGAGAAATTTGTTAAATGAGTTTTGCCCCATTTTATGACTTTCCTTGCCCTAGCTCTGAAGTGAATCATTGCCATTGTTAAGTTGGTAACCCGATTGTTAAGTGAATCTGGCTTCCCCATTGACTTTGCTTGTCAGAAGGTGGGGGAAAAGAGATCACATGATCCTGGGATACTGCCACCAGATGTTGTCAAACATCTCAGTGTAAATCACATAACCATGGGGATGCTGCAATGGTCATATGTGTGAAAAATGGTCATAAGTCACTTTTTTCAATGCCGTTTTAACTTTGAACGGTCAACTAAGTGAACTGTTGTAAGTCGAGGACTACTTCCGAGGAATCCATGCTGCTGTAAGCAACTCACAACAGCTTCCTGCAAATGTTGACATATATGTAGAGATGTTAACATGCAAAGAACGAAGAGCCACTTTACCCAAAGGTTGAGGATCACATTTGCTGGGGTGCCCTTTCAGGTGGCACCAATAAAAACAAGAAGAGGTGGCTATGCCAGGCTTAATGTCATGGTTCCGACAGATGAAACTCTTCAAAGAAGTTGGAGGCATTGTTTACCCTAAAGAATCTTTATTTGAGAAGCATAGCTTTGGCACTAACACAATCGAAGCCAAAAACTGGATTCTCCTCCCCTGAGCACGTAGTATCAAAGCACAATTCCCTCCTCCAATTAACAGTCATAAATCACATTCCCCAATTAGTTTGAAATGCAGGCTTCCCTTCCAGTTCTCCAGCCCACCAATTCTTTTTTTTTTTTTGCTATATCATATCTTTATTACACCTTTTCTTCTGCAGTAATTAAAAAAATCAAAGTATAAAAGCAATCGTACTACATTCTATTCAGTTTTCCTGGAAAATGTTTTGTTTCATGACTGAACAACTGTATTTGAATTCATAAAGCAAATTTTTGAATTCCCTTTTGCAGAATGCTCTGCCCTCAGTAATACATGGTCCTTTTGTGCTAGGATTTTTGTTCAAAGATAGTACATGTTTCGTTTATTTATTTATTATTTATTTATTTATTATTTATTTATTATTATTTATTAATAATTTATTAATTATTCGTTTATTAACAGGCTCAAACTCAACCCCGACAAGACGGAGTGGCTATGGGTTCTGCCTCCCAAAGATATTTCAATCTATCCGTCCATTAGCCTGGGGGGGGGAGCTTTTGACCCCCTCGGAGAAGGTCCGCAACTTGGGCGTCCTCCTCGATCCACAGCTAAATTTGGAACATCATCTTTCGGCTGTGGCGAGGAGGTCATTTGCCCAGGTTCGCCTGGTGCACCAGTTGCGGCCCTATTTGGACCGGGAGTCTCTTCTCACAGTCACTCATGCCCTTATCACCTCGAGGCTCGACTACTGCAATGCTCTCTACATGGGGCTACCTTTGAAAAATGTTCGGAGACTTCAGGTAATGCAGAATGCAGCCGCGCGAGCAGTGTTGGGCTTGCCTAGAAATGCCCACATTTCGGCATCACTCCGCGAGCTGCATTGGCTGCCAATTGGTCTCCGAACCCAATTCAAAGTGTTGGTTATGACCTATAAAGCCCTACATGGCATCGGACCAGGTTATTTACGGGACCATCTGCTGCCTCATGAATTCCAGCGGCTGGTTAGGGCCCACAGAGTCGGCCTTCTCCAGATCCCGTCAGCCAGACAGTGTCGCCTGGCGGGGCCTAGGGGAAGAGCCTTCTCTGTTGTGGCCCCGGCCCTCTGGAACCAACTTCCCCCGGAGATCCGTGTTGCCCCCACCCTCTCCGCCTTTCGTAAATTGCTTAAAACATACTTTTGCCGGCAGGCCTGGGGCAGCTAACACCTTGCCCCTAGCCAGTGTATGTTTGTGTGTATGTTTGTGGAATGATTGGTTTTTCTTTTTTAACTTAGGGGTTTTTATATTCATATATTTTACTGTGATTTCTATCATGTTGTGAGCCGCCCTGAGTTCTCCGGAATAGGGCGGCATAGAAATTAAATAAATAATAATAATAATAATAAATAAATAATAATAATGTCTGCCAGGTTATGGACGGCAGGTCTGTAGCTGACTCAGACCTCTGTTTCAATAGTTTTATACTTAAGCTTTAAGCTATAACAGTTCTGGATACTTTTCATGTTCCTCCTGGACTGACTGAGCAGTGCTGATCACTATTTGCTCACAGCAATTCAGTTTATAGAGGAATTGTTGCAGTTATGGCCAGTGTTTCCTCTATATTCGGTTCCCCAAACTTCTAGAGGTTTGGGCCTATGAACTTCCCAATTTCATGACTTTTGATCATGGTCTCTTCACAATTATGTGTTTCTTTTGGGGAATTTGGCGATTGAGATTCAGTGATTAAAATATTTAAATGCCACAAAATGTACCAGTAAACTTGTGCAAACTTTTAATGTGATCAGAATTCTTGTATGGGGTTTAAAAGAAGTTCTAGACATGTTCACACACTATGTTTGTGTTAAACTTGGTGTCAATGATACTCTTTCCTAATTACAGCTTTGTAATTAGTATTTTTGTCTTGGCTAAGCAACACCAGTCATTTCAGTTCCTGTTCCTCCCCCTCATGAGGTACCCAATATAAACATTACACAATGTGTCTAAAAGCAGTTGGTGATGGCATTTCAGGTCGAATCTTCTATTAAGAGTCTTCCTTGTGAAGAAAACTATTTCTCTCTTCGACCTTTGGCAGAGGGATGTTACCTGGTGGAGCTATGAAATATCCTTCAACTGTCTTGGCAGCCTTCTTCAGGAGTTCCTCTGCACAATTCCCTTCTGAGATACCATCTTCTCTGAGGTAGAGATGCCTTCCAGCACCGACTCCATGGGCTCGACCCCATCGGTGTTCACGGCTTGAAGCTGCTCGGCAAAGGCCACCACGCTCTCCAAACGGCGGACACCCTCCCAGTTGCGGAAGTCCACCAGCGCCAGCCGCTCCAGGTGATCCAGCAACTCCAAAGTGATTTTGGTCTGCCGTTCCCCCGCCGAAGAGGCGCCCCTCTGCCCGAGCGCAGCGTGCAAGGGGCTCCAGCCCCTCCGGGCCCAACTGCCGGCGAACATGGGGACACGCCGCTTCCCCCGGCAAATTCTTATCATCTCTTATTTCAATAACCTTGGTGCACACACTACGTTCAGTATTGTTAGGTCTAGCTAAACTCTCATGCACATTCCTCCCCCCCAGCATCATCTAAAAGTGAAACATAAGAAGAAAATGGTTGCATCTCTAACTGTTGTCAAAGCAAAAATATTCAATGTTAGCAGTGTTGACACCAGGTATAATGGTGGGAAGAGAAGGCGCAGTTGAGTATATACAAATCAGCAGTCGCAACCACACATCAGGGATGGGGAACCTTGGCTCTTTTATGACTTGTGGACTTCAACTCCCAGAATTCCTGAGCCAGCCATGCTGGCTCAGGAATTCTGGGAGTTCAAGTCCACAAGTCATAAAAGAGCCAAGGTTCCCCACCCCCTAGTTCTTACTAAGCTATTATCCAAGCTTCCTTCCATACCAATCTGATTACAGGTAATCCTCAATTTACAACCATTAATTTAGTGACCGTTCAAAGTTACAACAATATTGAAAAAAAGTGAGTTAAGGCCACTTGCACTCATAACCACTGCAGCCTCCCCACGGTCACATGATCCAAATTCGGGCACTTGGCAGCTGACATGTATTTACAACTGGTGTAGCACTGGGGGTCATGTGATCATCATGGCGATCTTCCCAGCTGAGATTTGACAAGTAAAGCCAATGGGGTAAAATCAGAATCACTTAACTGGACTGATTTGTTTAACAACCAGGGCGAAAAGGTCGTAAAATCGGGTGCACTTTGTTAGAAAAAATATTGGATGAACAGGTTGGTTTTAAACCTGAACTCTTTTTATTAGGCATTACGCCTGAAAAGACTAATAAGCAGAAATTATATTTAATTTTACATATCACTACAGCAGCAAGAATAATTTTTGCACAACACTGGAAAAATGAAGCTTTGCCACAAGAGGAAGAAATAATTAGGAAGATCTTGGAATGTGCAGAAATGGACAGATTAACCATGAGGCGAAAAGACAAAGAAGATACAGACCATTACCAAATTTGGAACTTATTTTATACTTGGTTAGAGAAAAGAAGCAAGGATTAGGAATTGAATATATATTAGTTTAGCAAATTTCAGACAAGTTGTTGATTGGAAAAATTTGCATATATGGGGGGGGCAAAAAAACTAATAAAAAAGATTTAAAAAAATCAGAATCACTTAACTGCACTGATTTGTTTAACAACCAGGGTGAAAAGGTCGTAAAATCGGGTGCAACTCACTTAACAACCATTTTGCCTAGCAATAGAAATTCTGGTCCCGGTTGCGGTTGTAAAGTCGGGGAATAGCTGTATTGATACAGGGGATCCTTCACTTACGACTGTCACTTAGCGACTGTTTGAAATTATGACAAACAGCCCCCCCTCCCGCTAAAAAGGACTTGTAACTCAGATTCAAAGTTCCGATAGCTGGCCTTTCAAAGATGCTTTTTTTCACGAGGCAAATGGACTTTCTTGTTTTTCTTTGAAGACATTTCGCTCCTCATCCAAGAAGCTTCTTCAGCTCTGACTGGATCAGAGCTGGAGAAGCTTCTTGGATGAGAAGTGAAACATCTTCAAAGCAAAACAAGAAAGTCCATTTGCCTCGTGAAAAAAAGCATCTTTGGGATAACTATGACCTGGATGACTGAGAATCTCCATAGACAGAGAGTGAAATGACCCACATTTGTGGTTCTTGCCAACTGGTCCAAATTTACAGGCATTTGCGGAGTCTTACATGCAAGTGAGACAATCCTAGTGGACAATCACTTAGATATGAGCCAGCCGTGTGCTACAACTGCCAAAAAAGCCAACACAGTGCGAGGCTGCATTAACAGAGAGATAGAATCAAGATCACGTGAAGTATTAATACCACTCTACAAAGCCTTGGTAAGGCCACACTTGGAATACTGCATCCAGTTTTGGTCACCATGATATAAAAAAGATGTTGAGACTCTAGAAAGAGTACAGAGAAGAGCAACCAAGATGATAGGGGACTGGAGGATAAAATATACGAAGAACAGTTGCAATTATTGGATATGTCTAGTTTAACAAAGAGAAGGAAGAGGGGGGACAGGATAGCAGCCTTCCAATATCTCAGGGGCTGTCCCAAAGAAGAGGGAGTCAAGCTCTTCTCCAGAGCGCCTGAAGGCAGGACAAGAAGCAACGGATGGAAACTAACCAAGGAGAGAAGCAACCTAGAACTAAGGAGAAACTTCCTGACAGCTAGAACAATTAACCAGTGGAACAACCTGCCTCCAGAAGCGGTGAATGCTCCAACACTGGAAGTTTTTAAGAAGAGACTGGATGGCCATTTGTCTGAAATGGTATAGGGCTTCCCGCCTGAGCAGGGGTTTGGACTAGATGACCTCCAAGGTCCCTTCCAACTTTACTACTACTACTACTACTACTACTACTACTACTACTACTACTACTATTATTATTATTATTATTATTATTATTATTATTATTATTATTATTATAGCGTTCACAGCTTCTGGAGGCAGGTTGTTCCACTGATCAACTGTTCTAACTGTCAGAAAATTTCTCCTTAGTTCTAGTTTGCTTGTCTCTTTGGTTACTTACAATATTTATTGCCAGAAACAGATTTGGAAAGAACTCCTGAGAAAAATATTAAACTCCCTTAGGGCAAAATGGATTTGATGGACAGCTTAGGGCTGGTTGGCATGGCAATTCAAGAGTGTATGCCTACGGTACTTTTCTGACAGACACAGATTCTTTTCAAGAACGGACTTGATTTGGACTTCAAAGAAGTTGGCTAGTAAAGGAGAAGAATTAAAGAAATTCCCAGAGAAGATAAGTATTGCTCAACAAATTAAAGCTTTTAGAAAGAAATTATCTGCATTAACAGCAAGGGCTAAGGAGATAAAAATGAATTATGTAAAAGCAAAAAAAAAAATCCCCTGAGTTTGTGAATAAACCAAGGAAGCATATAAAACATGAAAAGAGAAGAAATTCTATTGAAATTACAAGAAGATGATACCATATTAATCGTCAACGCAACCCTACAAAAAGCATTTTCATCAATATTATTCCAGTTTGTATAAAGCAAGTGACATTGCTCCAGAGAAAAAAAGATGAAGATCTAAAGCAGCAGTTCAAAACCTTATCTATATCCCACACGTCTAGAATGCTTCCGATATATTCTCGCACCCTTTACAAAAGTTCGAAATAACAAATTATGCATATACACTATAATTTTGAAATTTATAAACCCAGGTTTTGCACCCCCTGGAATATTGTCTCGCACCCTCAGGGGGTGGGAGCAACCCCGGTTGGGAACTCCTGATCTAAAGAAATAAAATCTACAGAGGATTATAGAGGAACAGAATGAGATTATGAAGGCAGCTATAACAATAAGGGAACTTTCTAAACTTATAAAAATATTAAATTAGGAAAGATTCCTGGGCCAAATGATGATCAGTTTTTTTGTCCCAAAAGTGCTCTTTCAAAAGGCAACGGGACTTTCTTTGTTTTTTTCCCTGACGATGTTTCGGTTTTCACCCACGAAAATTCTTCAATCTCCAAGAACTGAAGAAGTTTCTTAGATAGGAAGCAAAACATCTTCAAGGAAAAGCAAAGAAAGTCCAGTTGCCTTTTGAAAAAAAAGAAAAAAAACACCTCTGGGGCAAATTAAAAGAACTTGATGCATTAACGAGTTTCGTGACTAACGATATGAAGACAATGAGTGTTAACAAAAAATATGAACATAGAAGGTCAAGCAGAATTGATGAACAGAACGGGTTTTAAGATTGAGGAGAAGAAGATAAAATACCTGGGTACCACTATGAGAAATATGAATTGCATATTATTTCAAAATAATTACCGTATGTTAAGACGTGGAATGGAGTTTAAAAAGATATTAAGGTGAAAAAAACTGCAACTGTCATGGCCGGGAAGAATTCCAGTGACAAAAATAAATATGCTTAGAGTGAAGTTTTTGTTTTTAGATAATATCCGTTTTGAGAACTGATGCACCATTTACAAAGTGGCAGAAGGATCGATCTAGGTTTGTGTGGCAGGGGAAAAAACACGATTTAAATATAAGGTGTGAGACGGAAAGGAAAGCGGAGGACTGTGTTTACCTGGTTTGAAATTATATTTTGCAGCTTGCTGTTTGGTTTGGATGAACGAGTGGGAGTTGTTGAGAAATAGAAGGCCTTGGGAATTAGAAGGACATGACCTGAAGTTTGGGTGGCATGGATATTTGTGGAACAACAAAGACAAGGTCGATTTGCATTTTCAGAATCAAGACAATTGTGTCTCATTAGATGAGATGCCTACAATAATGGCAGAGGTTCTAAAAGTGCTGAAAAAGTTCTTAAGAGATTCTGAAGACATCCAGAGTTGTCTTGAAAATAGCCCATGTTGAACAGTATAGCACAGTCAAAACACAGGAGATGTTTTATGACACTCGGTAATAGGTCATTAAAATGCTTTATGCTTATTTTTACATCATAAATTGTTTTCTAAAAATTGCCAGTTTTCAATTCCAAGGGGGTTGGGGGTCCAGGATTTTGGACGCCTTCTGTAAGTTAACCCAATTGAAGTACAGTACCTTGGTCGAAAATGTTTTGCCCCATGACAGTGAGGGCAAACCTTTTAGAGACCGAGTGCCCCAAAACTGCCCCCCCACTCCTGTCCCCGCTCCGCCGTGCCCACTAGGCCACCTACCACCTCCATGGCGCACCACAGATCACCCAGGTAGCCCAGCAGTGCCATGGGGGCCATGCCCTCCACCTGTGCCCTGCAGCAGCATCTGCGCACGATGGGGCGCAAGGGCGGAGTCTTGTCCCTGCTGCTCGGCTACCATGTCCTTGGCTACGCTGCTTCATGTGGGCCATGCCCGGGGGTGACTCTCCTCCAGGGGGTTGCTGGTGAGGAGGGGGCTGTGGGAGGAGGCGGGGCTGCGGCAATGGTGCATGTGCCCACAGAGAGGGCTCTGAATGCACGCGTGTCATAGGTTCGCCACCACTGCCCTACGATGTACGATTTTGCCCAGTTTAAGGTTACAAACACCAGAGTTTTAGTGGTACAAAGATTATATAAGATGTGCCATATTGAGAAAATGAAATAGACACAAACTCGTGTTGTGGCCGAAAACAGCACAAGAAGCATTTTGTAGATGAGAAATCAGAAGCAAACGCAGATAGCTAGCTTATCATAAGATGTTAGGATTTTGCCCAGGGTAACGTAAAATAAAATCAAGAGAAGAACTAATCAAGGGGAATGTTAGTAGCTCAGGGTTGACCTCAGGGGTCCTTGGTGCTCTCTGAGTTTCATAGTTTTCTTGCAGATGTTTCATTACCCAAACTAGGTAACGTCATTAGTGCACTGACGATGTTACCTACTTTGGGTAATGAAATGTTTGCAAGAAAACAAGCAAGTTCAGAGAGCACCAAGGATCCCTCAAGACAAGGACAGATGGATATGGTGGTCAGTGATTCTCTTATTTACAGTTATCAGACACATTTAAAATAGTCATATTTTAAATAGGGCTTTAAAGATTGTAGGACTGAGCTTGAAACAGAATTGTTTACAAATGATGGAGATGTAATTGCTAAAAGGCATAAACGTTTATTGAAGTTGGAAACAAAAAGAACAAGTTTCCTGCCTGAGCAGGGGGTTGGACTAGATGACCTCCAAGGTCCCTTCCAACATTATTATTATTATTAATATTAATATTATAAATATTATTATTATTAAGAATGTGTCACAAAATGAGCTAAAGTTTTTGATTATAATATATAGATGGAACAGTGGGAAAATATGTTGTTGAAAGGATCGAAATTTACATTGCATTATAATTAGATATTTTTTATATAAAATGTACTATTGGCATATGTCACCAGAGAAATTGTCTAGAATGTATAAAAGCACTTCAAGTTTACGTTGGAAATGTGTGCAACAAAAAAGAACATTCTATCATGTTTGGTGGACGTGTAAAAAAGCTAGAAAATTCTGGATTCAAATACATTGATCCTGAGGATTTTAAATATTAATGTACAATTGATATCGCCTTAGGTCTTCTTCTGGGATTGATGGAACAAAACAGTTGGAAAAAAGTACATGGAACTTTGTTTGTCTATACTCTATATGATATAATAGCAGTGAAATTGTTGCGTGCACAAAGATGGAAAGATCTGGCAATGTCTACAATGAAGGAATGGCTGGTGAAGATCATGCGACGGCTAAATTGAATACTTTGATTAGAGAAAAGTCTATTGCATTTATCGCTGACTAGAATTGAGGCCTTTGAACTATGGTGCTGGAGAAGACTCCTGAGAGTCCCTTGGACTTCAAGGCGATCAAACCGGTCAGTCTTAGAGGAGATCAACCCTGACTGCTCTTTAGAAGGCCAGATCCTGAAATTGAAACTCAAGTACTTTGGCCACCTAAGGAGAAGGAAGGACTCACTGGAGAAGAGCCTGATGCTGGGAAAGATGGAGGGCAAGAGAAGAAGAAGGGGACGACAGAGAAGGAGGTGGCTGGATGGAGTCACTGAAGCAGGAGGCGTGAGCTTAAATGGACTCCAGAAGATGGTAGAGGACAGGAAGGCCTGGAGGAACATGGTCCATGGGGTCGTGATGGGTCGGACATGACTTTGCAGCTAACAACAACAAAGAAAGCCCTTATAGACTTTTTGCGTGAAACAGGAAAAAAAGTGATTTTGATAATTAGACAGGTTAAATTTTTAGAAAGAAGAGAGTTATATGTTAACCATAGAGTAAGCGGTAAATTTATAATTGTATTTATAACTGCTATAAAAAGATTGAAAGCTATTCTTAGTTTGTTTTTTTCCTTTTTCGTTTCATTTTTCTTGCTCCTTTGGCTTTCTCCATGATTTCTTTCTTTTTCTTTCTTTTTCTTTGTATTGCTTTATATTAGTTAATTTTTATCCTGACCTTAAAAAATCTTTACATATAAAGAAAGCAGTGATGATAGATGTAGTGGTGCCAAGTGACGGAAACATCAAGAAGAAGAAAGATCAAAAGTGGCAGAAGGACCAGAGTCTCAAGGAGGAATTGGAGAAGATGTGGAACGTCAAGGCCAAAGTGACCCCAGTGGTGTTAGGGAAACTTGGGGCTGTGACTTCTAAGCTGGGTGAAGGGTTCCAAAAGATCCCAGGAACAACCGCAACGCTCTCTGTCCAGAAAAGTGCAGGGCTAGGAACAGCTGAGAGACCCTGTGCAGAACCTTCAAACTCCCAAGCCTGTGGTAGAGGACCACAGATTGAGGAAGATACAGACCACCCAGAGGTCTGAGAAGGGACTTTAGAGCATAGAATAATAGGGTTGGAAGGGACCTCGGAGGGAACAGAATAGAATAGAATGGAGTGGAGTGGAATGGAGTAGAGAGTAGAGTATAGAGGATAGGATAGGATAGGATAGGATAGGATAGGATAGGATAGGATAGGATAGGATAGGATAGGATATATGGAATGAAGTGGAATGGAATGGAGTGGAATGGAGTGGAGTAGAGAATAGAGTAGAGTAGAGTTAGAGAATAGAACAGAACAGAACAGAACAGAACAGAACAGAACATATGGAATGGAATGGAATGGAATGGAATGGAATGGAGTGGAGTGGAGTAGAGAATAGAGTAGAGTTAGAGAATAGAATAGAATAGAATAGAATAGAATAGAATAGAATAGAATAGAATAGAATAGAATAGAATAGAATAGAATAGAGTAGAGTAGAGTGGAGTGGAATGGAATGGAATGGAATGGAGTGGAGTGGAGTGGAGTGGAGTGGAGTGGAGTGGAGTAGAGAATAGAGTAGAGTTAGAGAATAGAATAGAATAGAATAGAATAGAATAGAATAGAATAGAATAGAATAGAATAGAATAGAATAGAATAGAATATATGGAATGGAGTGGAATGGAATGGAATGGAATGGAGTGGAGTGGAGTGGAGTAGAGAATAGAGTAGAGTTAGAGAATAGAATAGAATAGAATAGAATAGAATAGAATAGAATAGAATAGAATAGAATAGAATAGAATAGAATAGAATAGAATAGAATATATGGAATGGAATAGAATAGAATGGAATGGAATGGAATGGAATGGAATGGAATAGAATAGAATAGAATAGAATAGAATAGAATAGAATAGAATAGAATAGAATAGAATAGAATAGAATAGAATAGAATAGAATAGAATAGAATATATGGAATGGAATGGAGTGGAGTGGAGTGGAGTGGAGTGGAGTAGAGAATAGAGTAGAGTAGAGTTATAGAATAGAATAGAATAGAATAGAATAGAATAGAATAGAATAGAATAGAATAGAATAGAATAGAATAGAATAGAATAGAATATATGGAATGGAGTGGAGTGGAGTGGGGTGGAGTAGAGTAGAGAATAGAGTAGAGTTAGAGAATAGAATAGAATAGAATAGAATAGAATAGAATAGAATAGAATAGAATAGAATAGAATAGAATAGAATAGAATAGAATAGAATAGAATAGAATAAGAATAAGGATAGGACAGGACAGGACAGAACAGGATAGAACAGGATAGAAGCTGGAAGGGGCCTTGGAGGTCCTCCAACTCCCTGCTCAAGCAGGAGACCTTATTTTAAAAGGTTTAAGTGTTATCTATAAAGAATTTTTTTAATTATCCAGAGTTCATGTTTGGAGGTGCCCTATTTCCCAAGTATTAATGCATAGAATCATAACATGTCAAAGTGGAATGGAAGCTTAAAAATTATCGAGTTCAATACTCTACCCACGAGAATTACAACACACTTTCTACTGATTCATACAGGGGACTCCAAACCTGGCAACTTTAAGACTTGTGGACCTCAACATGGCTGGCTGGGGAATTCTGAAAGCTGAGGTCCACAAGTCTTAAAGTTGCCAAGTTTGGAGAGGCCTGGTTTACATTAAAAAAAATTATTTAAAAAAAATTGGAGGCTTACGTGATTAAAAATGGCCAATGAGCCAGTTTCCAATCAGATCAGGCATAAATATTCCATAAACAAACTCAGAACCTGGCTAGAGATAGATCATCCTGGAGAATATCAATCACGATTCACTAGGAGTCAAAAATGACTTGCTGGCGTATTATCAGTCGAGTCACCATTTCATTTTTGATTGGACTTTCTATCCGTCAGTGCTGAGCTCAAGCATCAAACTTGGATTTAACAGAATAACAGAGTTCAACCCTTGCTCAAGAGGAGACCCTACACCATTTTAGACAAATGGCTGTCCAGTGTTGGAGCACCCACAACCTCTGGAGGCAAGTCGTTCCACTGATTCTGTCAGGAAATTTCTCCTTAGTTCTAGGTCGCTTCTCTCCTTGATTAGTTTCCATCTATTGCTTCTAGGATGAAATCCACAGAAATTCTGTGGATTACATAGAAATCCACTTCTTCTTCTTCTTCTTGTGCCATATCCGTTATTGGACGCTGGCGATCCTGTTGGCGATCCTGTTTTTATCAGCAGCCGCACGAAAATGTGCTGCTGAGTTTTGTCCAAACCAGCCCCTTAGATTTTGAAGCCACGATGTTCTTCTTCTGCCTGGACCTCGTTTGCCTTCCATCTTTCCCTGGAGGATTAAATGGAGTATGCCGTATTTTTCTGGGTGTCGCATCACATGTCCGAAATATTTTAATTTTCGTTTTTTAATTGTTTTGATGATTTCTCTTGGCTTTCCCAGGCGGCTTATTACCTCCTCATTTCTGATCTTGTCAACCCAGCTTCTACGTAACAGCTGCCTGTAAATCCACATTTCAAATGCTTCTAGTCTCTTCAGGTGGCCTTCTGTAGAAATCCACAGAGGTCTTAAACTGGCGGGTTTTCTATTTTCACCCATCAGGATTATTTCATTTATATTATTTCTCACCTTTATTATTTTAGCAAATAACTCAAGGTGGCAAACATATCCAACACACCTTCCTCCTATTTCCCCCACAACAACAACCCTGTGAGATGGGTTGGGCTGAGACAGAGGGACTGACCCAAAGTCACCTAGCTGGCTTTCGTGTATAGCGGGGCTGGCTGAAAGGCTTTGCAGGGGCCTGTCCGGGGAGAGGGAAGCTCGGACAGCTGCTGCCGGTTTTGGGCTGGACGGGCATGGATCCCACGGAAGGAAAGAAAAAGGGGGAAAGAAAGGGGGTGATTGCTGTCGCTGTTGTCGGAGAGAGACCAGGTGAAGTCGAAGAGGGATTTGAGGTTTTAGCTGATCTCTTTCTGTGAAGGAGAGGGAAGGAGAGCGTGAGAGAGAGCGAGAAGGTGGAATTTTACTGCTTTCTTTCGCAGGGGGGATATCCCGAGCGGAGGCAAGAGAGAGAGTGAGGAGAGAGAAAGTTGTTGGGGTTGCTAAATTCAGATTTTAACAATAAAAGAAAGTGGAGAGGGGTTTTGACACCGACGAGACCTGAGACTGCGACTGCGAGCAATGACAGAAGAGGAGAGGCTGGTCTTTACTGCTTTGGAGACTAGGTAGCAGCCATCCAAACTCTGATTATTGTTACTTGTGCAAATTATAGACATTGTGGGGAGTTGCCCTCGCAGGGCGAGCTGTTACTGCAGAACACTGACTACCTTCGTTCGTGTTCCTATCGCTGCCTGGAGCCGGGGGTTTTCCCCATCCCACTTGTTTCCAAACAGTTGCTGTGAAATCATTGACTATTGCTACTATGATTGCCTGGGGCTGTTAAACACTGTCATGCATTGACTATCGGGGTTAGGGTCTGGTCATCTTTGTTCCTGAAAGCCCCCCCCCTTTGACGACTAGAGTCTGCCACCTCCTCACTTTGCGTGAGCTTCTGCAAGAAAAGACACTTTACTAACACTAGAAAGAGTACAGAGAAGAGCAACAAAGATGATTAGGGGACTGGAGGCTAAAACATATAAGAAACGGCTGCTGGAATTTGGTATGTCTAGTTTAATGAAGAGAAGGATGAGGGGGGACACGATAGCAGTCTTCCAGTATCTCAGGGGTTGCCTCAAAGAAGAGGGAGTCAAGCTATTCTCCAAAGCGCCTGAAGGCAGGACAAGAAGCAACGGATGGAAACTAATCAAGGAGAGAAGCAACCTAAAACTAAGGAGAAACTTCTTGACAGTGAGAACAATTAACCAGTGGAACAACCTGCCTCCAGAAGAGGTGAATGCTCCAACACTGGAAGTTTTTAAGAAGAGACTGGACAGCCATTTGTCCGAAATGGTATAGGGTTTCCTGCCTGAGCAGGGGGTTGGACTAGATGACCTCCAAGGTCCTTTCCAACTTTATCATTATTATTATGCCAGGCATCATAACAACAACAACAACAACAACAACAACACCTTGAGAGCACAGCTGCAGAGTGTGACAGAGGGGAGCGGGGCTGCGGGGGCCTGGGCCCTACACATTCATAAGGCAGGATTTGAACTCACAATCTCTTGTTTTCTAGACTGGTGCCTTAACCACTAGACAAACTGGCTCTCTAGGATGGGAATGAGCATCCCAACAAGATCCATCACTAAGTAGCTTTGAACTATGTGGGGTGATTTATACCCTCTTTCCTAATTTAGAAAAAGGAGCTGGTTCTCATAGGTTAGGCTGTGAGATTGTGCATAATTGGAACTTGGTCTCTAAGCTTTTTCAAGGAACTCGCCAATTTACCTATGACTGACACCAGCTTTCTCCAGTTATCCTACAGATTACAAGTCCCAGAATTCTCTGCTTCTTCATTGTCCCTACTGGGTAGACCAGGAGTCTTCAAACTTGGCCCTTTTATGACTTGTGGACTTCAACTCCCAGAATTCTGGGAGTTGAAGTTCACAAGTCATAAAAGGGCCAAGTTTGAAGACCTCTGGGGTAGACATTCTGAGCGTTGGAAGGTGCCAGTTGTAGGGAGACGGCTTGACATAAATATTATTCCCCAGAATTGGTCACAATTGCTTTCAGGCTGGCTTATAAAAAACGATTAACTTCTCTGAAGATTGATCCTGCCTGGAAAAGTATCCTAACTGCTTCTGATATATGAGGACACCAAGATATTTCCATAAATATCCATCGAAAGGCCTTGGAATTAGGAAATGTTGCATCTCCAACAAGATCTGGGGAAGTAAAGAATCTAGAGCAGTGGTGGTGAACCTATGGCACGGGTGTCAGAGGTGGCACTCGGAGCCCTCTCTGTGGGCACACGCACCATCTCCCCAGCCCCGCATCCTCTCATGGCCCCCTCCTCACCAGCAGCCCCACCAGAGGAGAGTTGCCCCTGGGCGTGGCCCACACGAAGCAGCGGAGCCAAGGACAGCAGGGACAAGACTCCACCCTTGTGCTCCGTTGCGCGCAGATGATGCTGTGGGGCACGGGTGGAGGGCACGGCTGCCATGGCGCTGTTGGGCTGCCTGGGTGATCTGTGGTGGGCTGTGGAGGTGGTGGGTGGCCCAGTGGGCAGGGCGGAGTGGGGATGGGGTGGGGGGGCAGTTTTGGGGGCACTCAGTCTCTAAAAGGTTCGCCATCACGACAAGCCGGCCTGGGATAGTAGCTCCGGTTCCAACAAGGCCATAATTGTTTTTAGGGGATTGAGTTTTAAGATTAAGCATTGGTTTTAAATGATCGGATTAAATTATTTTTAGGTAATTGGGTTTTTAAATGATTGGGCCAAATTATTTAATTTATTTTTAATAATTTTACCTTTTGTATGTAAATGTTTTTAATTGGGCTGTACACCGCCCCGAGTCCTTCGGGAGGGGGGCGGTATAAAAATCGTAAAATAAAATAAAAAATAAAAATAAAACACTGATCTAGAGAATCATGAGGACAGATAGAGGAAATAGCAAAAATTCATACGGCCTTTTCCTGATACGCCCATTGCTTAGCAAGCATCATCTTCCTCTAACAGCAATTTATACATCTGCATCACTTACAAAGAAAATCAATCAAACAATTGTAAAGGGGAAAAAATATGCTCACTCTTTTCCAATAGGAACGATTTAGCACGTCCCCATGAACGTCTGCTAATTATCTCTAAAATGTTGTAGCCTACTAGTGGTGCCCTATCTGTTGTTGCTACTCATCAGATGTATTTATTATATTTATTTGTTAAATTTATTTGCCACCGATCTCACCATCAGGCTACTCTGCTTGGCTTACGACAGTAAAGCGGAAAAACGATAAAAACATGCAAACCTAACAAGCAACGAAACAAAAATAAACAATAAAATAATATTAAGAGATGGGCGGAGAGAGAGAGTAGGAAACAGAGGGAACACTCTTAATTGCTAAGATGTCAATATCTGGGCTTCAAGCTAGAAGGCAGCAAAGAGATATGAAAAATTTCTCAGGATCTCTCTCGTGGCTGTTTGGATGTTTCCACCCTAAAGATTGCTGTGTAATAAGTAGCTTTGCCTGTTTGGAAACTTTCCATAGGTACCCAAACCTATCTTCCCAAATGTTGCATCACACTTCTCATTTTAGAAGGGGTTTTTTAGGTATAGGGATGACAAGTGACGGCCCCAAGATTTAGGTACTTACGATTGATGACTAGCTGGTTCCCCATTGTTCCTGCTGATGTAGCTGGTTGGAACATAGCCCATGACTCTGTCTCCAGAGAGGCGCCTTGCTAGGACGTAACCCCCGTCCTCTTTGAGGACATGGAGTTTGTCCCCCCTAGTCACACTCAGCTCCTCGGCATTCCTGGCAGTGTAATTGTACAGCACCCCCCGGAGGGAAGCTTTGTCTTCAGCAGGGTCAGGATCCAGCGTGGGATGTAGGGATCCTGGGATCGGTTCCCAGGAATCAAAAGAACGGTTACTGGAGGCTCTGTTGGGCACACACTTGTTCCAGAACGTATGAAAGAAATGCAAGTGTTTTCGGATGAAACTGTCCATCCCTTTTTTGGGAAGTTTCTCCAAGGGAATTTAGCTCTGCTGTTCCAACAAGCTGCTTGGAGTGAAGAAGGAAGATCTGGTCCCCTTCATAGCTGCTTCTTTCATTGCTCGTTGTTCAATGAGTCAACCGTTGCCCTCCTTGTCTTCTCTCTCCCGGAGCCAGAAGAAGTGAAGTGAGATGCTTCCTGGATCCTTGGATACCTGAATATGTTTGTAGGCCACGGGAACTCCTTCCTCCCCAAAGTGAGACTTGACGTTCAGGTGTAACTTGTTTGCTGCAGGCTGAGCTCATACGTTTAGACTTGCCACCACATCCGTCTCAGCTGGATGTTTGTTTATTACCCAATCAACTCACTCACCTCTCAGGCTGCCCTCTAAATTAGCACTCATTTCCACCTCATCTCTTTTACCAAGTCTTTCCATTCACTTTTTGTGGCCATCAAGAAGTCTATTCTTTTTTCTTTTCTTTTTTATATATAACATTTTTTATTGTTAGATATATATTTGTACATGTAAACCAAGAAAAATTCAAGTTAAATGCTATTCAACTTAATACAATCAATTTAAATTTGTAAACATTCTTCACTCCGTATTTCAAGATTTAACTATAAGCCAGATACATTTGAGAACGTCCATAGAGATTCTCAACCATCCAGATCATGACTGTCCCAAAGGTGTGTGTATGTTCCCCCCCCCCAAAAGGCAGCTGGACGTTTTTGGTTTCTTCTTTGAAAACATTTTGCTTCTCCAAGAAACTTCTGAACTGAACCAAGTTCTTGGATAAGAAGAAAAATGTTTTCAAAGTAGAAACTAAGAAAGTCCAGTTGCCTTTTGGAAAAAGCACCACTGGGGTATTCTTGAGAATGCAAAACCTTTAAAAACACTCTTGCAAAATAACTCCCGAGGAACCTCTTAATACAGTGGTGGCAAACCTATGGCACGCATGCCAGAGGCGGCATGTGAAGCCCTCTGTGGGCACGGGCCATCGCCCCAGCACATGTGGTCTCTAAAAGTTTGCCATCACTGCCATTGGATAGTCCACCATCCCACCCACCAGAGACCCCCTGGATCTCCCCCCAACCCTGCCCGGCTCCCACAGGTGTCCCCGTAAGCAACATCAAGGTGGCCACGCCCACCCCAGCCATGCTCACCCAATCTGCCATGACTACTGCAGCCACACTCATCCAGTAGCCACGCCTACCCAGTCCACCCACCAAGTGGGCCACATCCACCCGGCACCCAGCGATACATAAGTGGGTTTGGGGTTGCAGTTTGGGCACTCAGTCTCTAAAAGGTTCGCCATCACTGTCTTAATATGATCTTTCCACCAGTCTCTGGGAAATAGCAATCGGGAGCTGCTTTCTTGCTATTTTTATCAACCTCCCCAGCTGTGATTTGTTTTTAATCTCGGGTTTATACACATTCATAGTGGCTCTTCAAAGCCCACCACTGCACCAAGGTAATATGCTAGCTCAGTGTTTCTCAATCTCAGCCACTTTTAAGATGGGTGGACTTCAACTCCCAGAATTCCCCAGCTAGCGTGGAATTCTGGGAGTTGAAGCCCACACATTGTAAAGTGGTGGAGATTGAGAGGCGTGCTAGATTGTAAAATTGGTGATGCATTTGAATTCCAAGCAAAGCATACCAATTATATCTATCCTACTTCTGATTGCTCTCATGATTGCAATCTCTGCTTTATGATTACAAAACTCACCTGCCATCTCTTCCCTCCACCTCTATTTTGTTGCCTTCCCCGGTGATTAAAATCTTTGATTTGTTTATTTGATTTTTTTTATCCAGCCTTTATTATTTTTATAAGCAACTCAAGGAGGCAAACATGTTCAACACACTTCCTCCCCCTACTTTTTCCACAACAACAATCTTGTGAATTGAGTTGGGCTGAGAGACTCAAGATCACCCAGCTGGATTTCATGCCTAAGCGGGGACTAGAACTCACTTTCTCCTGCTGATTGGCCCAAAGTCATCTAGCTGACTTTCATATCTAAATGGGGATTAGAACTCGCAGTCTCTCACTTTCTAGCCTGGTGCCTTAATCATCAGCTCAAAAAACATGCCTTAACCCAGGGGTGTCAAATTGCCGGCTCGTGGGCTGGATGTATCATGCCGAAACTGCGCCCAGCCCACTGCCGGCAATGGAAAAAAAGTCACAATATGTCACGATACATCACCAGTTTGACATCCCTGCCTTAACCACTAACCTAGTTCTCTCTTTTTTGCATTTGGCAACAATATAGACCAGTGATGGCGAACCTTTTAGAGACTGAGTGCCCAAACCGCAACCCAAAACCCGCTTATTTATCACAAAGTGCCCAGGGCCCATCAGCATTGTGGTGCCCTCGGGGGGGCAGGGAGGCACCTCTGAGTGCCGCCTCTGGCACGCAAAAACCAGGGGCATAAAAATGGGCCACCATGCTGCAAGGCGCAAAAACGGCCGCTGCCGCACCACTGGGTGCAGATACAAGGCGCTGCAGCACGCAAGAATGGGGCAGGGCTAGTGAGTATCACGCAGGCACTAGCCACGCCTCATTTGCAGCGCCTGCATGCTCGTGGCCCCATGCGTGCACACGGACATGTAAAATACTTCCCCCTCCCTTTTCTTCCAGTCCGCTAATCAACAATGGTTGGTGACCTCTGCTCTACCACCTCTACTCAAGCTTGCTAGTTGGCTGCTTCGCCTCCTTTGTGCTGGGCGGGGCTCCTGCTCTGGGCGGTGGTGGTGGCCTGATGAACCTGCTGCTAGCGGTGGCGGTGTGTGTGCCAACCGAGAGGGCTCTGAGTGCCGCCTCTAGCACACGTGCATAGGTTTGCCACCACTGATATAGACTTTGGAGAACTGTACCCTCTAATATTACTATTACTCTAATATTAATAATAGTGCTATTACTACAGCTGTTAATGGTACCATTACTATAACTATTGTTGACACAACTACTATTTATTTATTTATTTATTTATTTATCGGATTTGTATGCCGCTCCTCTCCGCAGACTTGGAGCGGCTCACAACATACAAATAAACAATTCAATATAAATAAAAAAAACATTAAAAATAAACCCCACACATACTCCTCAGTCACACCACAATCAACAATCATCCCCAGGCCTGCCGGCAGAGGTAGGTTCTATTACTAGAACTACTTTTTCAACTTCCTCTTTTGTACTGGAATTGCTAGGAGACCCAAATAAATAGAGAATGCCTTCTTCTTCTTTTTTTTTTAAACTTTTTTTTATTAATAGATATATATTTGTACATGTAAACCAGGAGAAAATTCAAGTTAACTGCTATCCAACTTAATACAATCGATTTAAATTTGTAAACATTCTTCACTCCGTATGTCAAGATTTAACTATAAGCCAGATACATTTTCTTTGATTGGTGTTTCTCTTGTATGTAGTCTATCCAATGTTTCCAGTCTATCGTGACGGGTGTCTACAGATACGATCTGGGATCTCTCTCTTCTTTAAATTACACGTTACAGCAGCTTGACCAAATTTTGCCTGCTACTTAAGAGAAAGGCCCCTGAGCACCCAGAGCTAATTCATATGATGCCAGTAGGACTTACATATTATTAAAATGTACATTCTTTTTTTTTTTTAAAGTGTGCCCTTTATAGAGCTATTTTGACTACCACAAAGGGTAAATCAGAAGAATCTGGGAGTGGAATCTTTGCAGGCAGTGGCCATAAAGAACTAAATGGTGAATAAATGGCACTGCAATTATTCTTTGGAGCAAGAAGAATGAGTGAGAGAAAAGGAGGGGAAAGGAGGGGAGGAGAGGACACTGAAAACATGACTGTTTTTCAAATTTACAACCATCCCACAGTCCTGTTGTCAAAATTTAGACATTTGGCAAATGCTCCATGGCATCGGACCCGGATACTTACAGGACCGTCTACTGCCAGCAAATACCTCCCGCCGTCCGGTACGCTCCCACAGAGAGGGCCTCCTCAGGGAGCCGTCGGCCAGAGAGTGCCGGCTGGCGACCCCCAGGGGGAGAGCCTTCTCTGTGGGAGCTCCCACGTTATGGAACGAGCTCCCCCCCGAACTCCGTACAATAACAGATTTACGCACCTTCCGTCGGGAACTAAAAACATTCCTTTTTCGACAGGCCGGCCTGGCATAGAAGCTTCGGTTCCAATAGGGTAAAAATGTTTTAGGGGGACTGAGTATTTTTTAACATTTTAGCTTTGTATGTTTTGGGTTTTAAATGGGGATTTCGGCCAAATTATTTAATTTATTTTTAATTATTTTAAATTTTGTATATTTATATGTTTTTTAAATTTTAGGCTGTACACCGCCCCGAGTCCTTCGGGAGAGGGGCGGTATAGAAATTTGATTAATAATAATAATAAATAATAATAATAATTCCTATTTATAACAGTTGCAGTGTCCTGGATTTAGGTCAGTGGTAGCGAAACTATGGCACGCGTGCCAGAGGCGGCACGCAGAGCCCTCTCTGTGGGCACACGTGCCTTCGCCTCAGCCCTGCCTCCCCCCATGGCCTTCTCCTCACCAGCAGCCCCCACCAGAGGAGAGTCGCCCTTGAGTGCAGCAGCGCAGAGCAGCACAGCCAAGGACATGGCAGCCAGGTAGTGGGGACAAGACTCCACCCTCACGCTCCGTCATGTGCAGATGATGCTGCAGGGCGCGGATGGAGGGTGTGGCCCCCACGGCGCTGCTGAGCCGCCTGGGCAATCTGTTGCGGTGGGCCGTGGAGGTGGGTGGCCCTGTGGGCAGGCGGGGCACGGGGTGACAGGCAGGGTGGGGGCGGGGTAGTATTTGGGCATTCAGCCTCTAAAACGTTCGCCATCACTGGTTTATATGATCCCCTTTGGCGACCTTCTGATGAGGAAAATCAATGAGGAAGCCAGATTCACTTAACAACCATGTTATTAACTTAACCACAGTGGCAGGAATGGTCATAAAATGGGGCAAAACTCACTTAAAAACTACTTCGCTTAGCAACAGAAATTTTGCGGTTGAAAGTTGAGAACTTCCTGTCTTTGAAAAGAAAGCTCAGATGGAAGGAAACAAAATGAAAAAAAAAAATGATTGCAGCCATTCAGCAGCAGAGGTTGAAGGAAAATGAGAAGAAAGAAGCAGTTTGGCCATATGGGGTGGTCAAAAAAGTCAAGATGGTGTTCCTAACAGTGTAACAGAATCTCCACCTAGGGAGCAGAAATGTATGGTTATACAGATAGTCCTCAACTTACGACCAAGCAAGTTGGCAAGCAAGGTTGTTAAATGGGGCAAAATTTGTTTAACTCTTGCTTAGTAATTGAAGGGCTAGGTTTAATTGTGGTCATAAGTTGAGGAGTACCTGTATTATCCTTTAATCAACCGTCAGAAATATATTGTGAAGGATTGTGTGGGGGGATGAGGGGAAGAGAGGCTGCCTAGGAAACCACCCAAGAAGAAAGAATCAGAATAACAGAGATGAGGGGACCTTGGAGGTCATCCGTAGCTGGCTGACCGACCGTACTCAGCGTGTGGTCCTCAATGGAACCGCATCTACATGGAGGGAAGTGTGTAGTGGGGTGCCCCAGGGCTCTGTTCTATGCCCAGTGCTCTTCAACATCTTCATCAACGATCTGGACGAGGGGATAGATGGGGAACTCATCAAATTTGCAGACGACACCAAGCTGGCAGGAATAGCCAACACTCCAGAAGACAGGCTTAAGATACAGGAGGATCTGGAGAGACTTGAACACTGGGCGCTATCTAACAAAATGAAATTCAATGGTGAAAAAAGTAAGGTTCTACATTTAGGCAAGAAAAACCAAATGTACGTATAGGGGGTACCTTGCTCAATAGTAGTAACTGTGAGAGGGATCTCAGAGTCCTAGTGGACAATCATTTAAATATGAGCCAGCCGTGTGCTGCAGCTGCCAAAAAAGCCAACACAGTGCTAGGCTGCATTAACAGAGGGATAGAATCAAGATCACGTGAAGTATTAATGCCACTTTACAATGCCTTGGTAAGGCCACACTTGGAATACTGCATCCAGTTTTGGTCACCACGATGTAAAAAAGATGTTGAGACTCTAGAAAGAGTACAGAGAAGAGCAACAAAGATGATTAGGGGACTGGAGGCTACAACATATAAGGAACAGTTGCTGGAGTTGGGTATATCTAGTTTAACGAAGAGAAGGGGGACATGATAGCAGTGTTCCAATTTCTCAGGGGCTGCCCCAAAGAAGAGGGAGTCAAGCTATTTTCCAAAGCACCTAAAGGCAGGACAAGAAGCAACGGGTGGAAACTAACCAAAGAGAGAAGCAACCTAGAACTAAGGAGAAACTTCCTGACAGTGGGAACAATTAACCAGTGGAACAACCTGCCTCCAGAAGAGGTGAATGCTCCAACACTGGAAGTTTTTAAAAAGAAACTGGACGGCCATTTGTCCAAAATGGTATAGGGTTACCTGCCTGAGCAGGGGGTTGGACTTGATGACCTCCAAGGTCCCTTTCAACTTTGCTATTATTATTATTATTATCCCTCCCCATGAGCAACCACACCCACCTTGGCCACACCGACCCAGTCTGCCATGTCCATCATAGCCACATCCACCCAGTGGGCCACGCCCAGTGGTTTTTTTGTAAAAAAAAAAAAAGGTGCTGGAACTCATAAGAACATAAGAACATAAGAAGAGCCATGCTGAATCAGGCCAAAGCCCATCGAGTCCAGCATTCTGTGTCACACAGTGGCCCACCAAATGTACATGGGGATCTTGAGCAGAAAGAGAAGGCAAAACCCTCCCTTTCCCTTGACCCCCAAACAAATGGTACTCAAGGGAATCCTGCCTGCCTCAACCAACATAGAGGCGGCACATGGACATCCGTTTTAATAACCACCGATACACTTTGCATCCATGAATCTATCTAGCCCTGCCTTGAAGCTGTCAAGGCTGACAGCTGTCACGACCCCTTCAGGAAGTGAATTCCATAAATCAACGACTCTCTGGGTGAAGAAATATTTCCCTTTATTTGTCCTCACTTTCTTAGCTATGAGCTTTAGGGAGTGCCCCCTTGTCCTGGTATTGTGTGATAGAGAAAATAATTTTTCTCTATCCACCTTTTCTATCCCATGCATGATTTTATACACTTCGATCAAGTCACCCCTTAAACGCCGTCTTTCAAGGCTGAAGAGACCAAGGCGTTGCAATCTGGTTTCATAAGGGAGGCACTCCATTTCCTTGATCATTCTTGTTGCCCTTTTTTGCACCTTTTCCAGTTCCATTATATCCTTCTTGAGGTGCGGTGACCAGAACTGTACACAGTACTCCAAGTGTGGTCTCACCATCGATTTGTACAGAGGCAATACAACACTTGCTGACTTATTTTCGATTCCCTTCCTAATCATGCCAAGCATGGAATTTGCTTTTTTTACTGCTGCTGCGCATTGGGTTGACATCTTCATCGAGCTGTCCACCAAAACCCCAAGATCCCTTTCTTGGGTTGTCTCAGAAAGTTTGGTCCCCATCAGTTGGTAAGTATAATTGGGGTTCTTTGCCCCGATGTGCATAACTTTGCACTTGTTTAGGTTAAAATGCATTTGCCACTTTGTTGCCCACTCACACAATTTCGAGAGATCCTTCTGGAGCTCCCGACAATCAGTTTCACTTTTCACAACCCGGAACAATTTAGTGTCATCAGCAAACTTGGCTACCTCACTATTAACTTCTACATCCAGATCATTGATGAATAAATTAAAAAGTAAAGGCCCCAAAACTGAACCTTGGGGTACACCACTTCTCACTTCTTTCCATCCGGAGAATTGTCCATTTATTGCCACCCTTTGCTTCCTACAATTTAGCCAGTTACCAATCCAGGACAAGACCTGTCCTCTAATTCCGTGGCTGGAGAGCTTTTTTATGAGCCTTTGGTGAGGGACTTTGTCAAAAGCCTTTTGAAAGTCAAGATATACAATATCAACTGGGGCCCCTTTATCTATGTATTTATTTACACCCTCAAAGAATTCTAACAAGTTAGTAAGACATGATTTGCCTTTGCAGAAACCATGTTGATTTTCTTTCAGCAATGCCTGTTTTTCTATGTGCCCTGTAATTTTATCTTTAATAATGGTTTCCATCAGTTTGCCTGGAACTGAGGTTAGACTGACTGGTCTATAGTTTCCTGGATCACCTCTGGATCCTTTCTTGAAGATCGGGGTTATATTTGCTTCCCTCCAATCCTCCGGTACAGTGCCTGATCTTAGAGAAAGATTGTATATTTTAGCTAGAAGTTCAGCAATTTCACACTTGAGTTCCTTGAGAATTCTAGGGTGGATGCCATCTGGACCCGGCGATTTGTTGACGTTTAGTTTAGAAAGGCATGCAAGAACATCTTCCTTGTTTATCTCTATCAGGTTTAATTCTTCTATTTCCCTCCCTGGGAAAACTAATTCAGTGGCAGGCAAATGTTCTCTATCCTCCTCGGTGAAAACGGAAGCAAAGAAGTCATTTAGCCTCTCAGCAATCTCCTTGTCTTCTCTGATTATCCCCTTCTGACCATTGTTATCAAGTGGCCCAACTGATTTTCTGGTTGGGTTCCTGCTTTTGATGTACTTAAAAAAGGTTTTGTTATTATTTTTAATATTCTTGGCTATATGCTCCTCAAAGTCTCTCTTGGCTTTCATGACTATCGCCTTGCATTTGGTCTGCCAGAGTTTGTGATCCCTCCTGTTCTCCTCGGTAGGAAGAGCCTTCCATTTCTTAAATGAGTTTTTCTTCTGTCCAATAACCTCCTTTACCTCACACGTGTCATACAACCCACCTTGCCTACCCTACAAGGTTCCATCCAAAAAAGGTGCCCCAACTCCATTCTGGGCGTTCTATGACAAAAAAAGCCTGGCCACGCCCACCTGGCACCCAGCGATAAATACCGTAAGTGGGTTTTGGGTTGCAGTTTGGGTACGGTCTCTAAAAGGTTCGCCATCACTGATGTATGTGACCATCTTTTGCGACTTCTGACAAGCAAAGTCAATGGAGAAGCCAGGTTCACTTAACAACCATGTTATTGAAGTTAAAAGCTGCAGTGATTTAAGTTAACTGATGGGCTGGATGCCAAAACAAAGCAAGATTGTGGCATACACTTGAAAGGAGACCAGGAAGTCTGTAATTGGGGAGTTTGTCTGGCAAGAACAAAGAATGCTTATTCACAGGTAACAATTCTGGGTGGTTAGAAAGCTAATAAAAGTAACAAAGACTTAGGCATCTTGCAAGCTCAGCTAAAAGTTAGGAATAGAGATAGCCCGGAGCAATAGGATGTGTATTAGATAATTCCTGAAGCATTCCTTAGCCAAGGATTAGGAACAGCGATGGCTAGAGACCAATAGCAATCCACCCAGCAAAGCTGACACACATAAGGTAAAGACTTGGCCCTTTAAGGCTGGCACACTGTAGATAAGAAGGAAGAAAGCAGAAGTAGCTAAAAATGTTCCCTTTTGGGTGTTCCCCTGAGACACCATATGTGGTTTAGGTCAGTGGTTCTCAACCTTTTTCAGTTTGAGACCCACTTGCGCCGCCCATGTGCGGCGCGACCCCGACCCGCGCCACGCACGCGCGCGACGGGCCAATCCGTGCATGCGCAGCGTGTGCGCGATGGGCCAATCCATGCATGCGCGGCGGGCGCGCGGCGGCCCAAACCACGCATGCGCGGCGCGACGGGCTGATCCACGCATACGCGGCACGTGCGTGACAGGCCGATTTGCGCATGCGCGGCGCATGCGCGACGGGCCAAACCGCGCATGCACGGCGCGTGCGTGACGGGCAAAAAAAATGGCGGACCGCGGTGTCCAGCAACCCCTGCGAAACGGTCGTTCGACCCCAAATGGGGTTGCGACCCTTAGGTTGAGAACCGCTGGTTTAGGTGTTTCCCTAACACACCATATGTTCCCGGGTGGGTTAGGATATTGGGTGTTTCCTTTATGTCCTGTTATGATCTTACATTCATGGTTCTGCAAGTGGCCAGAGATAGCGGGGCCATCTGCATGTATTCACAATTAATACTGTCCTCTAAGTCCAGGTCAACAGAAGCTCATGTTGAAGCAAAGACTCGGCTTCTGAAGCAACAGCCCCTCTCTCTCCGCTTCCTGGCTTTGTCAATATACAGTAGTGGCCAAAATTGTGGAAACCTTTTTGGAAAAGTGTACAGTAGAAATGCCACCTTTGGTTACATTTCCACCCATTTTTCTTCTAATTTCTTTATCACTACATCCTTGTTCACTTAATAATACTATTTTACCTCACTTTCTGGGTGACTAGTCAACTCTCTGCACCATGATTTTAATTTTATTACGTTTTACAAGCTCACTAAATCAGGACTTTTCAACCAGTGGTACGGGTACCACCTGTGGTACATTGGCACCTGGCAGGTGGATGCGATCATCTCAGAAAAGTGGAAGTGGGGGAGGGGAATGAGCTGAATCGGTGGCAGCACCGCACAAGCCTGAGCAAGAGACGGCTGGAGCTGCAGGGCTGTCAGGGCTCAGCGGAAGCGCCAGGATCAGCACCAGGCTCCAGCTGGAGCTCAGAGCTGATCCTGGTGCTTCTGCTGAGCCCAGAAGAAGCGCCGATCAGCTGGAATGTTGCAGCATCTCCAGGGTCTTGTGATTTACATTCAGATGCTTGGCAACTGATTCATATTTATGACGGTCTCAGTGTCCCAGGGTCATGTGAAGTGACCAAAACCTGCTGCAACCACCCAGCAGACGGGAGGGAGAATAAAAACCAAACACCCCCCCACCCCACCCCCACTGCCAATCCTCAACAGAAATGCTCACAACAATGAAAACCTCGGATAGGAGGGAGAGCACCTCCAGATGGGCAGACAGGTGTCTTGCTCGGCTGTGGCTTGGGGGGCACTTTTTTCAGTGCCATTGTGACTTTGAACAGTCACTAAGCGAACTGTTGTAAGTCAAGGACTACCTGTACTTCATTACTTTTTTCCCTTTATTTTTTTTTGATCATCAAGTTTTTGACACCTTGCTAGGCGACTAGTGGTGCTCGGATGTTGCCATATCCTAAAAGTGGTACAATGGGTGAAAAGGTTGAAAAGCCCTGCACTAAATGAAAGAACAAAAAAAAAAAAAACCCCAACCAACTAGATAGCGATCACATAACACACTGACCAATGTCCTCCTCTCAGCTTCAATACAGGACATCAATAACTGAATCCTGCTGTGATCTGATTGTCTCATGGCCAAATTATTATTATTATTAAAACAAGATGACACCTGATTGGCTCTCTAAACATTCATGCTCATTGGCTACAGTCAAATGAAGGAAAGCTACACGATATCTACCTAAGCAAGTTGTGCTTCCTTTTTCTGGTTATTTGGCTATAACGTTTCATAGAATACAGTACAAATAATTGAACAAACTTTGTTGCATTGCATTCTTGATTAAATTATTTTTCCACTGATATATAATTTTATGGTACTATTCCCAAACAAAGTGGTATTATTAGCCATCAAACCTGAAAAATACATTTTTCCCAAAAGGTTTCCACAGTTTTGGCCACTACTGTACCCCAAGTATGAACCAATTGTATCTGAGCCTTTCCGTCTTGGCTGGAATGCATCTCTTCCCAACACAGCTGGTGGGCAGCAAGCAGAAGAACCCAGATGTATGTCATGGTATCCAAAGCTGTTACTTTTCAGGTATCTTCTCAGTGCCAGGTGTAACCCCTCCCCCAACAAACTTTGTGATGCAGCTTTAGAAACTTAACTAAGTTTTGCTAATTACTACTTTTATAACGACAGAAATGGGAATTTTTAAACACATGGTGGAAGCTAATGTTAGTATCTCTAACTGATTTGTAACCACTTAATAAGCCAAACAAATCTTATTTCATTTTTTTTTGACAAAGTGACTAAATTAGTGGACCAGTGAAATACTGTGGATATTGAATACTTGGATTTCAGTGAGGAATTTGATAAAGTAGACAAGTAGAAAGCATGTCTTAGCGAGTATATGCTGTATCTCATTGGAAGGGTACAATGAAGGCCAATACATTAGTAGCTTGGTTGATAAGCCCACATCAAGCAAACGATGATAGAAATTAAGGCCTGCTTCAGAAAGTAGATTTTGATTAGATGAGGATGAAAGAAAAGTGCTAAAGTTAAACAAACAAGAAGAGATGCAAGAAAGAAAGAAAGAAAGAAAGAAAGAAAGAAAGAAAGAAAGAAAGAAAGAAAGAAAGAAAGAAAGAAAGAAAGAAAGAAAGAAAGAAAGAAAGAAAGAAAGAAAGAAAGAAAGAAAGCAGAAACTCTAGGGCAGGGCTTTTCAACCTTTTCACCCATTGTACCACTTTTAGGATATGGCAACATCCGAGTACCACCAGTCGCCTAGCAAGGTGTCAATAACATGATGACCAATAATAATAATAATAATAATAATAATAATAATAATAATAATGAAAAAAGTGATAAAGTACAGGTGGTCCTGGACTTACAACAATTCATTTAGTGACTCTTAGAAGGTACAGTGGCACTGAAAAAAGTGCCCCCCAAGCCACAGCCGAGCAAGACACCTGCCTGCCCACCCGGCGGCGCTCTTCCTCCTGTCCGAGGTGTTCATTGTTGTGAGCATTTCTGTTGAGGATTGGCAGTGGGGGTGGGGTAGGGGGGTGTTTGGTTTTTATTCCCCCGTCTGGTGGGTGGTTGCAGCAGGTTTTGGTCAATTCTGGACTACTGTAATGCTCTCTACATGGGGCTCCCCTTGAGGTGCATCCGGAAGCTCCAACTTGCCCAGAATGCGGCCGCGCGGGTAGTGATGGGAGCGTCGTGGCGCTCCCACATAACACCGCTCCTGCGTGAATTGCACTGGTTGCCGGTGGTCTTTCGGGTGCGGTTCAAGGTGTTAGTGACCACTTTTAAAGCACTCCATGGCATCGGACCCGGATACTTACAGGACCGTCTACTGCCAGTAAATACCTCCCGCCGTCCGGTACGCTCCCACAGAGAGGGCCTCCTCAGGGAGCCGTCGGCCAGACAGTGCCGGCTGGCGACCCCCAGGGGGAGAGCCTTCTCTGTGGGAGCTCCCACGTTATGGAACGAGCTCCCCCCCGAACTCCGTATAATAACAGATTTACGCACCTTCCGTCGGGAACTAAAAACATTCCTTTTCCGACAGGCCGGCCTGGCATAGAAGCTTCGGTTCCAATAGGGTCAAAATGTTTTAGGGGGACTGAGTATTTTTTAAGATTTTAAATTTTGTATGTTTTGGGTTTTAAATGGGATTTTGGCCAAATGATTTAATTTATTTTTAATTATTTTAAATTTTGTATATTTATATGTTTTTTAAATTTTAGGCTGTACACCGCCCCGAGTCCTTCGGGAGAGGGGCTGTATAGAAATTTGATTAATAAATAAATTCACATGACCTTGGGAAACTGACCGTCATAAATATGAATCAGTTGCCAAGCATCTGAATATAAATCACAAGAGCCTGGAGATGCTGCAACATTCCAGCTGATCGGCACTTCTTCTGGACTCAGCAGAAGCACCAGGATCAGCGCCGAGCTCCAGCTGGAGCCTGGCACTGATTCTGGTGCTTCCACTGACAGCCCCGAAGAAGCACCGATCAGCTGGAAATTAGCACTGATCCAAGCGCTTCCACTGAGCCCTGACAGCCCTGCAGCTCCAGCCATCTCTTGCTTAGGCTTGTGCGGTACTGCCACCGGTTCAGCTCATTCACCTCCCACGCTACCACTTTTCTAGGATGGTCGCGTACCACCTGCAAGGTGCTAATGTACCACAGGTGGTACCCGTACCACAGGTTGTAAAGCCCTGCTCTAGTCTAGGGTGTGCCAGTGAGCTACTTTGAAAATGTGTGGAATGGAGGCCAAGGGGTGGAATTGAAAATAAATCCAACTTCTTGCTAACAACTCAAATCTAGTGAGAACAGGATCTGTGTAAGAAGTCTTCCAGAATCCAAATGGAGAATTGTTAATCATCGAAGCAAGCCGAAAGAAAACAAAATCAAACCAGGTCTCGCAATCTAGCAATTAACTGGGAAAATCTTCAAGGAAACATGATGTCTAAAAATAAAATTTAATATGGATCAAGGAAGAAGTTAAGTGAGTAATCTGCATTCAGGTTTGAAAAGCTTTATTAAAGGCAAAATGTTGATATGAAGAACACTCAAGATGGCTTCTCGAAAGGTGAAATCTGTTCACTTTTCTTTCAGAGGTGATAAGGTTTCTAAGTACTGGGAATCCTTGACTTAAAAACTCAAAGAAAAGTTAGGCTACCACATTTTGAGTTTTCTACATCACTGTGACTCCCCAAAACTAAGACCTTCCCCAAAAGTAAGCCCTACATTGATTTTGTGGGGGTGGGCCTAATATAAGCCCTACCCCCAAAATAAGCCCTAGTTTTGGGGTGAGGTGCATGCCTAAAAAGCTAGGGTGGGGGTGGAGTTGCCTCATGCACCCCATACCCACTTACCGGTAGGACCGCCGCAGCCAGGCCTCCCATGCCCCGACACTTGTTGCACCGCGTGGCTCATCACGCCGTTGCCTCTCGCGGCAGGAAGCTGCACAGCACTTTTGGGCCATTTCTGCTGCTTGTGGCACGAGACTGCATGGTGCTTCATGCTGTTGCTGCCACTCGCGGAAGCCGTGTGGTGCTTCAGGCCGTTTCCGCTGCTTGAGGCAGGAGGCCGCATGGTGCTTCACGCCGTTGCTGTTGTGGCAGGATGCTGTGCAGCACTTCAGGCCGTTGCCACCAGCCCAAAGCCCAGTGTGGCGTCCTGGCACAACTGGCAGCAACGGTGTGAAGCACCATGCGGCCTCCTGCCACGAGCAGTGGAAATGGCCCCCGTCAGTCTTATTTTCAGGGAAACACAGTATGCTTGCATTTTGTGATGACAGCTGATTTGGCGAAGGAGAGAAATACATTCCAAATAATAGAGAGAGAGATATACTGAATTTTTATGGAGGAACTCATAGGAAAAAGGCAGGAGAAATAAATGGATCCAAATGTCTTCAGAAAGAAAACAACCGCTTTATTTGTAATTTCCTGGAGCAGAACTGGAAATAAATGGATTTTCTTCTCCCCAAGTTGAGGAGAAGGAGAATCTCTGCTGGATCCAGAGGCAACTGTAGATAGCGGGGCATGACCAACTGTGTATTTCATGAACACAATGCAAACCCTGTGGTTTTTTTTTGTTTTTTTTTTGAGCTTAGGAGCAATGTTGTGACACAGGAATGAAAAAGGCTGTCCAGAGTTCTGGAGAACAATTCAAAGGGACACACCAAGCCAGTGTGTGTCTGCTGTGAAAAAAATCAAATTCCCTGCTTGAGATGATCCCAAAATAAGCTGAAAATAAGTCTGCAATAAGGTGTGGGTGTTTCCTCCCAATTACTGTGATCACTTTCTAGAATAGTGTATACTTTTCCAAATCTCTGATTTCAAATCTAGAGTGGAGACTGGAAAGCATATAAAAACGGAGGAACAAAATGATAAGTGTGGTGGGTTGGTAGCCACCTCCTGATACAGTATTTTTTAAACTCAGCATCTCTTAAGATGCTTGGACTTCAACTCCCAGAATTCCCAAACCAGCATGCAACTGCACACATCTTAAGAGTTGCTGAGTTTGAAAGCTGCTGCTCTAACAGGAAGGAGGGGTCTAACAGGAAGGAGGGGTCAAGGCAGGGTCAGACAGATTCATGGATGCCAAGTGTATCGGTGGTTATTAAAACGGATGTCCATGTGCCGCCTCTATGTTGGTTGAGGCAGGCAGGATTCCCTTGAGTACCATTTGTTGGGGGTCAAGGGAAAGGGAGGGTTTTGCCTTCTCACACAACTTTAAAATCTGCAAAGAACAGTGAACTTTTAGTAGTACATTATGGTCATCTTCTCCAAGTTCTACTTTTAAGATGTTTTAGACCATAACTACAGTTGGCCAATAGTTAAATATCAGTTGAAGTTCAAACCATGTTGAAAATATTGAGTTGGGTAAGACTGTCCTTTGGGTTTCTTCAGCTGTTGTACTACATGATAGCCATATTAATGTATTCTCGTCTCTCCTGAAAGATGCCAAAACAAAATGGAAATCACATGGACAAGGAACTATAGCCAGGATAATTGAATAGGTATCTGTTTTGGGAAGGAAAGCCTAGTGTTGAAGATCTGTTTTCATAACTTATTGTTTCAAGAATGCCTTTCCAAGTCAAATATTGATTTGGAATATATATTTGTAGAGGAAATATTCACTCATTTCTTACACAGAATCCAAGTAATATCCCCACCCCCAAATAATTACATTCATTTCACTTTCTCTATGGAGAATAAATAAATAAATTAAAAAATATAGTAAATATGACATAAAATCTAACGTGGTCATGGAGGTTATTATTTCAAAAAGCTCTGCATAACAGGGCTTATACTAATATATTATGTCCAAGCTGGGATATCATAAATTGTTAGCAAAATTTCAACTTTTATAGAAGTGTTATGGTATGACATAAGAATTGTTTTATTGTAGAGAACAGTGGCCTTTTTCTGTATTAATAAGGATATGTCCATTTAATTAATTATTTTCAAGCAATGTACATAAAACTTTATACACAGAATTTAATGTACATAAAACTTTATACACAGAAATTATGGGAAATGTATATTTAATTGTTTTGTTGTATGTGGCAGGATGCTTCCCCTTGTTATATTTTTTTAAATGTATAGTAGGTTCTTAGTGAGATCTCCTATAGGATCAGATGTATTGGTATATCAAATACTAAAAGTGTACAAGTCGCAATCAAATTTTAGTCACCATTTCTTTGGGTATAAATATTAGGCATATTAAATATTGCAAGACTTCTGATGTTATATCTGATATGTAATTTCAGCATTTTATTTGATAAACCATGGGCCTATTAATTAATTTATTAATTTATTCTGCTGAATAAATCTTATCAATTAGATTTCAAAAATGCAAAACAAAATACATTAAAACTTAGTTGGAACATTCATTGGGCCCTGCCTGACTCAATTCCAGAATAAAATGTCTGATTCATAACTCCTGGAATGTGGAACATTTTATTTACTCAATAATACCAATTTCAATAAAATCCTTCAAAACATTAAAAAGAAAAAGAAAAAAAAAGATCCCCATGTACAATTGGTGGGCCACTGTGTGACACAGAATGCTGGACTCGATGGGCTTTGGCCTGATTCAGCATGGCTCTTCTTAGGTTCTTATGTTCTTATGAACAAAGTTTGAGGCTTTTTACCACAGGGAAAAAATAGAAAGATACATGAAGGGCTAAGAATCGACATTTAAACTGCTAGTTCAGTGATGGCGAACCTTTTAGAGACCGAGTGCCCAAATTGCAACCCAAAACCCACTTATTTATCGTGAACTGCCAGGGCTGCATCAACATTGTAGTGCCCTCAGCGGGGGTGGGGGGCGTGGCCCACTGGGTGGGCGTGGCTGTAGTGGTCACGGCAGACTGGGTGAGCGTGGCCGGGGCCAGTACCTGGGGGGCCAACGCCGCTTGCTCGCTCATTTCCTGCCCTGTCGCTTCCAAACGCCACATGCTCGTTACTCTGGCGAACTCTGCTGGGGCGATGGCACGCATGCCCACAGAGAGGGCTCTGAGTGCCACCTCTGGAACGCGTGCCATAGGTTCGCCACCACTGTGCTAGTTTTAAAAAAAGGGAATTTTTTAAATGGAACTTCTGCAACATTTTTACAGTTGATCAAAAATCCAATGTGGACTGTAGACAATTTAGCCAAGGATTCTTTGGAATTTTAAGATTTTAGCTACAGACAATTGATCTCTACCTATAAATGGATCTTCTGTGAATTCCCGCTTTCAATACCCCTACATATCTGGTAACAGAAAATAAATTTGTTGCAGTTTCTTGGGCTTCCTTAATCTTTGGGAAATGTTGTAAGAAAATTTATTTTGGAAAGAACAAGTATAATGTTCACATTCAAGGATGTTAGCACCAACTGTCTCTGGCGATCTCCTTATCCCAAGAGCCAAAGGCAACCTCTATCTAAAATATATCATACAGGTTACTGTAAACTACAGTGGAATACATGTAGTCCTCATTTAATAATGCTAACTGGGAACAGAAATGCCATTGTTCTGAGGACTGTGTGGGTTAATAACAAAGGACCTTATGTGACCATAATTTCCGATTTCCTGCTGGTTTCCCCACTGATTTTGCTTGTTGGAAGCCAACAGGGAAAACTGAAAATTATGATTACAGAACAACTTGAAACTGACAGAAGTGTGGGCCACTCACTGAGCTTCTGAAGTACAATTATGTGGCTGCAGGGTACAATTATGTGGCTGCAATGGCCACAGCATTGAGGACCAGTCATAAGTACCACTCCTTCAATGCCATTATCACTGAATGAGTGGTCATGATGCAAAGACTACCTGTATAGCAGTGGTTCTCAACCTTTTTCAGGTTGAGACCCCACTTGCGCCGCCCATGCATGGCGCAACCCCAACCCACGCGCGCACGCGCACAACGGGCCGATCCGCGCATGCGCGGCACACGCACAACAAAAAACAAAATGGCGGACCGTGACGGGCCGATCCACGCATGCGCGGCGGGCGCGCGACGGCCCGAACCGCGCATGTGTGGCGCGCGCGACAAAAAAAACAAAATGGTGGACTGCGGTGTCCGGCGACCTCCGCAAAATGGTCATTTGACCCCAAATGGGGTCGCGACCCATAGGTTGAGAACCGCTGCTATATAGCATAGTACCACTGAATTTTCTGAAGCACCTCAATGTAATGAAAGAACAGCAGAGATCTGATTCAAATCTAAAATCAGATTCAAAACCATTCTAGCTGAAGTGATGGAATAATTCCTTCATATAAACTACTATAAAGATCTTACTGCTTTGGCTGGAACTTCAAATATATGGAATGATTCTGAATCAACAAGAAGAATCCGTGCTGTTTCTGAAGTCACTTTCACAATTAAATATGAACAGTTCCAAGATGACCATCATGAAAACTATCTTTGAAATAAAATTTAGGGATCCTGAGGTCTCTGGAAGAACTACAGTCCTAAGCTTTGGTAAATCACAATAGCTATGCTAAGTGAGGTTTTCCCAGTTGCAATGTATGGCTATGAAAGTTGGACTATAAGAAAGGCTGAGCACCAAATAATTGAGGCCTTTGAACTGTGGTGCTGGAGAAGACTCCTGTTAGTCCCCTGGACTGTAAGGCGATCCAACCGATCAGTCCTAGAGGACATGAACCCTGACTGCTCTTTAGAAGGCCAGATCCTGAAGTTGAAACTCAAGTACTTTGGGCACCTGATGAGAAGGAAGGACTCACAGGAGAAGGGCCTGATGCTGGGAAAGATGGAGGGCAATAGAAGAAGGGGATGACAGAGAAGGAGGTGGCTGGATGGAGTCACTGAAGCAGCAGGCGTGAGCTTAAATGGACTCCAGAAGATGGTCGAGGACAGGAAGGCCTGGAGGAACGTTGTCCCTGGGGTCGTGATGGGTCGGACACGACTTCACAACTAACAACAAAATGCTAAGCAACTTCCAGCTAAACATGTGGCATTTAGTATGAACACATACGAGAACATCTTCCCAGCCTCAGATATTTTTCCAGCCTCGCCTCCTAATTGTCTCATCTCAGCAGCAACAGTAAATGATAGGCAAGTGAGAACCTGGAGAACAACATATGGATAAATGTTCTGATGTCTATCACCCAACAGTGTGCAGTTTCGTAGTATCTCTCATGCTTCATCTTAGAAACCTCCTGGAGTTAAAAAGATTAGAAATGCCGTTTGTGAAAGAGTGCAAG
Organism: Bothrops alternatus; assembly: GCA_034064705.1. Lineage (NCBI taxonomy): Eukaryota > Metazoa > Chordata > Lepidosauria > Squamata > Viperidae > Bothrops > Bothrops alternatus. The sequence continues at coordinate 857,877 of JARGCV010000349.1, forward strand.
CAGCTGGAGGGACTTCAGGCAGCATTTGAGGTCACAGCTAGCTTAATAAAACAAAAGAGGTGTTCTCATCCAACCTGGTATTTATCTCTTGACCTGTTCACAACTAGAAAATGACTGCTCAGCAACAGCCTAAGCCTTAAGGGAATGTTGTTGATTTAGTCCATGTTCCCAGCACAGTTTTTTCCAATACATGGTTGCTTCCAGCTAATGAACTCTTTGCTTGAATCTTCAACCATGGTGTCTTACTGGTTAAATATCTGTTGAAGCATTCCTTGATTTGAACTGGCTGATGATTTGAATTGTGTCACCAGTACAGCATCTGCTAGCGTTGCTTGATTGTCCTTTAGGTTGACCTAGGACTTCTGAAGCTAAGAAGCAGTGAGGTCTTTGATGCAGGCATCTTGCAGAAGAGAAGGTGCATAGCTGCTGGAGATGATGACATCTCTATCTACTTGTAAGTTGCTAAAATGAACGGAAAGAGACAGATAAGGCCAGTGCCTTGACAAGATGATGTGTTTTTCACCTGACTTATTGATAGTTTAATTTTTTGTCCTTCTGTGTTTGAAGAGGCATAAGGGAATGTCGTCTGTCTTTCTCACATGCTTGTCTCTCTTCAAGAGGTAGCTTGGAACAAGGCCTACCTTTTTACTTCAATATAATGAATGTGTGCTAGAATTCATTGCTAGCTGCGCTAAGCCCATTAAGTCCATATCAGCACTGGACATGATAGCAGTGTTCCAATATTTGAGGGGCTGCCACAAAGAAGAGGGGTGGGGTCAACTTATTTTCCAAAGCAGCATAAAGCAAGACCAGGAAGTAATGAATGAAAACTAACCAAGGAGAGAAACAACCTAGAACTAAGGAGAAATTTGCTGGCAGTGAGAACAATCATCCAGTGGAACAGCTTGTCTTTGAAAGTTGTGGCTCTTCCATCACTGGAGGCTTTTAAGAAGAGATTGGACACCCATTTGTGCAGAATGGGAAGGGAGCTGGAAGACCTCCAAGGTCACTTCCAACTCTGATGTTCTATGTTCTGCACCCAAAATCACCATGTTATGAATATTTTTAGTTTCCAGTGGGATACTCTGCTTCGTAAATACTCAATATTTTGTCAATGCTTTGTTTATCTTTAGGAACAGGTGTTCTATCTGGGGCTCCAGTTGAATTCCAACTTTCAACCTTTGGATTAGAGTCCATCATTCTGAGTCCAAAGTTGTTAAGATTTGTAATCCTTGCTGTTTAAGTGATAGATTCCCCAGATCTGGAGGAAAGGTGAAAGCTCAAAATAAATCACTTTTAAGAAAGTCTGGGCATTTAAGAAGCTGGAATTCTTATCAGATCAGGAGGAAAGAGTCAACCACCTAAACAGACATCTCCAGGATCTGATGCAGAAAATCAGCCCTGAGACTGACAGTAATGGTCTCTTTTGAAGTCAGCTGGTTTTTCTTGAAGGGAGAAGTAACTGCAAGATGCAGCCTTGGGGGGTAAGAAATGAGTAAGAAAACATGAATATTACTAACTGAAATATGAAAGGTGTTTCTAGGCCTGCTTGTGCAACACAACCTGGGCTTATTGCCAGACCCAAGTAATGTAGCATGGAAAAAAAATGAAATATATTGGAGTGGAACTACTTAAGAACATCTAATTTACTAGGACTAGGGGTTGCCCCAAAGAAGAGGGAGTCAACCTATTTTTCAAAGCACCTGAAGGCAGGACAAGAAGCAACAGATGGAACCTAATCAAGGAGAGAACCAATGTAGAACTAAGGAGAAATTTCCTGCAGTTAGAACTATTAATCAGTGCAACGGCTTGTCTTCAGAAGTTGTAGATACTCCATCACTGGAGGATTTTAAGAAGAGATTGGACAGCCATTTGTCTGAAAAGGTATAGGGTTTCCTGCCTAAGTAGGGGGTTGGACTAGAAGACCTCCAAAGTTCCTTCCAACTATGTCATTCTGTCATTCAGCTTTAATGGGCAGCAACATGTAGGCAATCTGATCTAGGATTAAAACCTAAATATTGTAAAGTCAGGTCTAATTAGTACTTCAACCAGAGGCCATCAGAGAAAATCATAGCTGTTGACTAGGTGGGAAGTAAAAAGCCCACCTGTTGCAATAGGTCAACGCCAACACAAATCACTTCCGTATTGTCACCCAGAAAATAACATGGATGAATCCATGAATCCCCCAGGAATCAAGCTCAACTTGAAGGTAGCTCAGGAAATCTTTTCTTTCACTTTGGCTGATATCCAAAGGTTAAGCAGGGTTAGATCTTTTGAACTCATTGATATGACACCCTCAAGAAATCCCAAATCTGCAAACTAAGCAGGAAACCTGAAAAAAATATCTCAGGAGGCCATAGCAAACCACCTCTATGGTGATGTAGAGAAAACTACATGAACACGTCCATTGAGTCATTAAGGATCAAGATTAACTTGAGGGAATTTTGACCTTCTTACTTTTCCCCTGAAAACAAAGCTCAGGCTGAAGAATGACCATCACTGGATCTTCTGGTCAGCACTTCTGCTATTTTAACATTGACTACCAATACCATAAAAGATATATTTTGGGGGGGGGGAAGATGAATAGATGACTTAGGAAGGATCAGCTGCTCAGAAATGAGTTTTATAATCCAGGTGGTACTCTTAAGGACTGATGTCTTTTACAAGCCACAATGGCATCAAGATGGCAATACAGGAATCCTGATGTCATGCCATCAATGAAGTGATGATATCTATCACACCACTGGGTGATAGAAGTGCATAGGTTGAGTCATTTGATGCCTGTGTCATCATATGTCCCATCCATGGACACCAATGCTCTTGGCCTGCTCCAGAAAACCTTCTGCAACCCGTCCTTCCTTCCTTCACTCATAGATTGTCCTCTGACTCAAGCAGCACCTACGTGGGGTCATCTTTTTTTCCCCTTTGCTCCATTTTCTTGATGGTGGCCATATTTGGTAGCAAGAATTCTTTGGTGTCTTCTCAGTTGACCTTCCAAGCCATTGACCTGGCAGCAAACAAAATCAGAGTGGTTAACAGATTAGAACAGGTGGGAAGCAATGAACATGGCAGTCACCCTTAATTTAGTGTCCTTCAAAGATGCTAGACTATTGCCCCAATGGCCTGCTTAATAGCATGATGGAAAGTGCAGTTTAAGACATCCAGAGAGTAAAAGATTGATCGAAGTGTATAAAATCATGCATGGGATAGAAAAGGTGGATAGAGAAAAATTCTTTTCTCTATCACACAATACCAGGACAAGGGGGCACTCCCTAAAGCTCATAGCTAAGAAAGTGAGGACAAATAAAGGGAAATATTTCTTCACCCAGAGGGTCGTTGATTTATGGAATTCACTTCCTGAAGGGGTCGTGACAGCTGTCAGCCTTGACAGCTTCAAGGCAGGGCTAGATAGATTCATGGATGCCAAGTGTATCGGTGGTTATTAAAACGGATGTCCATGTGCCGCCTCCATGTTGGTTGAAGCAGGCAGGATTCCCTTGAGTACCATTTGTTGGGGGTCAAGGGAAAGGGAGGGTTTTGCCTTCTCTTTCTGCTCAAGATCCCCATGTACAATTGGTGGGCCACTGTGTGACACAGAATGCTGGACTCGATGGGCTTTGGCCTGATTCAGCATGGCTCTTCTTAGGTTCTTATGTTCTTAACATGGCAGTCATCCTTAATTTAGTGTCCTTCAAAGATGCTAGACTATTGCCCCAATGGCCTGCTTAATAGCATGATGGAAAGTGCAGTTTAAGACATCCAGAGAGTAAAAGATTGAGGAAGGCTGCAGCAGAGATTGCCTGATGGCTAGAGTCCCACATATACCATGGTTTATGTTATCGTGATTTAGAAAAGCATAATTGGCAAGGTCTGCGCCTTTTGCTAAGTCCAAATCATAGGGTGCACAAAGCCAATAATCCTTGCAAATGTCAGGGACTTTGAAACAGCAGGTGATATAACTCAGATCTCCCCACCCAGGTACCTGCTTCCGAAGAGAAAAGATGGTCTGCTCAAGTTCCTTCACTAAAGATCTGAGGTCTTCTTCTGGGTTCAAAGGTGATTCCTCCACCCTGTCAAGAAGTGAATAAGAGAAAGACTAGAGCTTTGCTGGAGTGTGTGTGGGTGAGAGAGAGTGTGTTGTTTGCATAACACACATTCACATAAAGTTGGGGGAGAGATACCCTGCTTAGGGCAACTAGATGGAAGCAAAAGGTTGAAGGCAACGCTATTTTAATCTTATTTTTAGATTTTCATTCCTTGTGTGTCTAATCACACTTGGACAATAAACCTAGTCTATTCCTATTCGGTTCGGTTCTGTTCCACCCACTTTCTTATTTTTATGAATAGTTCAAGGTGGCCAACATTCATAATGCTACTTCCTTATTCTATTTTCCCCACAATAACCTGTGAGGTGAGTTTGGCTGAGAGAGAAGGATTGGCCAAGTCATCCAGCTGGCTTTCATGCCTAAGGTGGGACTTGAACTCACAGTCTCCTGGTTTCTAGCCTGGTGCCTTAACTACTAAACCAATAACCACTAGACTATACTGCAGTCAATTTCTCAAACCACATCTGGTAACCTTAGCTTAGTCCAGTGTTTCTCAGCCTTGACAATTTTAAGGCATGTGGACTTCAACACCCATTGCTGGCTGTGGAATTCTGGGAGTTGAAGTCCACATGCCTTAAAATTGTCAAGGTTGAGAAACACTGGCTTAGTCCAATGATGGTGAACCTTTTAGAGACCGAGTGCTCAAACTGCACCCCAAAACCCACTCACGTATCGTCGGGTGCCGGGTGGGTGTGCCCCAATGGGTGGGCGTGGCTCATTGAGTGGGTGTGGCTGCGGTGCTAACGGCAGACTGGGCGGGACTAAAAAGTTCAATCAATCAATTCCAACTTTGCGAGATCTTTTTTTTCCCACGAGAAGTTAAAATTGATTGATTGATTGAACTTTTTTTTTTTTGCACATGGTGGTGAAGGCCTAAAGTGAAAAGGTTTTATAAAACCCAGCTGAAGGCCTAGGCGTGGGGCGATGGAGCGCATGCCCACAGAGAGGACTCTGCGTGCTAACCTGTGCCACGCGTGCCATAGGTTCGCCACCACGGGCTTAGTCCAATGTTTCTCAATTGGCTTCTTCATCTGACTGGGGAATTCTGGGAGTTGAACCCCACACACAATGTAGGTTGCCTTAGCCCTTCTATGGATAAGCTCCAGAAATGTATTGATTGTGCAAAAAAATACATACAGACGATGAGTTTTTAGATTCCATTCAACCTTAGCTACGTAAGTGTATGAAGAAGAAGCTGAGAAAGATACCTTGGTCCTTCTAAGGTGGCCTTGGATGGATTTTCTTCTGGATAGCTGAAGATGGGTGATCTTTTGCTTCGGAACTGCTGTGAGAGAGCCCTTAACTGACCCCTTGTGTTGCAATCTAGGACAAGAAGAAGAGCTTGACAACTTTTGAAAAACTCACAAAGGCCCATATCTGTCATCTTCACTTTCTTCATTCTTGCTGCAGGGAGACGATACAGGGGGAAACCAGCTAAATGGTTTTTTTATATAAAACCATATGTTCATTTCTCTTCCCCAGAAGCTAATCTCAGGACAGCAACACCCCTTGATATTTTTATTGAAGAAAACACATAAAAAACGGACACAAATTGGATATCTGAAAGGACCACATCTAAACATCAACGGGGGGAACGTTTACATTCTCCAAGAAATCCTCTTATTTAGGATAAGAGTGAGGCCACCCTTGGAATATTACATATATTTCTCATCACCTTGGTACAAAAAAAGGTGTGGAGACGTGCAGAGAAGAGCACCACAAATGATAAAGGCTCTGGAGGGCAGGACAAGAATTAAGAGGTGGAAAATCAATAAAGAGAGATTCAACTCAGAACTAAGGAGGAGTTTTCTGACAGTGAAAACAATCAATCAATGGAATGGCTTATCTCCTGGAGTGGTGAGTGCTCCATCACTATAGGCTTTCAATAAGAGACCAAGACAGCCATTTGTCTAGAATGGGATAGGTTCTCCTGCTTGAGCAAGGGGTTGGACTAGAAGACCTCCAAGGTCCCTTTCAACCCTATTATTCTATTTTCTATACAATCTTTGAAAACAGATGCCTCAAAAATATCATTCCTTGGGAAATGGCTGAACCACTTTACAAGGCCTTGGTAAGGCCACACTTGAAATACTGCATCCAGTTTTGGTCACCACAATGTAAAAAAGATGTTGAGACTCTAGAAAGAGTGCAGAGAAGAGCAGCAAAGATGATTAGGGGACTGGAGGTTAAAACATATAAGGAAAGGCTGCTGGAATTGGGTTATGTCCAATTTAATGAAGAGAAGGACGAGGGAGGACATGATAGCAGTCTTCCAATATCTCAGGGGCTGCCCCAAAGAAGAGGGAGTCAAGCTATTCTCCAAAGCCCCAAAAGGCAGGACAAGAAGCAACGGATGGAAACTAAGCAAGGAGAGAAGCAACCTAGAACTAAGGAGAAACTTCCTGACAGTTAGAACAATTAACCAATGGAACAACCTGCCTCCAGAAGCGGTGAATGCTCCAACACTGGAAGTTTTTAAGAAGAGACTGGACAGCCATTTGCCTGAAATGGTGTAGGGTTTCCTGCCTGAGCAGGGGGTTGGACTCAATGACCTCCAAGGTCCCTTCCAACTTTATTATTATTATTATAATTTAAATTCAACAGAAGATTCACCTCCATGTGTCACAAAGAATGAAATTTCTTAACACGCATGTATCAGCTTGCACTTTTATGCAAGGACTATGTCACGCTACCTACACTGAAGGTCACGATAGGTGAATTCTCACTTCTTTTATCCTTCCCTTTCTCCACCTTTCAACAACAACTTTATGTATGGGTGTGTCTATGGTTCATACACAACCAGACAGAGAGAGAGAGAGCCCCACCGATTTTCCTTAGGAAAATATTCCAGGAATGTGGCTCCCTAAGGCAAATGGGGTGGAGATGAAGGACAAAAGAAGAACTGATGATCAATCAATTTTTTATTACAGTCACAGATCAGAGATGATTATGAACGAACTCCATATTCTCCTGAGAATGGGCATAATATAAGTGACCAACATCATCCAGAAACAGCTGTTGGATTGATGGAAATCAGACCTAAAATCCTAAATTCTTCTTCTTCTGCTGTAATCAATGTTCATCACCACCTTCTAAAATTGGTTTAGTACAGTGGTTCTCAACCTTTTTCAGGTTGAGACCCCACTTGCGCCACCCATGCACGCCATGACCCTGACCCGGGTGCGTGCGTGCGCACGCAACAGGCCAATCCGCGCATGCGCGGCGCGCGCATGACGAAAAATAAAATAAAATAAAAAAAATTAAAAAAACAAAATGGCGGACCACGACGGGCCGATCCGCTCATGCGTGGCGCGTGCGCGACGGAAAATAAATAAATAAATAAATAAAAACAAAATGGCAGACCGCAACGGGCCGATCCGCGCATGCGCGGCAAGTGCGCGACAGGCCGAACCGCGCATGCGTGGCGCACGCGCGACAAAAAAATTTAAACAATAAAAAAAACAAAAAAAACAAAATGGTGGACCACGGTGTCCGGCGACCCCTGCGAAACGGTCGTTTGACCCCAAATGGGGTCGTGACCCATAGGTTGAGATCCGCTGGTTTAGAATATCTGTAACTCAGGGTGGAGTTACAAACTAGGCATTGAATTGCAATCAGAAATCCAATAAAAGAATATCTATAGCTCAGAGTTCAACGGGTTTGTGAGCTTCATTGTTTTCTTACAGACGTTTCATTACCCAACTAAGCAACATCGTCAGTTCTAGAAGAGTCTGCAACAGCCACTATGTAAGGGAGACAGGCAGAACACTAGCAGGGTGCATCCATGAACACCGACTGACAGTGGTGATGGAAGCTGAAAAAGGAAACAGACCGAAGCACCTCCTCACCAGCAGTCAACACCCAGATAAGCAGAGATGAACACCCGGACAGACCAATAATCAAGCAATAAACAATAGCCCAATCGAAAACTACCAACACAAACAATTGAACTGTAAACAATAGACTAACCAAAGATCCACCAAGACGAAAACAGTGTTCCCACCACCGACAATGCAAGTCACACAGGGAGTAAAGCCCACCCCTTTCTAGCATTGATGATGTTACCTAGTTAGGTCATGAAATGTCTGCAAGAAAGCAAGTCAAACTCAGAGAGCACCAAGGATTCCACAATTCATCTCTGAGATGTAGATATTCTCTTTTACTGGGTTTGAGTGTAATTCCATTCCTGCTTTTTTCCTATGAAGTCCATGACTTAGCTACCATGTATCACCAGGTCTTTCTTCTCCACGTTGAAGCAGGCCATCCCTTCCATCCTCTGGATAAAAATATATGAATTGTTTCCCACTTTTTAGAGCAGTGGTTCTCAACCTTGGGGTCGCGACCCCATTTGGTGTCGCGCAACCATTTCGCGGGGGTTGCCGAGCACCGCCGGCCGCCATTTTGGTTTTTTTTATTTTTATTTTTTTTAATTTTTTAAATTTTTTTTATTTTTTATTTATTTTTTTTGGCGCGCGCGCGCCGCGCACGCACAGATCCACCCGTCGCGCCGAAAAAAAATTAAAAAAAATTAAAAAATTTTTAAAAAATTTAAAAAAATTAAAAAAAATAAAAATGGCGGACCGCGATGGGCGGATGTGCGCATGCGTGGCGCGTGCGATGGGCCGATCTGCGCATGCGCAGATCTGCCCGTCATGGCCGCCATTTTGTTTTTGTTTTGTTTTTATTTATTTTGTTATTATTTTTTTAAAAAAATAAAAAAACCAAAATGGCGGCCCGCGACAGGCGGATGCGCGCATGCGTGGCGCGTGCGACGGGCCGATCCGCGCATGCGTGGATCCGCCCGTCGCGGCCGCCATTTTGTTTTTTTGTTTTTTTATTTTTTTTTATTTTTTCCTGGCGTGCGCGCGCTTATGCGCGCGCCCGGGTCGGGGTCACGGCGCGCATGGGCGGGGCAAGTGGGGTCTCAACCTGAGAAAGGTTGAGAACCACTGTTTTAGAGGTTCAGGGCCCCAGAATCAGTGGATTTTGGTAATGGATCATTCTTTGTGTAACAGTCTCTGCCACCTGTCTCCCCCGAGCTAACTGGGGAATAAAATGTCTGCAAGAAAACAACCAAACTCAGAGAGCACCAAGGACCACACAGTCCTCCTCAACCCCACTCTGTTGCAGCCTTGATGATGTTACCTAGCTGGGCAACGGAAGGTCTGCAAGAAAATAACCAAGCTCAGAGAACACCAAGGACCTTACAAAATTAGTTGGTTTTTTTTTTAAGGTTTTAGCTTGACAAGTGTGTCTTCTACGTGCAGAAAGGCACTTTTTTGACCTATCCCAGCAAAGTGTCACCTTGCTGGAGGATTTCTTCACCTTCGCAACAGTCTTTCCACAAGCGCAGATCCACCTGGGGGATTTCCCGGCAGTCCACCATGCCTTGTGGGAAGGAGGCCACCTGGAAGACATCCCTCTGGAGCTGCTGGATGTGATCGCTGTTGTCACAGACGATGCGGGCCAAGGACCCCTGCTTGATTTCCGTGAGCTGGGCTGAAGTAAACACACCTGGGTTTTCATACCAAAACCTAATATAGAGCAAAGACAAAAAGGTGAAGATGTGGAACGTCTGGAGAATTTCGGGCCAAGCTTGAAATGCTGTAACAGAGAGGGTGGCAACATTTCCCCCTGTTCGTTAAAATCCCTACCGGGGGGGGCGGGGGCTGAGCTAAAATGTTTAAAGAAAATTTAAATTAGTTGTAAGATGTGACTGCCTCTTCTTCATCATTTTCCCTCTCTCTAGATGTGCTAGGTTATATCTTAGCAAGAATAGATGGGAACTCATCAGACAGGAGATGACTAATGTAAAACACGCTCTTTGCAAGGGCTGGTGAGCCTTGAATAAAGCAACAGATTCCCCCAGGGAATGGGGGAAAGGCAATCTGGGATATGGGATAAATAAAATAATCAAACACTGCATTTTGTTTATAATTTTTGCTCTGGATTGAAAGCCAAGAAACTATTGTCCTGAAGGAAGGAACCTATTTCCAAGGAAACTATTGTCCTGAAAAGTAAGATATAAATAGCTGTAACAAATAATAAATTATGATAAGTCACCTCGAGATTCGACTACTGTAATGCTCTCTACATGGGGCAACCTTTGAAGAATGTCCAGAGACTGCAAGTAGTCCAGAATGCGGCCGCGCGAGCCGTCTTGGGTCTCCCAAGACATGCTCATATCACTCCAGCCCTCTGTGAGCTGCACTGGCTACCAATTGGTCTCTGAACACAATTCAAAGTGTTGGTTATGCCCTATAAAGCCCTTTATGGCAACGGGCCAGGATACTTGCGGGACCGTCTTCTGCCTCATGAATCCCAGCGACCGGTTAGGGCACATAGGGTTGGCCTCCTACGGGTCCCGTCTGTTAGACAGTGTCGTCTGGCGGGGCCTAGGGCAGGGCCTTCTCCGTTGCTGCCCCAGCCCTCTGGAACCAGCTTCCCTCAGAGGTTCGTACTGCTCCCTCCCTCCTAGCTTTCCGAAAACTCTTGAAAACACATTTATGCAGACAGGTTTGGGGCGTGTGAGCTGCGCTCTGCCCCTGGGCCTCTGATTGTGACTGTATGTTGTATGAGTGAAATTGATTGCCTGGTTTTTACACTGTGAATTGGTAGTTTTAATTGATTTTGTGTTATACTTGTATTTTTGTTGTGAGCCGCCCTGAGTCTTGGGAGAAGGGCGGCATATAAGTCTAATCAAATCAAATCAAATCAAAATCAAAGTCACCTCAACAGCAAATTGCTCAGATGAAACGATGAAGAGCAACTTTCTCCAGTTTGGTGCTCTCTAGATGTATTGTTGGATGTCAGCTAGCATGATCTTTCTGGCAAGGTTGATGGGGACTGACTTCTAGCACACCTGCTGGCTGCAAGACTGAAGAAGCTAGCAGAGGGACTTGTTTCTGAGGAAAAATTGGGAATTACCTGTCGCCATCTCGGAGTCTTCTGAACTGGGTCACCAATAAGCACATGAGTGTTGGTCCTACTCTGCTTCCCGGGATAAGATCTTCTACCATCAAGGCTGGAAAGAGGTCGATATTTTTTGTAATTCCATATAAGCTGCAGGAGCGGAGGCGGAAATGGATTTAGAGACATGGAGCAGATTCAGAGCAATTTTTTTCATGGGAATGAAATTTTTATCTTTCACCAAGGAGGGACGAAGGGAATTGAGTATGTTTAGCCTTAAGAAGTGGTAACACCAATCAAATAAAATGTATCAGGTGTATAGTTGAGGCTTGACGTGAGGAGTGAAGAAAGCTTATCAAGCCAGACATTTACAAGGACTAATACCTCATGCTGTATTTTTAGGTTTTATGAGGATTGCTTCTTAATATGATCCTATGTTTAATGCTGACTGCTTTAATATTGGAAAAGCGTACTGAATTTCTACCTCAGGTTACTGAACTTCTACCTCAGGATCTTTTGCTGGGGATCATAAAAGACAAAATGTAACAGGCGTATAGTTGAGACTCGACGTGATGAGTGAAGAATGTTTACCAAGTCAGACGTTTACAAAGAGTAATACTTAGTGTTGTATTTCAGGTTCTATAATGATTGCTTCTTAATGTGATCTTGTGTTTGGTGTTGATTGTTTTAATAATAAAAAAAAGAAGTGGTAACAGGTAAACCTAGCACAATATTGGTCAGATATGTAGTTGAAACTCAAGTGCTTTGGCCACCTAATGAGAAGGAAGGACTCACTAGAGAAAAGACTAATGCTGGGAAAGATTGAGGGCAATAGAAGAAGGGACAACAGAGAATGAGGTGGCTGGATGGAGTCATTGAAGCAGGAGGCGTGAGCTTCAATGGACTCCAGAAGATGGCAGAGGACAGGAAAGCCTGGAGGAACGTTGTCCATGGGGTCACGATGGGTCGGACACGACTTCGCAACTAACAACAACAACAACATCTTGCCTATGATATTAGATTGGGAGAGCGGCAATGTCAAAATTAATAGCACATATCCATAAAGAGCCAGGGGGCATAATTGCTCACCATGAAAGACATCAAGCTTGTCAGCTAGAAAATCATGCATGGGATAGAAAAGGTGGATAGAGAAAAATTCTTTTCTCTATCACACAATACCAGGACAAGGGGGCACTCCCTAAAGCTCATAGCTAAGAAAGTGAGGACAAATAAAGGGAAATATTTCTTCACCCAGAGGGTCGTTGATTTATGGAATTCACTTCCAGAAGGGGTCGTGACAGCTGTCAGCCTTGACAGCTTCAAGGCAGGGCTAGACAGATTCATGGATGCCAAGTGTATCGGTGGTTATTAAAACGGATGTCCATGTGCCGCCTCTACATTGGTTGAGGCAGGCAGGATTCCCTCGAGTACCATTTGTTGGGGGTGAAGGGAAAGGGAGGGTTTTGCCTTCTCTTTCTGCTCAAGATCCCCATGTACAATTGGTGGGCCACTGTGTGACACAGAATGCTGGACTCGATGGGCTTTGGCCTGATTCAGCATGGCTCTTCTTATGTTCTTATGTTAAAATCAACAGTCCAGGTTTGAGACCCAAGTACCGCGTGGCGGGGCGAGGTCCTGTTACTTGTCCCAGCTCCTGCCCGCCTAGCAGTTTGAAAGCATGTAAATGGAAGTAGATGAATAGGTATCACTTTGTTGGGAAAGTAACAGCATTCCGTGCACCTTAGCATAGCTGTGCCATATGAACACGGAAGTATCTTCAAACAATGCTGGTTCCCTCGGCTAAGAAACTTGAGATGAACACTGTCCTCTAGAGTCGGACATAACTGGCCAGAGGAAACCTTTCACTGTTTTGCAGTGGTTCACCTCCTACCTCACTGGTCGGTCGCAGTCGGTGTTGGCAGGGGGTCAGAGGTCGACCCTAGGTTCCTCCCTTGTGGGGTCCCTCAGGGATCGATCCTCTCCCCTCTGCTGTTTAATATCTACATGAAACCACTGGACGAGATCATCCGACAACACGGGGTGAGATATCATCAGTATGCTGATGATACCCAGCTTTACATCTCCACCCCGTGTCATTTCAGTGAAGCAGCAGAAGTGATGTGCCGATGTCTGGAGGCTGTTAGGGTTTGGATGGGTGCCAACAGGCTCAAACTCAACCTCGACAAGACGGAGTGGCTATGGGTTCTGCCTCCCAAAGATATTTCAATCTATCCGTCCATTAGCCTGGGGGGGAGCTTTTGACCCCCTCAGAGAAGGTCCGCAACTTGGGCGTCCTCCTCGATCCACAGCTAAATTTGGAACATCATTTTTCGGCTGTGGCGAGGAGGACATTTGCCCAGGTTCGCCTGGTGCACCAGTTGCGGCCCTATTTGGACCGGGAGTCTCTTCTCACAGTAACTCATGCCCTTATCACCTCGAGGCTCGACTACTGCAATGCTCTCTACATGGGGCTACCTTTGAAAAATGTTTGGAGACTTCAGGTAATGCAGAATGCAGCCGCGCGAGCAGTGTTGGGCTTGCCTAGAAATGCCCACATTTTGGCATCACTCCGCGAGCTGCATTGGCTGCCAATTGGTCTCCGAACCCAATTCAAAGTGTTGGTTATGACCTATAAAGCCCTACATGGCATCGGACCAGGTTATTTACGGGACCATCTGCTGCCTCATGAATCCCAGCGGCCGGTTAGGGCCCACAGAGTCGGCCTTCTCCAGGTCCCGTCAGCCAGACAGTGGCGCCTGGCGGGGCCTAGGGGAAGAGCCTTCTCGGTTGCGGCCCCGGCCCTCTGGAACCAACTTCCCCCGGAGATCCGTGTCGCCCCCACCCTTTCCGCCTTTCGTAAATTGCTTAAAACATACCTTTTCCGGCAGGCCTGGGGCAGCTAACACCTTGCCCCTAGCCAGTGTATGTTTGTGTGTATGTTTGTGGAATGATTGGTTTTTCTTTTTTTAACTTTGGGGTTTTTATATTTATATATTTATATTTATGTATTTTATTGTGATTTCTATCATGTTATGAGCCGCCCTGAGTTCTCCGGAATAGGGCGGCATAGAAATTAAATTAAAATAAATAAATAAATAATAAATTAACCAAGTTTAAGCCAGAATGGTTACATAGGTGACGAGTGTACCCTTGGGAGATTTGAAAAGCCAGGTTAGGGATACATTGTCATGGAGATCTATCTACAGTAGTGGCCCAAATTGTGGAAACCTTTTGGGAAAAGTGTATTTTTGAGGTTTGATGGCTAATAACACCGCTTTTCTTTGGAGTAGTACCATAAAATTATATATCAGTGGAAAGATAATTTAATCAAGAATGTAATGCAACAAAGTTTGTTCAATTATCTGTACTGGATTCTATGAAACATTATAGCCAAATAAACAGAAAAAGGAAGCACAATTTGCTTAGGTTGATCTCAGGTAGCTTTCCTTCATCTGATTGTAACCAATGAGCACGAGCATTTAGAGAGCCAATCGGGTGTCATCTTGTTTCGGCAATGAGCCAATCAGATCACAGTAGGATTCAAGTTATTGATATCATTGTATTGAAGCTGAGAGGAGGACATTGGTCAGTGTGTTATGTGATGGCTATCAAGTTGGTTGGGGTTTTTTGTGTCCTTTCATTGAGTGAGCTTGTAAAACGTAATAAAATTAAAGTCATGGTGCAAAGAGTTGACTGGTCGCCCAGAAAGCGATGTAAAATAGTATTATTAAGTGAACAAGGCTACAGTTATAAAGAAATTAGAAGAAAAATGGGTGGAAACTTAAACAAAGGTTAAGCCGGCCTGGCCTAGAGCTCCTCGGGTTTTTAATGTAATTTAAATTAAGTAGTTAGGGTTTTAGTATGGGATTTTAATTTGGTTTTTAGTACAGCCTAGGTTATTTAATTCTGTTTTAAATATTTATTATTGTTACGTTTTAAATTTGGCTGTAAACCGCCCCGAGTCCTACGGGAGAGGGGCGGTATAAAAGTCTACAAAATAAATAAATAAATAAATAAATAAATAAATAAATAAATAAATAAATAAATAAATAAATAAATAAATAAATAAATAAATAAATAAATAAATAAATAAATTTCTACTGTACACTTTTCCCAAAAGGCTTCCACAATTTTGGCCTCTACTGTATATGGTTGCTAGGAGTTGAAAATGATTTGATGGCATATAAGCAAGTAAGAATGGCTCCCCTATATGAAAAAGTGTCACCTGGCAGGACTCAGAAAGAGACCCCTTCCTGCTTGGTGCCCATCCTTTGGAATGTCATCTACCTGGACCTTAGATTGTCCCCAATCCTTCCAGTCTTTAGGAAGCTCTTTAAGGCATGGCTCTCCCTCTCTGCCTGGGGGTTCAGCAATGGTGGAGAGAATAGCTGTATTGAGCTATTGGTCCAATGGATTCTGCTGCTGATTAAAATTTTCTGTTTTAAATTGATTATGTATGGCAGTGATGGTGAACCTTTCAGAGACCGAGTGCCCAAAAACTGGCCCCCACCCTGCCTGCTCTGTCCCCCTGTTCCACCCATCTCGTCCCCTGCTCTGCCTCTGCCCCACCCACCCGCAGGGCCACCCACCGCAACGTCCCGCACCCCGCAACATCATCTGCATGCAACAAGGCATGAGGGCAGAGTCTTGTCCCTGCTGCCCAGCTGCCATGTCCTTGGCTGCACTGCTTTGCGCGGGCTGCGCCCGGGGGCAACTCTCCTCTGGGGGAGCTGCTAGTGAGGGGGCCGTGGAGGGGTGATGGGGTGGGGCGACAGCACGTGTGCCCACAGAGAGGGCAATGAGTGCCCCGCCTCTGGCATGCGTGCCATAGGTTCGCCACCACTGATGTATGGTTTTTATATACATTTGTATCTTAGTTTTTTTGTTGCTTTTATTGGATTGTTTTCAACCTGTTGCCACTTAGATGATTAAGATTATTGGATTATTTGTGAGGAGAGTGACTTAGATGGGATTGGTGGCTCTGTAAATTGAATGGAGGAGGAGGAGGAGGAGGAGGAGGAGGACAAGAAATGGAGGCATCTTTAGCATCAATTGTTCATGTTCACTGTACCTTCTGAGTTTCTCCCTGATCTCCAGATTTTTAATTTCATTCTTGAGATCGTCAAACTCCTGAACAGAGGTGAGGTTGCAGAAGACCCGGAAATCATTATAAGGAGGGATGCCATGATCGCGTCCTCTCTGGATATTGATGGCTGCCAGGTCTAGGGAGACCGAGTGCACCATTGAAAACAGCTTCTCTGTCAGCTCCATATTGAGGAGTTCAGAAGGCACCCGCATTTTCCCAGGGACCCCAAAGAGCCCACGCAGAAGGGGATCGATGCCACCCTCCTGGATGATCCGGAACGGGGAGAAGAACGCCTTGTGAAGCGGGACATGGCCTTGCTGGATGGTCTGGAAAGTTTCATTCAGCCGGTAGAGTTGTGGGTGGATGAGGGTGTGGCCGAAGCGAAAAGCCGCGGTGGCAAAAACATTCAGGATGCCAGCGTTGGTGGTGGGCTCGTAGCCTTTGTAGTCTCCCAGGACCTTCATCCCAGCTTCTCCAAGGATCTTGGGAAGCCAGTGGGAGTAGGTGATGTGCTGCATCAGGGCCCCCACAATCTTGCGAGCCTCATGATAGATGGTGTCCCCATCCCAGTGAGGGTTCAAAGCCTGGAGCTGGGTGGCCACCCGGTTATGCTCGCGGAACCACAGAGTGTGCATGGAAGTCAATCCCAGTTGCTCGTTGGCCCGGTGATCTCCAGCCAAGAAACACGGCACCGGGCTCTCACTTTCATCCCGCATGCACTCAGTCGGCGGTCCAGTGGCAAAAGGCAGGAGGGGTTTTCCGGAACTCGGAGCCACCTGGCCTGACTTCAGAAGCCCGTTCTGATTGCTGAGATCCCGCAGTTCGAGGGACTCCTGTTCTGTGCTGCCGTAGACGTTGGAGGCGTCGATGAAGGAGGTGAGATGGTTGATCTGCTCTCGGGGGTAGACGGAGTTCAACAGCAGGGAGGTCATCCCGCTGCCGCACACAGGGCTGGAACGCACAAAGAACATGCACTGCCCTCGGCGTACCCGGGGGTCATTCTTGGGGATCATAATGGAGAAGCAAGGGGGATCATTGCTGCATACTTGACTGCATGACGCCCCATCCGAGAAACGTGCCATGCTGATCGCAGCCACTGTCTGGTCCAAGTCATGATCCAGAAACTGCCCCCACTGCATAAGCATGTGAGTGAACTGGTCATCCAGGGTGATGGTCTCCGTGCCAATCAGGGCAGTCGAGACCAAGCGAGGCAGAGGGAGGGGGAGATCCCTGGAATCTTCCATCAAGGAGAAGCCACGGGGGAGGTTGAAGCCATTTTGGTAGGCGGGCTTCAGCAGCCGTTGGAAGGCCGTGAGGGATGCGCCCCACATAGGGTGCTGGAGGTTATTGCAAGACCCATCGTGAGTCCGGTATTTCTTATGGAAACAGAGGTCGGAGCAGTTCGGGGTGCGGCGGTGGGCGGAGCAGCCCGATAAGTTGGCAATCATGTTCAGGTAGTGTGGGGAAACTAGATCGTTGTACCGATAGCCTGCAAGACAAGATAAAATGTTGGATTAGAGTTAGAATTAGAATCCAAATAGATGAGCTACATTTGTTTGTTTGTTTGTTTGTTTCCTGCCTTTATTATTTTTACAAATAACTCAAGGTGGTGAACATGTCTAACACACCTTCCTCTTCCTATTGGCTACACAACGACAATCCAATGAGATGAATTGGGTTGGGAGAGAGGGAATGGGCCAAAGTCACCCAACTGGCTTTCATATACCTAAGGCGGGACTAGAACTCACTATCTTCTGGCGATTGGCCCAAAGTCATCCAGCCAGCTTTCATGGCTAAGGCAGGACTTGAATTCACCATCTCTTTTGTGATTGGCTCAAAGTCACCCAGTCAGCTTTCGTGCCTAAGGCAGGACTAGAACTCACAGTCTCCTAGTGATTGGCCCAAAGTCATCCAGCCAGCTTTCATGGCTAAGGCGGGACTTGAATTCACCATCTCTTTTGTGATTGGCTCAAAGTCACCCAGTTAGCTTTCATACCTAAGGCGGGACTAGAACTCACCATCTTCTAGTGCAGTGTTTCTCAACCTTGACCATTTTAAGGCATGTGGACTTCAACTCCCAGAATTCCACAGCCAGCAATGCTGGCTGTGGAATTCTGGGAGTTGAAGTCCACATGCCTTAAAATGGCCAAGGTTGAGAAACACTGTTCTAGTGATTGGCCCAAAGTCATCCAGCCAGCTTTCATGGCTAAGAGCTCACCATCTCTTTGTGATTGGCTCAAAGTCATCCAGCTGACTTTCATGGCTAAGGCGGGACTTGAACTCACGGCCTACCCCTTTCTAGTCTTCTACTTTCCTGCAATCTGCTTAACTTTGCTGCCAAACCCAGCATTGTTCCTCGTCTGGAGGGGGGGGAACACTAATGAAGAGAATTTCTCAGATCAGGAAGGCAGCGTCTCTTTCAGTGGTTTGGGATGTTTCTTCCCAGCTTCCTTGCCACCTGGGCTCGGTGAGTTTGTGAGATGCTACCGTTTTTTTTCCCGATGCTTTATGTCTGTTCCAAACCTCAGCTTACGACCACAATGGAGCCAAAGTTTCTGTTGCTAAGTGAGCTTTGCCCCATTTTACAAGCTTTCAAGCCACAGCTGTTAAACGAATCACTGTAGTTGTTCACTTAGTGACTCGGTTGTTAAGTGAATCTGGCTTCCCTATTTACTTTGCTTGCCAGAAGATTGCAAAAGTTGATTACGTGACACTGCAGAAGTCATCAATATGCCAAGCATCCGATTTTTGATCACCTGACCGGGGGCACGCTGCGACGGTTGTGTGAAAAATGGTCAGAAGCCACTTTTTTTTTCCTTGCCATTGTAACTTCAAATGGTCACTAAATGAAAAACTGTAAGTCAATGACTATCAGTGTTAGGTCTCTAGGTGTTATTATGTCATTTTATCTTTTTAAAAAATGGTTTTCCAGATTTCATAGTGGGATAATTTAACAGCCTAGGACAGTGATGGCGAACCGTTTAGAGACTGGGTGCCCAAACTGCAACCCAAAACCCACTTATGTATCATTGGGTGCCGGGTAGGCATGGCCCATTGGGTGGGTGTGGCTGCGGTGATAACGGCAGACTGGGTGGGACTAAAAAGTTCAATCAATCAATTCCAACTTTGCGAGAACTTTTTTTTCCACGAGAAGTTGAAAAGAAGTTGCACATGGCGGCAGAGGCCTAAAGCAAAAAGGTTTTATAAAACCCAGCTGAAGGCCTAGGACTGGGGCGATGGCGCACGTGCCCACAGAGACGGTTCTGCGTGCCGCCTGTGGCACACGTGCTATAGATTCGCCACCATGGGCCTAGGACTGTAGTGGAGAATGCCTAGAATATAGGAAATGCCCAATAAATTTTGCAGGAAGATCTGGTGCTCCTAACCCCTTAGCAAGAAAAAAATTAATCGTTTTTTTCCAACAATATATTTTTTAAGACTAAATAAAGCAGGGGCAGTATTTCGCATTATACCTGTTCCATTCATGTCCACGAATAATCCTTGCTGCACGTGATCCTGAATGAGCTGCAAGGTTCTTTCAAAGATTTCTCCAGCCCGAGCTGTCTCGATGGTGTAGGGGTCCCGTGGATATCGGAAAAGGGCCAGCAGTTCATTCGGTGTTTTGGGTCTTCTGTTTGGGAGGAACAGAATGTGAGTCTTTTAGTAGCTCATCGTATCTTGCAAACCTCAATTTCTGTATTGTAATATTTTCCCCCAATTAAATTCCTGTCTGGTTGACTGTTACCAATAGAAGAGAATATTTGTAGTTCAGTGTTCAACTGTGGGATCCTTGGTGCTCTCTGAACTTAGTTGTTTTCTTGCAGAAGTTTCATTACCCAGCTAGGTAACATCATCAGTGCTGGAAGGGGTTGACGTTTGCAGAAGGAAAAGAAGGAGACAGAGAAGGAGAGCAAGAGAAGGAGTACTGTGGTGTCCTGGGTGCTCTCTGAGCTTGGTTATTTGCTTGTAGACATTTCATTACCCAACTAGGTAACATCACCAGTGCTGGAAGGGACTGTAACAGCCACTATGTAGGAGAGACAGGCAGAAGACTAACAGAACGATGTTGAGACTCTAGAAAGATGTTGAGACTCTAGAAAGTGTACAGAGAAGAGCAACAAAGATGATTAGGGGACTGGAGGCTAAAACATATGAAGAACAGTTGCAGGAATTGGGTGTGTCTAGTTTAATGAAGAGAAGGACGAGGGGGGACAGGATAGCAGTCTTCCAATCTCTCAGGGGCTGCCCCAAAGAAGAGGGAGTCAAGCTATTTTCCAAAGCGCCTGAAGGCAGGACAAGAAGCAACGGATGGAAACTAACCAAGGAGAGAAGCAACCTAGAACTAAGGAGAAACTTTCTGACAGTGAGAACAATTAACCAGTGGAACAACCTGCCTCCAGAAGTGGTGAATGCTCCAACATTGGAAGTTTTTAAGAAGAGACTGGACAGCCAATTTATCCGAAATGGTATAAAGGGTTTCCTGCCTGAGCAGAGGGTTGGACTCGATGACCTCCAAGGTACCTTCCAACATTATTATTATTATTATTATTATTATTATTATTATTATTATTATTATTATTATTATTATCATCGTCGTCGTCGTCATCATCATCATCATCATCATTACTCCCACCAGCACTTGCAGAGCAAGCCAATTGTATATAAACAGAGAGAAACTTCATACCCTTTAAGCACTGATGACGTTATCTAGTTGGGTAATGAAATGTCTGCAAGAAAACAACCAAGCTCAGAGAGCACCAAGGACTTCATGGTTGATTGTTACCTGTTGCATCCACCTGATGTTCAGCATGGCAACAAATCTCATTAAATGTGAATAAATTTCTTGATAGGCTTACTTGCTGAACAGTTCAGTGCGTGTCGAATTGATGGCAAAATCCACACTGCTGATGGCTTCCTGGATGGAGGTGGCTACAAAGGTATCACCACTCCTTCTGATGTTCGTGGCTTTGTTTCAGCCCCACCCCGGTACGAAAAAGAAAAGAATAAAAACGTAATTAGTTTAAAAGATACATTAAAACTAAAGAAGGACTCATTTTACTACCATCTCAACAGCTTGTAGGTAATGCAGATACACCTTGCTGACTGACTGACTGACTGACTGACTGACTGTCTGACTGACTGACTGACTGACTGATTGTCTGACTGACTGACTGACTGTCTGACTGACTGACTGACTGACTGACTGACTGACTGACTGACTGACAGGCAGGCAGGCAGGCAGGCAGGTAGGTAGGTAGAGAGATAAGTAACCTTTATTGTCATCTTTTACTGTGGGCACATTGGCACACATTAAAAATGAAATTTAGTTGCTTGCTCTCAAAGTGTACACAAACATAACACACATTTAAACATTATATACAACATGTGTATAAACCTACACTCTTACATATAAGTAACATATAAATATTATTCACTGTCCATCTTGAATACATAACGGAAGGAGGAAGCTTTAGCGTTCACAAGGTGGATACTGTATGGAGTGAAACTATGACTGAATCTGGATGTTCTGCTTCGGATGCCATGGAGCCCCCTCCTCCCAGAAGGTAACAAGGAAAACAGGTAGTGGAGAGGGTGTGTGGTGTCCCAGACAATCTTACGGACCCTGCTCAAGCAACGCTTATGTACCATGTCCTGGATGGGAGAGAGGGAACAGCCAATTATCTTTCCTGCTGTCCTCACCACTCTCTGCACTGCCTTTCTGTCTGAAGCAGGGATGCTTCTAAACCAGACTGTGATGCTGTATGATAGGATGCTCTTGATCGTCCCTCTGTAGAAAGTGGTCAGGACAGAGGAAGCAAGATGTGCTTTTCTCATGTGATGTAGAAAATGCAGGTGCTGCTGTGCCCACTTCACCAGTGTCTCACTGTTGAGCGACCAAACCACCCTACTTGTTAACTGCACACCCAGGAATTTGATGCTTGTAACCATCTCCACAGGAGAACCATTAATACACAGAGGTGTGTGGCTGTGCCTGCCTTTTCTGAAATCGACAATGATTACTTTGGTTTTTCCAGTGTTTAAAACTAGGCTATTTTTCTTACATCAGTTCACCAAACCCTCAACCTCCTTGAGGTAAGCACCCTCACTGTCATTTTGAATAAGGCCCACTACTGTTGTATCTTCACATACTTCACAATATGGTTGGCGGCAAACCTAGCACAACAGTCATGGGTCAGCAGTGTGACCAGCAGTGGACTTAGGACGCAGCCCTGAGGAGAGCCGGAAGACTGCTTGGTGACTGTTCAAAGTTACAACAGTTGAATAAAATCAACTTTGCAACCAATTCTTGCATTTACAGCCAACGCAGCATTACAGTAAAATGATTACAATTACAGTGAAACTGTCATTTGTGTTCACGTGATCTTTCACTTAATGACTTCAGGGACTCACTTATTTTATTTATTTATTTTATTAATCAAATTTCTATACCGCCCCTCTCCCGAAGGACTCAGGGCGGTGTACAGCCTAAAATTTAAAAAACATATAAATATACAAAATTTAAAATAATTAAAAATGAATTAAATAATTTGGCCGAAATTCCCATTTAAAACCCAAAACATACAAAGCTTAAAATCTTAAAAAATACTCAGTCCCCCTAAAACATTTTGACCCTATTGGAACCGAAGCTTCTATGCCAGGCCGGCCTGTCGAAAAAGGAATGTTTTTAGTTCCCGACGGAAGGTGCGTAAATCGGTTATTATACGGAGTTCGGGGGGGAGCTCGTTCCATAACGTGGGAGCTCCCACAGAGAAGGCTCTCCCCCTGGGGGTCGCCAGCCGGCACTGACTGGCCGACGGCTCCCTGAGGAGGCCCTCTCTGTGGGAGCGTACCGGACGGCGGGAGGTATTTGCTGGCAGTAGACGGTCCTGTAAGTATCCGGGTCCGATGCCATGGAGCGCTTTAAAAGTGGACACTAACACCTTGAACCGCACCCGAAAGACCACCGGCAACCAGTGCAACTCACGCAGGAGCGGTGTTACGTGGGAGCACCACGACGCTCCCATCACTACCCGCGCGGCCGCATTCTGGGCAAGTTGGAGCTTCCGGATGCACCTCAAGGGGAGCCCCATGTAGAGAGCATTACAGTAGTCCAGCCTGGAGGTCACGAGGGCATGAGTGACTGTGCGTAGCGAGTCCCGGTCTAGGAAGGTACGCAACTGGCGCACCAGGCAAACCTGGTAGAACATCCTCCCGGCCACGGCCGTCAGATGGTCCTCTAAGGACAGCCGTGAGTCCAGGAGGATTCCCAAATTGTGAACCCTTCCTGTGGGAGCCACTGTTTCGCCCCCAATACACAGCGATGGAATCAGCTGGCTGTACCGGGACGACGGTAACCACAGCCACTCGGTCTTGGAGGGGTTGAGCTTGAGTCCGTTTCTCCCCATCCATACCCGCACGGCCTCCAGGCACTGGGTCAGCACGGCAAGGGCATCGTTGGGGTGGTTCGGCGTGGAAATGTACAGCTGGGTATCATCAGCGTACTGGTGGTACTCCACGCCAAAACCATGGATGATCTCACCCAGCGGCTTTACATAAATGTTGAACAGTAGAGGCGAGAAGACCGACCCCTGAGGTACCCCACATACGAGGGGTCTCGGGGTCGACCTCTGGCCCCCTGTCAACACAGACTGCATCCGGCCAGAGAGGAAGGAGGAGAACCACTGCAAGACAGTGCCTCCTATGCCCAGCCCCTCCAACCGTTGCAGTATGATGCCATGATCGATGGTATCAAAAGCCGCCGAGAGGTCCAATAGCACCAGAACAGAGGAGCAACCCTTGTCTTGGGCCCGCCAGAGATCATCCACCAACGCGACCAATGCTGTTTCCGTGCTGTAGCCAGGCCTGAAGCCTGACTGGAACGGATCGAGATATGACGATTCCTCCAGATGCTGCGGGAACTGTCGGGCAACCACACTCTCAACAACCTTCGCAAGAAAGCGAAGGTTGGAGACGGGACGGTAGTTTGATAAAACAGCTGGATCCAGGGCAGGCTTCTTGAGGAGGGGTCTCACCACTGCCTCTTTCAAGGCAGTGGGAAAGACACCCTCACTCAAGGAAGCGTTGATAATTGCTCGGAACCAGCCTCGTACCACCTCCCGGGAGGCCAGCGCCAACCAGGAGGGGCACGGGTCCAGTAAACATGTGGTCGCCCTAAGTCCCCCCAGCAACCTGTCCACGTCCTCGGGGGTCACGGGGTCACGGGGTCAAACTCAACCCAGGAAACAGTCTCAAGACCAACCTCTGCCTCTCCCATTGGACATACCCAGTTGAAGTCGAAGCCTTCCCGTATCTGAGCGATTTTATCATACAGATATTTTCCGAAATCCTCAGCTCTACCCTCTAAGGGGTCTCCCCTCACCTCCTGATGAAGGAGGGAGCGGGTCACCCTAAACAGGGAGGCTGGGCGGTTATCTGATGACGCAATAAGAGCAGTGAGGTAGGAACACTTCTCTGCTCTTATCGCCATTAGGTAGGACCTAATATGGTCTCTTACCAATGTTCGGTCAGATTCGGCACGGCTCGATCTCCAACTGCTCTCTAGGCGTCTTTTCCGGCGTTTCATCTCTCTCAACCCCTCGTTATACCACGGGGCCGGTCGAGACCCACGCCGAATCAGAGGCCGCAAAGGCACAACTCGATCCAGGGCACCAGCAGCCGCCCTGTCCCAGGCCGCCACCAGCTCTCCAACCGAGTCGTGTGTCAGAACCTCAGGAATTGGCCCAAGCTCTGCCTGGAACCGCTCGGGTTCCATCAGCCGCCTGGGGCGGTACCATCTCACCGGTTCCGCCACCCTGCGGTGGGGTGCAACGGTCCGAAAGTCCAAGCATAGGAGAGAGTGATCAGACCATGACAGGGGTTCAATGACTATATCCCCTACACTCTGACCACTCAGCCACTGTCCAGAGACAAAAACCAGGTCAAGCGTGTTCCCCCCTGTGTGTGTGGGGCCTTGAATTACCTGGGTCAGGTCCATGGCTGTCATGGAAGCCATGAACTCCCGAGCCTCCCCGGACGCCCCGCCCCCGGACGGCAGGTTGAAGTCACCCATGACTATTAGCCTGGGGACCTCAACCACCACCGCGGCGACAA
Organism: Bothrops alternatus; assembly: GCA_034064705.1. NCBI lineage: Eukaryota > Metazoa > Chordata > Lepidosauria > Squamata > Viperidae > Bothrops > Bothrops alternatus. Next base: position 883,089 of record JARGCV010000349.1, read on the forward strand.
CGCTCAGGAGCTCGGGCAGGGAGGTTGATACGTGGCAGGGCGCCAGGTACGTAATCAACACCGCCCTCGGACCCCCTAGGTCCCACTTCACCAGAAGGGATTCACAGCCTGCCGTCTGAGGAACAGTGACCTCCCTCGGCCTGAAACCTTCCCTGATCACGACCGCCACTCCCCCACCCCTGCCTTGAGCTGATGTTGAGACTCTAGTAAGTGTGCAGAGAAGAGCAACAAAGATGATTAGGCTAAAACATATAAAGAACGGTTGCAGGAATTGGAAATGTCAAGTTTCATGAAAAGAAGGACTAAGAGAGACATGATAGTAGTCTTCCAATATTTGAGGGGCTGCCATAAAGAGGAGGGGGTCAACTTATTTTCCAAAGCACCTGAAGGCAGGACAAGAAGCAATGGAAGGAAAGTAATCAAAGAGAGAATTAAGGAGAAATTTCCTGACAGTTATAACAATTAGTTAGTGGAAGGACCTGCCTCCAGAAGCTGTGGTTGCTCCATCACTGGAGGTTTTAAAGAAGATATTGGACAACCATTTGTCTGAAATAGTATAGGGCAGGGGTAGGCAACTTTGGCTCTTTTATGATTTGTGGACTTCAACTCCCAGAATTCCTGAGCCAACATGGCTCAGCTTGGAAACCTCCCCCTTTTCCCTCAGCATGGCTGACTGAGGAATTCTGGGAGTTGAAGTCCACGAGTCATAAAAGAGCCCAGGTTGCCTACCCCTGCCCTATACCATTTCAGACAAATGGTTGTTCAATCTCTGCTTTAAAACCTCCAGTGATGGAGCAACCACAGCTTCTAGAGGCAGGTCCTTCCACTGATTAATTGTTATAACAATTAAAGGCTTTTCAACCTTTTCACCTATTGTACCACTTTTAGGATATGGCAATATCCAAGTACACCAGTCGCCTAGCAAGGTGTCAAAAACGTGATGACCCCCCCCCCAAAAAAAGGAAAAAAGCGATAAAGTACAGGTAGTCCTCGTCTTACAACAGTTCGCTTAGTGACTGTTCGAAGTTACAATGGCACTGAAAAAAGTGCCCCCCAGGCCACAACCTCCTGTCCGAGGTTTTCATTGTTGTGAGCATTTCTGTTGAGGATTGGCAGCGGGGGTAGGGTGGGGGTGTTTGGTTTTTATTCCCCCCCCCCGTCTGCTGGGTGGTTGCAGCAGGTTTTGGTCACTTCACATGACCCTGGGACACTGTGACCGTCATAAATATGAATCAGTTGCTGAGCATCTGAATGTAAATCACAAGACCCTGGAGATGCTGCAATGGTCATAACTGTCAAAAACTGTCATGTCACTTTTTTCAGTGCCGTCGTAACCTCAAATGGTCACTAAATGAACTGTTGTAAGTCAAAGACTTACCTGTATTCTACCTTTATTTAGCCTTGAAATTTCAACCTGCATCCTTAGATATAGCTGCCGGGTCTCTTTGTTATCTGCCATTTTAATACTTCCCATTATTAGAAATGGGCAAGTGGTATACAAGGCATGATTATAACAGACAGTAGATTAAGTCAGCATAAAGCAGAGTATTAAGTTAAAAAGGTAGAAGGAGAGAAGAGGAGGACAGACATCTGTCTGGGATGATACGAAGGAGGCAGGGTATTGGGTAGGGAGTAGGTTTGCCACGGGCACAGGACAGCAACCTGTGGCTCCGGAGCCGCATGTGGCTCTTTGAGCCTTCCCCTGCGGCTCCCAGCCTCCTCTGCCATTTGCAGAGAGAGACAGAGACAGAGAGAGGCACTTGTGCTTCCCTGCTTTTCTCTCTCTCTCTCTCTCTCTCTCTCTCTCTCTCTCTCTCTCTCTCTCTCTCTCTCTCTCTCTCTCTGTGTGTGTGTGTGTGTGTGTGTGTAAAAGAGAGTGGACTCATGGTGTTCTCCGACAAGCTGAAAAGCTTTTGGGGCGGGGCTCCTCCCTTTGTTGCCTCTCTGCAGGAAGCAGGAAAGACAGGAGAGAGCTAGCTAGCTCAGCTATGTTGACTCAGGAATTCTGGGAGTTGAAGTCCATGAGTCATAAAAGAGCGGAGGTTGCCTACCCCTGAGCTTGTTGGAGAACAGCTTGAAGCCAGCTTGCCAGGTGAGCAGAAGATCGGAGAGAGGAAGAGCAAGAAAGAGAGAGATGGAGGGAGGGAGAGAGGGAGAGAGAGAGAGAGTGGGGGAAGAGGACTGGCAGACCAAGGGCAGAAAGAGAGAGAGGGAGGGAGAGAGAGGGAGGGAGACCCTTTTGACATTTAAAATGAATAATAAAGGTAAAAAAGGATATATGCAGTGTTATCTTCATTTTAGATATCAAAAGGTTTTGCGGCTCCCAGTGTTTTGTTTTCGGTGGGAAACGGGTCCAAGTGGCTCTTTGAGTGTTTTGGGTTGCCTAGCCCTGGCCATGGGGATCAAAAAAGTCAAGATGGCAACCACAAGCGTACAATCAAAGCCCCTCCTCTTTTTTGCACATCATTTACAACACGTGTAAAAAAAAAGCCGAGGACTTCCGTTCCGTTGTTGGCCACCCTCTTAACATTTTGACACTGTCTCCCTGGCAGGATGTTAGAAGTCTCCTTCCTACCTTCCATTCTATGCAAAAGTGAAATAAAATCCATTCTGAAGGAAGAATTCCTCTGTTTCTCTTACCGATGATGGTTAGCTGCATGGCACTGGTTATAAACCCAGAGCTACTCCTGGCTATACATTCGTATCTTCCTTGATCTGCCAGTCCCAAATCTCGGATGGATAAAGTGCCTTCCTGGCTGATGTGGAACTTGCCACTCTCTGTGATCTGAATCCTGTCCTGGTGCAGAAAAAGGAAAGAATCTGGAGCGTGAATAGAATTCTATCTGGTGGGGAGACCACAATCGTGTTCACAGTAAACCACCAAGAAGGTCAGCAAAAAACAAAAGTTGTGTCTGCAACTAGAGCCACCACCTTAATTTTTTTTTTATTCCATTATAGCAGGGCTTTTCAAACTTCTCACCCATTGTACCACTTTTAGCATATGGCAGTATCTGAGTACCGCCTAGCAAGGTGTCAAAAACTTGATGACCAAAAAAAAAAAAAGGAAAAAAGTGATAAAGTACAGGTAGTCCTCGACTTACAACAGTTCACTTAGTGACTGTTCGAAGTTACAATGGCACTGAACAAAGTGCCCCCCCAAGCCACAGCCGAGCAAGACACCTGCCTGCCCACCCGGAGGTGATCTTCCTCCGAGGTTTTCATTGTTGTGAGCATTTCTGTTGAGGATTGGCAGCGGGGGTGGGATGGGGGCGGTTTTTTATTCCCCCCCCGTCTGCTGGGTGGTTGCAGCAGGTTTTGGTCACTTCACATGACCCTGGGACACGGTGACCGTCATAAATATGAATCAGTTGCCAAGCATCTGAATGTAAATCACAAGACCCTGGAGATGCTGCAACATTCCAGCTGATGGGTGCTTCTTCTGGGCTCAGCAGAAGCGCCAGGATCAGCGCTGAGCTCCAGCTGGAACCTGGCACTGATCCTGGCACTTCCACTGACAGCCCCGAAGAAGCGCCGATCAGCTGGAAAGCAGCACTGATCCTGGCACTTCCGCTGAGCCCTGACAGCCCTGCAGCTCCAGCCATCTCTTGCTCAGGCTTGTGCGGTGCTGCCACCGGTTCAGCTCATTCCCCTCCCCCACTACCACTTTTCTAGAATGGTCACGTACCACCTGCCAGGTGCCAATGTACCCCAGGTGGTACCCGTACCACTGGTTGAAAAGCCCTGCATTATAGGACTATCTATATTGTAAATACAGGTAATCCTTGATTTACGTTCAGAACTCAGCCCAAAATTTCTCTGGCTAAGCCAGACACTTATTAAAGTGAGTTTCGTCCCATTTTATGACCTTTCCTGCCGCAGTTGTTAAGTGAATCACTGCAGTTGTTAAGTTAGACACATGGTTGTTAAGTGAGTCTGGCTTCCCCCTCCCCTTGACTTTGCTTGTCAGAAGGTCGCAAAAGGGGATCACATGATCCCGGGACACAGTGACCGTCGTAAATGTGAACCAGTTGCCAAGTGCCCAAATTTTGATCACGTGACCAGGGGGATGCTGCAATGGTTGTCAGTGTGAAAATGGGCATAAGTCACTTTTTTCAGTGCCGTTGTAGCTTTGAACAGTCATTAAATGAAATGATGCTAATGCTGAGACTCTAGAAAGAGTACAGAGAAGAGCAACAAAGATGATTAGGGGACTGGAGGACAAAACACATGAAGTACGGTTGCTGGAATTGGGTATGTCTAGTTTAATGATGAGAAGGACTAGGGGGGACATTGATAGCGGGGGGGGACATGATATCTCAGGGGCTGCCCCAAAGAAGAGGCAGTCAAGCTATTCTCCAAAGCACCCGAAGGCAGGACAAGAAGCAATGGATGGAAACTAATCAAGGAGAGAAGCAACCTAGAACTAAGGAGAAACTTCCTGACAGTGAGGACAATTAACCAGTGGAACAACCTGCCTCCAGAAGTAGTTAATGCTCCAACACTGGAAGTTTTTAAGAAGAGACTGGACAGCCATTTGTCTGAAATGGTATAGGGTTTCCTGCCTGAGCAGGGGGTTGGACTACAAGTGTCATTAAACTGAAACAAGGCTGGCACAAAGGTCCAGCACAAAGAAGAGGGGATCCAATTATTCTCCAAAGCACCAGAGGGCAGGACAAGAAACAATGGTTGGAAACTGACCAGAGAGAGAAGCAACCTGGAATTAAGGAGAAACTTCCTAACAGTGAGGACAATTAACCAGTGGAACAGCTTTGCCTTCAGACATTGTGGGTGCTCCATCACTGGAGGATTTTAAGAAGAGACTGGAGGGTCACCTGTCTGAGATGGTGTAGGTTCTCCTGCTTGAGCAGGGGGCTGGACTAGAAGACCTCCAAGGTCCCTTCCAGCTCTATTTTATTCAAAGCAGCCACCTTAAAACAGCCAGGTCATGCAGCCCTGACAAGCTGGCAATTGTGTTTTCTGGATGTGACCACTAGATGTCACCATTCAAGAAGCCTCAAAATATTTCTCTTTTTATCAGAGTTTCTCAACCTCAACAGATGTAAAATGTGTGGACTTCAGCTCCCAGAATTCCCCAGCCCGTTTTTCTGAAGGCACCAGGCTAGAAACCGGGAGAATGTGAGTTCTAGTCCCACCTCAGGCATGAATGACTTTGGGCCAATCACAGGAGACTTGTGAGTTCTAGTCCCGCCTCAGGCATGAATGACTTTGGGCCAATCACAGGAGACTTGTGAGTTCTAGTCCCGCCTCAGGCATGAATGGGCCAATCACAGGAGACTTGTGAGTTCTAGTCCCGCCTCAGGCATGAATGACTTTGGGCCAATCACAGGAGACTTGTGAGTTGTAGTCCCGCCTCAGGCATGAATGACTTTGGGCCAATCACAGGAGACTTGTGAGTTCTAGTCCCGCCTCAGGCACAATGACTTTGGGCCAATTCTTCTCCCTCAGCCCAACCCACCTCACAGGGTTGTTGTTGTTATTGTTTTTGTGGAGCTAATAGAGTGAAAAGGAGGATCACTTATGTTTGGCGCCCTGAGTTGTTTATAAAAGCAATATAAGGAAGGCGGGATACAAATTAAATAAGTGCAATAAAAAGGCAAAGAGAATTTTCGTTCCGCCTTCAAAATAAGGCACCCCGTTTCACATCAGTAGCCCACACCCAGCGTCCCCCACCTTTACACAAAAGGCATTCCTGCTTGTACTAAGTGATAAACCATCAGACCTTCGCCCACGTTATCGTTGGCTGTGGATCCCCGTGGGCGGTACAAGGGATCTCAATGTCTTGCCCGACTTCTGCAATGGTATCTTGAGGTGGATGAAGAAATACAGGCATAACTGTTGAGGAAAGACAATGGGGTGGGGAGTGGAGGGGAGGCGAAAGTATCACGGTTTAGCTAGTGGAATGACTTGCCACCAGAAGTTGCGGGTGCCCCATGACTGGAGGTTTTTAGGAAGAGGTTGGACAGTTGTTTGTCTGAAACGGTGTAGGTCCGTGGTGGCACTCAGAGCCCTCTCTGTGGGCACGCGCACCGTCACCCCAGTCCAAGGCTTTAAGCTGGGTTCTATGAGACCTTTCCGCTTTAGGCCTCCACCGCCATGTGCAAAAAAAAAAAGGTTCAATTAATCAATCAATTTCAACTTCTTGCGGGAAAAAAAAATCTCGCAAAATTGGAATTGATTGATTGAACTTTTTAGTCCCACCCAGTCTGCCGTTACCATGGCAGCCACGCCCACCCAATGGGCCACGCCCACCCAGCACCTGATGATACATAAGTGGGTTTTGGGTTGCAGTTTGGGCACTCGGTCTCTAAAAGGCTCACCATCACTGGTGTAGATTCTCCTGCTTGAGCAGGGGGTTGGACTAGGTGACCTCTGAGGTCCCTCCCAACTCTGTTACACTTTATTCTGTATTTCATGGGGGGGACAGAAATTAAGGGAAGATGTGTCTTCCAGGTGGGTTGGCCGTGAGCATTGAACTTCAAACCCTCTGGAGAACACTAGATTTGGGAAGACCGGGTTCAAGGGTGGAAGGAAGTCAACCGGATGGGGAAGATGAGATCGGCAAGAATTTTGTGTGTGCGCGCTTACCACGTGGGGTGACCTTGAGGCTCACGGAAAATCTCTGGGCTCCGACTGCATTGATGGCATGGCACTCGTAGTGGCCTTGATCAAGAGGGGACACTTGGACCATCTGCAGGGTTCCCGTGGAGAGGACACTGTATCTCCAACTGTTTGGTAATGGACCACCTAGAAACAAGGGGAATGAAAACAGGGGTGCTGTTGGAGAAACTCCCCACGAACTCTGAACTGAAGGATGGACAAGTCCCAAAGGTGCTTCTTTAAAAGGCAACTGGACCTTGTTTGTCCTGGAAGATATTTCCCTTCTCACTCATCCAAGAAGCTTCTTCAGTGCTGACAGTCTTCAAGGAGAAACAAAGTCCAGTTGCCTTTTGAAAAAGCACCTTTGGAGTAACCGTGACCTGGATGACTCATTGGAAACAGGAGTGTTATCTACCCAGTTGGCTCCAGTTGAAGAGAATGGATTGTTAATATAATAATAATAATAATAATCATCATCATCATCATAATACAAGCAGAGGCATGACAAAGTAGCAACAATGGTGCACTGGAAGATCTGCAAGAAATATCATTTGCCTGTAAGCAAGAACTGGTGGGATCATAAAATAGAGAAAGTCACAGAAAATGATAAAATTAAACTGCTCTGGGACTTCAGAATTCAAACAAGCACCTGCAACATAACACCCCGGACTTAACAATTGTCGATAAGAAAGGCAAAAAAGTCTGGATAGTGGACGTGGCAGTGCCTGGAGACAGCAGAATAGACGAGAAAGAACTGGAGAAGATAACAAAATACAAAAACCTACAAATAGAAATAGAAAGACTGTGGCAAAGGCAAGCAAGGGTAGTACCAATACTAATAGGCGCCTTGGGTGCAATCCCAAAACAACTGGAGCACCACTTAAACACCATTGGCATTGACAAAATTTGCCATTAGTCAATTGCAAAAGGCAGCCTTACTAGGAACTGCTTCCATCCTGCGACAATATCTGTAATACCATCAAACATCCACATCTGCCTATCCCAGGTCCTTGGTAAGGACTCGATAGGTAGCCAAAATGCCAAATCCAGTCTGAACATCTGGCTGACTGTGCGATGATCAATAATAATAAAGTTGGAAGGGATCTTGGAGGTCATCTAGTCCAACCCCCTGCTCAGGCAGGGAACCCTACACCATTTTGGACAAATGGCTGTCCAGTCTCTTCTTAAAAACTTCCAGTGTAGGAGCATTCACCACTTCTGGAGGCAGGTTCCACTGGTTAATTGTTCTAACTGTCAGGAAGTTTCTCCTTAGTTCTAGGTTGCTTCTCTCCTTGATTAGTGTCCATCCATTGCTTCTTGTCCTATTTCCAGGTGCTTTGGAGAATAGCTTGACTCCCTCTTCTTTGGGGCAGCCCCTGAGATATTGGAACACTGCTATCATGTCCCCCCTCGTCCTTCTCTTCGTTAAACTAGACATACCCAATTCCAGCAACCGTTCCTTATATGTTTTACCCTCCAGTCCCCTAATCATCTTTGTTGCTCTTCTCTGTACTCTTTCTAGAGTCTCAGCATCTTTTTTACATAGTGGTGACCAAAACTTGATGCAGTATTCCAAGTGTGGCCTTACCAAGGCATTGTAAAGTGGTATTAATACTTCACGTGATCTTGATTCTATCCCTCTGTTAATGCAGCCCAGCACTGTGTTGGCTTTTTTGGCAGCTGCAGCATACGGCTGGCTCATATTATTCCTTATTATTTTTAGGCCCCAGTCCCCTGATCATCTTTTTTGCTCTTCTCTGCACTCTTTCTAGAGTCTCAACATCTTTTTTACATCGTGGTGATGTAAATGTTTGAGCAGGGGGTTGAACTAGAAGACCCCCCACGGTCTCTTCCAACTTTGTTATTCTGTTAAAGTTGCTGAGATTGAGAAACACCATCTTGGAGGACTCTTTCAGTTCATGTTTCTATGACTCCAAATCCTTACAGAAGACAGCAATGCCATTGAACTAGACATACCTTCTTTTGTCCAAGATATGATTGGGCGAGGATGTCCATCCGCAGAGCAGGGCAAATCCACATTTTGACCCTCAGTCACGATCTGATCACTGGGAGCTATTAAAAACCTGGGGGTATCTGCAGGAGGAAAAGAAGGAAAAGAGACATCTACAAGGTTTGTGGGAATGTGCAACCTCCTGTCCACTAAGCATCAAAGGTTAAATGAAAACCCCAGAGAAAGATTGAGAAGACCAGATGGATTCGGCGGGCAATGTTTCTCAACCTCAGCCATTAAAAGATGCCTGAACAAGGGGTTGGACTAGAAGGCCTCCAAGGTTCCCTTCCAACTCTGTTTCTCTGTTAAAATCAATCTTTACGGGCGACCCCTATTCAATGGATATTCACTAATGTGGGTAAGAATTGATATTCACTAATACAGCTAAGTCAGATTACTCTTCTCAATTTCATTTCTCCTGGGATATAGGAATTTAGCCTTTGGGGACAAAAAGACACAGTTCCAAGCCTCAAGATGTTTGGACTTCAATTCCCAGAATTCTCCAGCCAGCCATGCTGGCTGGGGAATTTGGAAGTTGAAGTCCACACATCTTCTAATGCAGGGGTAGGCAACCTTGGCTCTTTTATGACTCGTGGACTTCAACTCCCAGAATTCCTGAGCCAGCCATGCTGAGGGGAAAGGGAGAGGTTTCCAAGCTGAGCCATGCTGTCTCAGGAATTCTGGGAGTTGAAGTCCATGAGTCATAAAGCGGCCTAGGCCTAGGCCAGGGGTAGGCAACCTTGGCTCTTTTATGACTCGTGGACTTCAACTCCCAGAATTCCTGAGCCAGCCATGCTGAGGGGAAAGGGAGAGGTTTCCAAGCTGAGCCATGCTGTCTCAGGAATTCTGGGAGTTGAAGTCCATGAGTCATAAAGCGGCCTAGGCCTAGGCCAGGGGTAGGCAACCTTGGCTCTTTTATGACTCGTGGACTTCAACTCCCAGAATTCCTGAGCCAGCCATGCTGAGGGGAAAGGGAGAGGTTTCCAAGCTGAGCCATGCTGACTCAGGGATTCTGGGAGTTGAAGTCCATGAGTCATAAAAGAGCCAAGGTTGCCTACCCCTGTTCTAATGGCTGAGGTTGAAAAACATTCAACTAGACGCAAAAATCTAGCAAGAGGAAATATCCTAGTTGAGGTAAGTATCAGAGAGACTCAGGATATGGGTTGCATCCACACAATCAAAGATCCATCCCTTTTATGCATGCAGGCTAGGTGTTTGACGTCCTAATCCTGGCCACCATTTTGATTTTTTTTCAACTTCGTCTAGTCTTGCATCACCCTTGTTCTCTGTGGCAATCCTGCCTGTTGCATTGACCTTTCTTTTGAAAAGAAATGAGATGTGTTACTGATTGAATCTTTAAACTACCTATTAGATCATGGTTGGACAAGACTTGGAACAAATTCACTGCTGTTCTTTGTCACCGTTCAATATTTGAATCTTCCTTTTTTGATAAAGAGCCCAGGAAGAAGGTTTTTTTAAAATTTTAAATAATTTCAGGGCAGGGTTTATTTTATACACAAGCTAAATTTTCAGGATCCTTTTTCTCCTCCTTCTTTCTCTTTTGCAAATTCTGATGCTGTTGTTGTTAGTTGCGAAGTCGTGTCCGACCCATCGCGACCCCATGGACAACGTTCCTCCAGGCCTTCCTGTCCTCTACCATCTTTTGGAGTCCATTGAAGCTCCTGCCTACTGCTGCAGGGACTCCATCCAGCCACCTCATTCTCTGTCGTCCCCTTCTTCTCTTGCCCTCCATCTTTCCCAGCATCGGGCTCTTCTCCAGTGAGTCCTTCCTTCTCATTAGGTGGCCAAAGTACTTGAGTTTCTACTTCAGGATCTGGCCTTCTAAAGAGCAGTCAGGGTTGATCTCCTCTAGGACTGACCAGTTTGATCGCCTTGCAGTCCAGGGGACTCGCAGGAGTCTTCTCCAACACCATAGTTCAAAGGCCTCCATTCTTTAGCGCTCAGCCTTTCTTATGGTCCAACTTTCACAGCCATACACTGCAACTGGGAAAACCATGGCCTTGATGCTGTATTATTTTGTTAATGGATTGCACTTGAATGTGTCTTTTTAAATTTCACTTAGTCTGCTGCAGCAAGTGAAATCAATATAAAAAGTACTGTATAAGGAAATAAGTACAGTTAATCCGTGACTTGCAAATATTCATTTAGAATTTTAGAAACTATCCAAAGTTACAGTGGCATGGAAAAACATGACTTAACAACTGGTCCTTGCACTTACAACTTGCAGCATCCCCACGTGATCAAACTCCAGGCAATTGGCAAACAACGTATACTTACAAATAGTTGCAGGTGTCCCGGAGTCATGTGATCACCGTTTATGACTTCCCAGTCAGCTTCTGACAAGCAAAGTTAATAGGAAGAAGCAAGATTCATTTAACAACCATTTGATTCACTTAACAACTGCAGTGATTCATTTAAGAACCAGGACCAAAAAAAGAAAAAGATTATAAAATTGGGTGCAGCTGGCTAAACAACTGCCTTCCTTAGAAGTGGAACTTCTACTCCCAATTATGTCATAAATCGAGGACCACTTGTAGAATCGACAGATGAACTACGCAAATAAAGCTAGTTTACATCTTAGCTCTGATACTTTTCAAGTTAATCTTTTTTTTTTTATGCTGAACTACGGATAGTCCTCGGCTTACGACTGCAAATTTCTACACTTAAGAGAGGCGGTTGATCCGTGAATTTTGCCCCATTTTACGAGCTTTCGTGCCTCAGTTATTAGGAGAACCCCTGCAGGTTGTTAAGTGAGTCACAAAGTTGTTAAGTGAATCCGGCTTCCCCATTGCCTTTGCTTGTCTGAAAGTCGCGGAAGGGGGTCACCTGACCCCCAGACACTGCAAACGTCATAAATATGAGCATATGAATTTTGATCACGTCACACAGAGGATGCTGCAATGATCGTAAGTGTAAAAAACAGTGTTTTTGTAATTTTGAACGGTCGCTAAACAAGGTCTGCCTATACCCAACTTTGGTCTAATTTATTGCCTGACTAGGTCTGGCTGTTCATATTCTCACAGCTACCTTGCACAATGATATTTGCTGTGGCCATAATAGATCCTTCTCCGTTAGTGGCTTTGCAGCTGTATTTGCCTTCATCCGACAAAGTGGCATTTTGAATGTAGAGGCCACCGGAGCTGGTGATGGTGAAGCGTGGGTTTGGGGGCAGCGGCGACCCTGAGCTCAGCATCCAGACCACACGAGGTGGGGGGTGTCCTGACACCCCACATTCCAGAGTCACACTTTCCCCCACCAGGACTTCTGTGTTCTGGGGATGGATGACAAATGTAGGCTGGGCTGAAAACAAAAAGGACAGAGAAGCACTTAGTTGATAAGACCATTTCAGAATATTCCAACTCAATATAGAACAGGGGTCTTCAAACTTGGCCCTTTTATGACTTGTGGACTTCAACTCCCAGAATTCCTCAGCCAGCATGGCTCAGCTTGGAAACCTCTCCCTTTCCCCTCAGCATGGCTGGCTCAGGAATTCTGGGAGTTGAAGTCCACGAGTCATAAAAGAGCCAAGTTTGAAGACCCCTGATATAGAACATAGAATGGTAGAGTTTGAAGGGTCTTGGAGGTCCTCAAGTCCAACCCCCTGCTGAAACAGGAGAACCAACACCAGGGATCCTCAGCCTTTTCTTCACCAGGGACCCCCTTTAACTACCTTTTGTGGCCCCGGATTCCCAAAACTTAAGATTTAAATCATAAGATTTCTTCAAGACTCGACAGACCTCCTGTGATGACATTGCAGCCCCCCCCAGGGGTCTGCGGGCCACAGATTGAGAACTACTGTCCTATACCATTCCAGACAAATGGCTGTCCAGTCTCTTCTTGAAAACCTCAAGCAGTGGAGCACCCACAACTTCTGGAGGCAAGCTGTTCCACTGATTAATTGTTCTCACCGTCAGGAAATTTCTCCTTACTTCTAGGTTGAATCTCCCTTTGATAAGTTTCCATGCATTGCTTCTTCTCCTGCCTTCAGGTGCTTTGGAGAATAGGCTGACCCCCTCCTCTTTTGACAGCCGTGAAATATTGATAGACTGCTATCATGTCACCCCAATCCTTCTCTTTGATAGGCTAGACCAGCGGTTCTCAACCTGTGGGTTGCGACCCCATTTGAGGTCGAACGACCATTTCACGGGGGTCGCCAAACAACACAGTGCGCCATTTTTTCCCCTTTTCCTTTCCTTGAATAGAGTCTAATTCTATTGGCTTTCAAAAGCCAATAGGAATTGTCCAAGCTGTCTCTGCGCTGCTGAGCCCGCCAAAAGTCCCAGTCTGCAAACGGTGCTGCAAGTTGTCTGCAGCGAAGGCGAGCTCTCTGGAAGTTTCCACCCCTCCCTGCTGAGCAACTACTACAAATGTAAGTAAAAGAGGGCCAGGGGTGGGAGGTGGGAGGCCGGCGGGCGCAGGGAGGGTTGCTGGTGCATGTGAGGCCTGGAGGGTGCCTTACCTCCCTTGGGCTGGGCCAGCTGGTGGCCCAGCCGGTGGTCACTCTGTGCCGTCGCTGCCCCTTGCCAGCTACACCTCGGCCGGCGCAGGGGGTAGCACCACGCATGCGCGGCGCTCCCGGGCAGGGAAAGTCCTCGACTTACGACCGGTTGGGTAGTCCTCGATTTATGACCGGTTGGGTAGTCCTCAACTTATGACCGGTTGGGGGTCACGGCATTAAAAAGGTTGAGAACCTAGACCCAGGGTAGGCAACCTTTTATGACTGGTGGACTTCAACTCCCAGAATTCCTGAGCCAGCATGGCTCAACTTGGAAACCTCTCCCTTTCCCCTCAGCATGGATGGCTCTGGAATTCCGGGAGTTGAAGTCCACGAGTCATAAAAGAGCCAAGGCTGCCTACCCCTGGGCTAGACACACCTAGCTCCTTCAATTGTTTATTGTACGATTTAGCCTCTAGACCCCTGATTTGTTGCTCTTCTCTGCACTCTTTCTTGAGTCTCAACATCTTTTTTACATCGTGGTGACCAAAACTGGATGACGCATTCCAAGTGTGGCCTTACCAAGGCATTGTAAAGTGATATTAACACTTCACGTGGTCTTGATTCTATCCCTCTGTCAATGCAGCCTAGGACTGTGTTGGCTTTTTTGGCAGCTACAGCACACGGCTGGCTCATATTTAAGTGATTGTCCACTAGGACACTGAGATCCCTCTCACAGTGGCTGCTGTTGAACCAGGGGTCACCTATTCTATACCTGTGCATTTGGTTTTCCTTGTCTGAAAATGAAGTGAAAACCACACTATTAAACCATAGTGTTTTATTAGAGTGCCAGTTTGGTGTGGGAGATGGTGAGTTCTAGTCCCGCTTTGGGCATGGAGCCAACTGGATGACTTTGGGCCAGTCCCTCTCTCTCAGATGTAGAATAACAGAGTTGGAAGGGACCTTGGAGGTCTTCTAGTCCAACCCCTTGCTCTGAAATGCCAACTTGTAGGAAATAGTGGATCTTCAATAGAAGAGGACCGAACTGGGGTGTCCACACTGAGGGGTCAAAATAGCTAAGGAGGCAGTCACAAATTACGCAATCAAAGCCATTGCCCCTTTTCAAAAATGTGCCATTAATTTATTTGATGGTGCAGTTGTGGTTTCCCTCTTGACTTTGTTAATCAGCCCTCATGGATGAGCCTGAGACAAAGTTCTTGAGATGTTTCTCCTTACCACTATTCTCCTTGCCACATCATTCACTTACTCAAAATCCTTTTGGTTTTTTACTTGTTTGCATTTTATGGGATGGCAAAGCTCACCCATCGCAACGGTGAGTTTGCAAACTTTCCCAAATTGGCCCGGCTTCCTCAGCCAATACAGCTAAGATAGGTGAGATGCTACTACCAGATTTCACGGCCCCATCCTAAAATCAGCCTGAAGAGATTGTCTGGTTCTTATAGACCTAGGGGCAAGATCTTCATTTATTTGAAGGACATTACAAGGCGTGCCGAAGTAGCGTAGGGCAACTTCATGGGTCTTCGCTTCGCCCACAATGTTCTTGGCCAGGCACTGATAGATTCCCTTGTCGGATTCTTTAGTGTCTTGGATCCTCAGTGTGCCATCTTGTAGAAGGTTCAGCCGTCCATCATCCTTCATGTCAATCTCGTTGCTGCAGTACAAAAAGAAAGATGGCAGCCAGCTTCATTCCTCCTTTGATCTAGAGAAGGATTGGACTACAAGTAGTGTTACCTCCAGACAACAATCCAGACTATCTATGGCAGGAGTCCCCAGCCCCTGGTCTGTGGACCAATACCAGGCCGCAGCATGCCAGCAACCGGTCCACACAAACAAGCAAAGCCCCATCCATGAGATGCAGGCAGCACACAAAACCATACACCCTCTGGGCTGTGGAAAACCCTCTTTCCACGGAACCGTTCCTTGGTGTCCCAAAGGTTGGGGATCTCTGATCTATGGGATGTTGAGATGGAGAAAGTGGTACTCAGTGCTTTTTTTCTAAAAAAAAAAAAGGGGGGGTGCTGGAACTCACACACGCCATACAACCCACCTTGCCTACCCTACAAGGTTCCATCCAAAAAAGGTGCCGGAACTCCGTTCTGGGCATTCTATGAGAAAAAAAGCCCTGGTGGTACTATCAACTTATCCAACCCAGTGGTGGGATTCAGCCAGTTCCCACCACTTTGGTAGAACCAGTAGCTATTTTTTTGTGGCCCAGGCCCAGAATGGACTTCTAGAAGTGGCATCCACGCAGAGAACCGGTTTTTCCCCTATTTGAATCCCACCACTAGAGAAGAGCCTAATGCTGGGAAAGATGGAGGGCAATAGAAGAAGGGGACGACAGAGAATGAGGTGGCTGGATGGAGTCCCTGAAGCAGTAGGCGTGAGCTTAAATGGACTCCAGAAGATGGTAGAGGACAGGAAGGCCTGGAGGAACATTGTCCATAGGGTCACGATGGGTCAGACACGATTCTGCAACTAACAAGAACAAGATCTGATCATTCCTTCGGTATTGTCTCTTTGACTCATCTCCCAAGGTCTCTCCAACACACCATTACAGAATGGCATGTTGTTTCTGCCATCTTGCCTTCTCTGACACCCCTTCATTAGATACCACCAGGTTTCCCCTTATGCTTTGACATAGTCTCCTCTCACGGTCCATCTTACTTACTTGTTGTGAAGCCAGATAATCTTAGGTTTCGGATTCCCCTCTGCCCGGCAGATGAAATAGACGATGTTGCCCAGAGTAACATTGGCATCTTGTGGTTCAATTGTGATACGAGGGCTCTCTGAAACAGACAGATGAAGAGTGAGCCTTCAAAGGCTGAAGAATGTCATATACGACTTTGGTGTTTCAATGAATGTTCTTAAATGTCCCCCTAATTCACTGAAGTATAAGAAGGAAGAAGAGGGGGCAACTCCATTCAACTTGCTGTCAACTCTACACCGAATCTGGCTGAAGCCATCTTGCTCGTTCTAGGTTGCTACAAGAAAGGGGGGGTGCAGAGTATTTGTGCTAGTCTAAACAATTCTGGCTCCCGTGGGAACCAAGGTGATTCTGTCAGAGGATTGGACATTTTGTTAGAAATCCCGCCAAATTATTCTATTGGGGAACATAACTGATGGCATAGTGCAGGGGTAGGAAATTTAACTTTGCAATAGTGTAACTCTTGGGTGAGAATTTCAGACTTGGTTTCACTCTTGACCATGCCGATATTTTGTAACCAATAAACATGTTTATTTATTTATTTATTTATTTATTTATTTATTTATTCGGATTTGTATGCCGCTCCTCTCCGAAGATGTTCTTTGAGGAAGCCTCTAGCCTCGGAGTTCTGATTTTGTTGGTCTTATCATCGGAACCACGACCCTTGCAAGATTCTGTTATTGCAGCCAATCTCAATAAAAATAGTTTTAGCCTATTATGCTGTTGATTTCCCAGTCTGCTCTACCTCCTGGGGCTGGCATCAGTCTTGTAAAGGCCATACATTTCCTCTAGGTGTCACTGTTTCCCAACAATTATTCTACTCTCACCTGTGTCCAATTTCAGCCATTCAATGAAAGGATTTTAGGTCAGTGGTGGAGAACCTATGGCACAGATGCCAGAGGCGGCACTCAGAGCC
The DNA here is from genome assembly GCA_034064705.1 of Bothrops alternatus. Lineage (NCBI taxonomy): Eukaryota > Metazoa > Chordata > Lepidosauria > Squamata > Viperidae > Bothrops > Bothrops alternatus. Next base: position 899,815 of record JARGCV010000349.1, read on the forward strand.
CTCTGAGGCGGCACTCAGAGCCCTCTCTGTGGGCACGCGCACTGTCACCCCAGTCCTAGGCCTTCAGCTGGGTTTTATAAAACCTTTTCGCTTTAGGCCTCTGCCGCCGTATACAGAAAAAAAAAAGGTTCAATCAGTCAATTTCAACTTCTTGTGGGAAAAAAAAGATCTTGCAAAGTTGGAATTGATTGATTGAACTTTTTAGTCCCACCCAGTCTGCTGTTACCACCTCAGCCACGCCCACCCAGTGGGCCACACCCACCCGGCACCCGACGATGCATAAGTGGGTTTTGGGTTGCAGTTTGGGCACTCGGCCTCTAAAAGGTTCGCCATCACTGTCTTAGGGTGAACCCAGCAACTGGGTTTTGCTAACTGAAGGGTAGTGTCAACCAAGTGTCTCTGAACCCAGCCCAGAAACCCAGGGGAGATTCTGCTGAACTGCTGAACTGCTTCCAGGGATTGTTGAGACATGAGTTAAGACAGGTAGTCCTTAACGTACAACCACAGCTGAGACCAGAATGTTTGTTGCTAAGGAAGGTGAATTAAATAGGTTGTGCCCTATTTTACATCCCTTTTACCATGGGTTGTAAAGAAAAATCCTGCAGTTGTTAAGCAAACCACACAGGCATTACGTGAATGGCTGATTTTGCATGCCAGGAGCTGATTGGGAAGGTCACAACTGGCGATCACATGATTCCCCCAGAACGTTGCAACCATCATAAGTACATGCCCGTTGCCAAGTGTCTGAATTTTGATCACGTGACCTTGGGAATGCTGGGATGGTTGTTTAAGAGAGAGGGTCAGTCAGGAGTTGTTTTTTTTCAGGGGTGCTGTCACTTTGAACAGTCGCTAAACGAATGAATGTAACTCGAGGATTACCTTTAGAACAGCGGTTCTCAACCTGTGGGTTGCGACCCCCATTTGGGGTCGAACGACCATTTCACGGGGGTCGCCAAACACCGCAGTCTGCCATTTTTTTTGGTCGGCCATTTTTTCCCCCTTTGTGATGCGGGCCGTCGTGCCGCGCATGCGCGATGCGGGCCCGCCATTTTTTTTCTTGGTCGGCCATTTTTTTTTGGTCCACCATTTTTCCCCTTTGCGATGCGGGCCGTTGTGCCGCGCATGCGCGATGCGGGCCCGCCATTATTATTTTTTTTGGGTCGGCCATTTTTTTGGGGGGTCGGCCATTTTTTTTTTGCTCCACCATTTTTTTTCTGCTTTGTGATGCGGGCCGTCACGCCGCACATGTGCGATGCGGGCCCGCCATTTTTTTTTGGGTCGGCCATTTTTTTTTGGTCCACCATTTTTTTCCGCTTTGTGATGCGGGCCGTCGTGCCGCGCATGTACGATGCGGGCCCGCCATTTATTTTTTTTTTGGTCGGCCATTTTTTTGGGGGGGGGGGTTGGCCATTTTTTTTGGGTCTGCCATTTTTTTCCCCTTTGCGATGCGGGCTGTCGCGCTGCACATGCGCGATGCGCCCGTCACGCCACGCATGCACGATGCGCCCGTTGAGAACCGCTGCTGTAGAATCTGGGAAAGTAGTCCCAAAAGTAGTCCCTTTTTTCAGGAGGCAACTGGACTTCCTTGTTTTTCTTTGAAGACGTTTCACTTCTCATCCCAGAAGCTTCTTCAACTCTGACCGGAGGATGGGGAATGGAAGGATTTATACTCCTTGCAGACAGCTGGTCATTTGCGTCCTTTTAGAGAGTCGTTGAGGCCATTTGGAGGTTTACCTGTGTCCTCAGGGTCTCCTGAGTGGTGCAAATGTGTGTGGAGCCTTCTTGGCTGCAGGATGTTTTCTGCCTTGGGTCCCCTCACATCCTACAGCCAAGAAGGCTCACACACATTTGCCCTACTTGGGTGACCATGAGGGCACAGATAAACCTCCAAGTGGCCTCAACGACTCTCTAAAAGAAGGCAAATGACCAGCTGTCTGCAAGGTGTATAAATCCTTCCCTTCCCTAACATCCAGTCAGAGCTGAAGAAGCTTCTGGGATGAGAAGCGAAACGTCTTCAAGAAAAAAAGAAGAAAGTCCAGGTGCCTCCTGAAAAAAAAAAAAACATCTTTGGGACAACCCTGACCTGGATGGCCGAGAATCTCCATAGACCTCTGGAAAAGCAGTGAACAAAATAGATAATGGATCAGGTAGTGTCACTCACCACAGTTGAATTCTCGGGTGGTCAAGGTGATGACTGAACGACCCAGTAATTCAGGTGGGCTCTCGCAAGTGGCAGCTGCTTGAGAGTTGCCCTGTGTGGTATATTTCCTCAGCAGCTCTGCCAGCCCCATCAGGTCACAGTCGCAGAGCAAGGCGTTGGAATCCAGCCGCCTGGGAGGGACCAGATGGGGAGGGAAAAAAAGGGTTGACTTTATGAGTTCAGTTCTTCCGGCCATCCCTAACCACAGATAGAGGAAGGTCACCTGCCAAACAAGCTAACAGAATAACAGAAGGGGCCTTGGAGATGGTCTAGTCCAACCCTCTGCTCAAGCAGGAGACCCTATACCAGGGGTGTCAAACTCGATTTCATTGAGGGCCGCATCAGCATTGGGGTTGCCCTCGGGGGGCCGGGTGGGTGTGGGCCGGGTGGGTGCGGCCTACTGGGTGGGTGTGGATGGAGTGGGTGTGGCCTACTGAATGGGTGTGGCCAGCTCTACATTGTTCGCATCAAGGGTGCCTGTGGGGGCCTGGGCAGGAGTGGGACAGATCTGAGGGTCTCTGGCAGAAGGGGGTGGGACCAGGGCAAGCGGCAAGGCATGCTCCACCAGGGCAAGTGCCAAGATGCCACCACAAAATTGTACATTGGCTCCCGGCCAGCCTGGACCAGGGCCAAGGCAGCAGGGGCTGTTCCCTCACTGTTTCCAGGATGGCTTCGCGGGCCACATGAAACCACGTTGCGGGCCGCATCTGCCCCCCCCCAGGCCTTGTGTTTGACATGTCTGCCCTATACTATTCCAGGCAAATGGCTGTCCGATACCTCCTTGCAAACCTCCAATGATGGAGCAGCCACAACTTTTGGAGGCAAGCCGTTCCACTGATTAATCTAATTAGCCTGTGAGAATGACCTTGGTAGATAGAAGAAAGAGAGGCAACCTAGGCAAACGGATAAAGATAAAGGCTTCCCCTATCCAAACTTATTAAGGCTCCGAGGGTGAAGGTTCCTTTTCCGAGCTTGTGGATTGGTTTCCAAATATTTCGTTACCAGGCTAGGTAGCCTCTTCAGCGGAGTTTAGTGGACGTCGTGTTCTTCTGTTTATAAGGGCTTCAGGTGTGGGTGTGTTGAATGAGGGTCTTGTGATGGGTCTTGTGATGGGGAAGTTACATCAGGTCAGGGTCCTCTACCAGGGTCCACTACCAAACTGCAACCTCTTGGCCAGTGGGCCACGGAAAGGGCTGGCTGGTACCCGCACGTGTGCATGCACACTCCTCCCCACTTATGCTAGTGCCCGTAGCCACGTTTGCACATGAATATGGGTGCGAATGGGGCCACTAGTGCCGGGCGGTTGTGCACGGCCTGTTTGTGCATTCACGAACAGGGCGGTGCACAAGGCCCTGTTTGCAGGTGCACAGGTGCACCAGTTTTGAATCTGCTTTCCTTCCCTCCGGGCCGCGAGCTCGGAAAGGTTGAGACTTGTTATTTAGACTGGAGGAAAAGGGGTGGGGGTAGAACCCTCCCCTCTTGTTTTCTGGAAAGTAAAAGAAGGGGAATAAATTGCTTTTAGACTTGCAAGATTCTCTCTTGTAACCTTAGAATAAAGGTAGTGCTTTTACTCATAGTTTGGGTTGCTTGTCTGGTCTGCCTTGAAGGGCTGGCTGACAGGTAGTCCTTGACTTATAACAGTCCATTTCCTGACTGTTCAAAGTCACAACACCACTGAAAAAAAGGGGACTGGTGACCATTTTTCATACTTACCATTGCAGCATCCCCATAGTCACGTGATTATGGAACATTTTGTGAAGCCAGATTCACTTAACTGCGTTATTAACTTAACAACTGCAGTGATGCACTTAACAATTGTGGCAAAAAAAAAAAAAAGATCGCAAAATGGGGCAAAACTCAATTGAAATGTGTCTCGCTTAGCGATATAAATTTTGGGCTCAGTTGTGGTCATAAGGTAAGGTCTACCTTTATGTGAAGCCAAGGAGGCTGTAGGTCAAGGGTGGAGGAATCCACAATGAAAGTCCAGATCTCTTTACTGCCCTTCAAGGCAAGGAATCCGTATCCCATTTGTAACATGTTTCTCCCCCCCCCCGTTCTTTTTCTTGGGGGGGGGAAACATTCCAAATTACCATATCTTTCTTCATGAAATCAAAACAAAATAGCTTGAAAAAACAAAAGAATTGGCATAGCACTAGTAGTCTGATCAGAGATTGCTGGCGAGAGTCAATGTTTCCCTGCAATTAGTCTCTTAGGACGTTGCCTGCACAAATATTTATTTTTACATAATTCTCTGAGGCAAATATGCCATTTTCCTCTCTCTCTCTCTCTCTCTCTCTCTCTTAACTAAAGCACAAGCACAATTCTTTTCCAAATCCAAATAGCATTTCAAAAATGCTTTCAAAGAGGGTTTGGCTAAGCAGCCACACAATTCAACCACAACATGTGTCCTCATTGAGGTTTACAGATTGCTTCACGGATCAAGCTGGATCACATAAACAAACAAGAAGGAACGTCCTTTTGAATAGCTGAAGGATGGGACACAAGATCACGTATTATACGCTTCCTAATCTAAGATTGCCCTCGACTTACGACTGTAATACAGCCTGGAATGTCCATCCTAAATCACGATGGTCGTAAGTTGAGACACCCACCCGACTGACCCAATTTTGTGACTTTTTGTGGCAGTTATTAAGCAAAGGCCACAGCCATAAAGCTAACATGGGGATCATTAAGCAAATCAATGTATTCCTACGAGTGTTTTGGGGTGGAAAAACAGCCAGTTTCCAGCAAAAAAACATCGCAAATCATGTCATGTGATCGCAGAATGCTGCAACTAGTTCAGGGGTAGGCAACCTTGCCTCTTTTATGACTCGTGGACTTCAACTCCCAGAATTCCTGAGCCAGCCATGCTGAGGAGAAAGGGAGAGGTTTCTAAGCTGAGCCAGGCTGGTTCAGGAATTCTGGGAGTTGAAGTCCACGAGTCATAAAAGGGCCAAGTTTGAAGAGCCCTATTCTATCTATTGCAGGGGTAGACAACCTTGACCCTTTTATGACTCGTGGACTTCAACTCCCAGAATTCCTGAACCAGCCTGGCTCAGCTTGGAAACCTCTCCCTTTTCCCTCAGCATGGCTGGCTCAGGAATTCTGGGAGTTGAAGTCCAAGAGTCATAAAACAGCCAAGGTTGCCTATACCTCTGCACTAGTTCATAAAGGTGAGCCGGTTGCCAAGCAACCAAAATGTGGTCACATGACCATGAGGGCGGGTACTGCCATTGCAACTCAGAAACTGGGTCATACTGTTAAGTATCTTTTGGGGGCCCATTCTAACTTTGAATGGTCACTAAGCAACTGGTCATTAAGTGAGGGCTATTAGAACTTAACAATACATATTTTGTATTTGTTGGACGTTTATTAGGGGTATGTGATTTCAGTTTCAATCTGGGGAATTCTGGGAGTTGTGTGTGCGCTTCATTGAAGACATGATAGCAATATTCCAGTTTTTGAGGGGCTGCCCCAAAGAAGAGGGGGGTCAACTTATTTTCCAAAGCACCAGAAGGCAGGACAAGAAGCAACGGATGGAAACTAATCAAAGGGAGAAACAGCCTAGAACTAAGGAGAAACTTCCTGACAGATAGAACAATTAACCAGTGGAACAACCTGCCTCCAGAAGCGGTGAATGCTCAAAAACTGGAAGTGACTGGACAGCCATTTGTCCGAAATAGTATAGTGTTTCCTGCCTGAGCAGGGGGATGGACTAGATGACCTCCAAGGTCCCTTCCAGCTCTATTCTGATTCTGATTAAAGTTGCTGAGATAGATAAACACAGATTTGCACCAATGTGTTTCCTGCCTCTATGATGCACTGAGTTAAAAAATATAGTGCTTATTGTGACTTTCCGATAGCCGCAAGGAACAGGCATAACAGAACAGAATAACGAAGTTGGAAGGGACCTTGGAGGTCTTCTAGTCCAACCCCCTGCTCAAGCAGGGGATCCTATACTATTTTAGACAAGTGGTTGCCTAATCTCTTCTTAAAATCCTCCAATGTTGGAACACCCACAGAGTCAACAAAATCCAGCAGCCTCAACACGTGCCCTGAACAAAATAATGTTATTTTCCAACTGTCCAGCTGAGATATGGGAGTGAGGTCCCTAAGAAAGGTTTCTTGGAAAAGGACAGGGGTATCCAGTGACATGGTCTTTTTTGAGGAAAAGGCTAGTCATATTTATTGGGGACCAAACCACTGGATTGCTGAATAAGGAGTCATCCTGGTCCTTAGATTAAAAAAAAACAGGATGGTGAATAATTTTCTGTACAGGTAGTCCTTGACTTACAACCATTCATTTAGTGACCGTTTGAACAGCAGTGAAAAAAGTGACTTAGGACCATTTTTTTCCACACTTATGACTATTGCAGCATCCCCAGCGGTCACGTGATCAAAATTCAAATGCTTGGCAACTGACTCATATTTATGATGGTTGCAGTGTCCCCGGGGTCATGGGATCCCCTTTTGTGAAACTTCTGACAATCAAAGTCAATAGGGAAGCCAGATTCCCTGAACAACCATGTTACTAATGTTGTGGAAAAACCCAGTGAAAAAGACAAGAGATAGCAGCACAAGATTCAGAAGTTTACTTTGCTAATAATTTGGAACATAGCAAGCATAATAACACAACATCACTTACATTAATAACCCATTGCAATGAGGTCCACTGGCATAGCAAATTCCAAAAGGACAGCTATAGGCCAATGGCAAAGCAATCAGATCCAGTCCCAACTCTTTATGCCCTTTCTCGTTCTAAGACTGTAGCCAGATGGTCTGCTGACTTTTGCTGACTTTCTACTGACTTCCTGCTGAACATAACTTTCCACATATATCCGTGTACATTGGAACCCACTGGAGTGATTCACAGTGGCAAGAAAGGTCATAAAATGGGGTAAAGCTCACTTAAGAACTTTCTTACTTGGCGATGGAAATTGTTGGGCTCAGTTGTGGTCGATAAGTTGAGAACTACTTGCAATGCATGCTGTCTACTTACAGGCGTTTGAGAGATTCGAGTTGAGCTATGGCTCCTGGCTGGATCTGCGAAATTCTGTTGTTGTTCAAGAATCTGTGTTGGAGACAACAAAGAAAACATGTTTGAATGACCATCAGAGACTTGGGATTTAAAGGTAGGCCTGTGTAGGTGAGTGTTTACAGTTGGTAGGTCTTCCCTAAGCAAGATCTCTACATAGTTCAAAGTATGTAGCTCTGAAGCTCTGAAACTGATGCTGCAGAAATGTTCTCACAACAGTGGCTCCTACCTATAACAACAGCGAATAAAGTGGAGAAGTTGTCTTGGGATTACAGGAATATACAAAAAGAGGAGAAGGTCAAAGAACACTAGGCACACCCAGAAGAAGATGGAAAGACAACATCAAAAACGCACATAAATTCACAATGGTTGAGGCCGCCAGAAGAGCATGAACCAGAATTTTTTTTATCTCCCTTGACAGGAGGAGGAGGAGGAGGAGGAAAAAGGAAGGAAGGAAGGAAGGAAGGGAAAGAAAGAAAGAAAGAAAGAAAGAAAGAAAGAAAGAAAGAAAGAAAGAAAGAAAGGAGTGAAGGAGGGAGGGAGGAAGGAAGAAAGAGAGAGAGAGAAATGAAGGAAGAAAGAAAGAAAGAAAGAAAGAGGGAGGGAGGAAGGAAGAGAGAGAGAGAAAGGAAGGAAGGAAGGAAGGAGTGAAGGAGGGAGGGAGGAAGGATGTAAGGAAGGAAGGAAGGAAGGAAGGAAGGAAGAAAGAAAGAAAGAAAGAAAGAAAGAAAGAAAGAAAGGACTGAAGGAGGGAGAAAGAAAGAAAGAGAGAAAGAGAGAGAAGGAAAGGAAGGAAGGAAGGAAGGAAGGAAGAAAGAAAGAAAGAAAGAAAGAAAGAAAGAAAGAAAGAAAGAAAGAAAGAAAGAAAGAAAGAAAGAAAGAAAGAAAGAAAAAAAGAAAGAAGAAAGAAAGAGGAAGGAAGGAAGGAAGAAGGAAAGAAAGAAAGAAAGAAAGAAAGAAAGAAAGAAAGAAAGAAAGAAAGAAAAAAGAAAGAAAGAAAGAAAGAGAGGAAGGAAGGAAGGAAGGAAGAAAGAAAGAAAAAGAGAGAAAGAAAGAGAAAGAAAGAAAGAAAGAAAGAAAGAAAGAAAGAAAGAAAGAAAGAAAGAAAGAAAGAAAGAAAGAAAGAAAGAAAGAAAGAAAAGTTGCTCCTTCTCCAAGCCGAGCTAAAATTGGTCTCAGCTGCAGAAGGGCTATGAAAGACCCTGGGCTTACGGGGTGATTCTGGAGTGGTGCCACCACCATTAACACCAGAAGGTCCCTTACACATATGGTGTAAAATAAGAACCATACTGTGGATTATTCCATATATGGCACTGTGAGCTGCATGAAATCAAGGCTTCCTGTTGTAAAATGTTGTAAAAACCCAGTCAGTTGGGCTTTACTGAATAAATTATTATTAGTAATCTAGATTTCAGGGCACCTGGTGAACCAGACCATTTGGCTGCCTTATTAAAATTCAGAATCCTTTTGGGATGGGCAAAAGTTACTACCAATTTGTTGTCAATCACCACATGACTTACAGTCTTTCCAGCTTGGGCAGGTCATTAAAAGTTCCCGCTTCTAAACTTTCAAGGTTGTTAAAATGCAGGTAGCTAGTATGAAAAGGGACAAAAACAAAGAAAGAGAACAGATAATTAACTTTCAGAGTTAGGCTGCTTGCTAAACCACCACAAGCTGTCTGTCTGTTTGTCTGTCTATTTATTTATATTTCATATTTCTTAACCACACAAATAGTCCTTGACTTACAACTGTTTGTTTAGTGACCATTCAAAGTTACAACGGCACTGAAAAAAGTCTTTTATGACAATTTTTCACACTTAAAACCATTGCAGCATCCCCAGGGTCACATGATCAAAATTCAGACTTTTGGCAATCAGCTCACATTTATGACGGTCGCAGTATCCCTGTGTCATGCAATCCCCTTTTGCGACCTTCTGACCAGCAAAGTCAATGGAGAAGCCAGATTTACTTAAGAACCATGTTACTAACATATCAACTGCAGTAAGAAAGGTCATAAAATGGGGCAAAATTCACTTTACAGCTGTCCCGCTTAGCAACGGTAATTTGGGGCTCCAGTCATGGTTGTCAGTCAAGGACTACCTGTTGATGGTGGGTTGGAAAATTAATTGGCAACAAGAAAGTCAGAAATTCGAAGAAATTTCTCTATTGGTGTAAAAATTATTAAGTATAGGCCAGGGGCCTTCAAACTTGGCTTTTTTATGACTTGTGGACTTCAACTCCCAGAATTCCTCAGCCAGGCACGCTGTTGCAGCATCCCAGAGTCATGTGATCATTTGCGACCTTCCCAACTGAGTTCTGACAAGCAAAGTCAATTGGGTGGAAGTGGGCTGCTTTGACCCCTTTACGACCTGTGGACTTCAACTCCCAGAATTCCTGAGAGTTCCATGGTGGCTCAGCAATTCTGGGAGTTGAAGTCCACAGGTCGCAAAGGGGCCATAGTTGCCCACTTCCTCCCAATGGCTGGCTGAGGAATTCTGGGAGTTGAAGTCCACAAGTCATAAAAGGGCCAAGTTTGATGACCCCTGGTATAGGCTGTCATCTGTTACTCTTTCTCTCCTCCCATGTTTCCTGAGTATCCAGGACAAGTGCTTTGATTCCAACACAATTGTTTAGTTTTTCTAGCCAGGAACATAACACATCTAGCACTCTGAAATTTTCTCAACCCTTCTGATGCATTTCGACATGCGGTAAAGTATTTCAAATGGGATGAGACCAAATAGAGCGGACCCATTCATTGGAGGTTGACTTGGATATGTGATAAGAGAGCTGCAGAACATGACTCACAAAAGGGTGGCGGGATTTAGGGAAAACGGTGGTCGGTGCAAGCATTTTTTCCAAAATCTGATCACAAGGAGATATTTGGAGCTGCCATTAAGGGGGGTCTCAGTTTTACAACATGGATTTGAGCAAAGGAAAGGAGTCTCTTTTAGCATCTGAATCAAAAGATGTTCCTACAGCTGAGAGCAGAATAACAGAACGGAATAAGAGATTGGAAAGGACCTTGGACCTTCTAATCCAGGGGTAGGCAACCTTGGCTCTTTTATGACTCGTGGACTTCAGCTCCCAGAATTCCTGAGTCAGCATGGCTCAGCTTGGAAACCTCTCCCTTTCCCCTCAGCGTGGCTGGCTCAGGAATTCTGGGAGTTGAAGTCCACGAGTCATAAAAGAGCCAAGGTTGCCTGCCCCTGGTCTAGTCTAACTCCCTGCTCAAGCAAGAGACCCTATATCCTTTTAGACCAGGGGTGTCAAACTCAATTTCATTGAGGACCGCATCAGCATTGCGGTTGCCCTCGGGGGCCGGGTGGATATGGCCAGGGTGAGTGCGGCCTACTGGGTGGCATGGATGGAGTGGGTGTGGCCTACTGGGTGGGCATGGCCAGCTCTACATCGTTCACATCAAGGGTGCCTGGGGGGGCCTGGGCAGGAGTGGGACAGATCTGAGGGTCTCTGGCAGAAGGGGGGACCGGGGCAAGCGCCAAGGCATGGTCCATTTCTTCACTCCTCACAAAGGGTGACACCTCCCCAGCATGCACCCAGGGGCCGGGGCCGACGCAGCAGGGGCTGCTTCCTCGCTGTTTCCAGACGGCCTTGTGGAGCTAAGACTGAATGCGTTTCAGCAGAGATGGCCACCACAAAATTGTACATTGGCTCCAGGCCGCCTGGGCCAGGGCCAAGGCAGCGGGTGCCGTTCTCTCACTGTTTCCAGGATGGCTTTGCGGGCCACATGAAACCACTTCCGGGGCCACATCCGGCCCCCCGGGCCTTGTGTTTGACATGTCTGTTTTAGACATATGGATCTCTTCTCACCATATATCAATCTCTAAATAAGCTTAATGTTTTTAAGGGATGGGATAGCCAACTCCAAGGAGAAAATATGGACTCACTCATTTCCTCTTCCTGCTCTGCCCACTGTGGTCTTTGCCTCACCTAAATATCTATTGTCATCTACTACAGAGGTCCCCAATCTTTGGGGCACCAGGGACCGGTTCCGTGGAGAGAGGTTTTTCCACGGATTGGAGAGTGGGTGGTTTTGTGTGCTGCCTGCATCCCACAGATGGGGCTTTGCTTGTTTGTGTGGACCAGTTGCTGGCATGCCACGGACCGGTACTTGTCCAAGGACTGAGGGTTGGGGACCTCTGATCTACTATACCTTCATCACGGTCTACAACTCCTAGAATTCCTGGTGCTTAGGACCGAAAACTGACATGCTCTAAGAACGATCTCTGTTCTCTTAAAACAGCGGTTCTCAACCTGTGGGTCGTGACCCCATTTGGGGTCGAACGACCATTTCACGGGGGTTGCCAAGCACCGCAGTCCGCCATTTTTTTTTTGGGTCGGCCATTTTTTTTTTGGTCGGCCATTTTTTTCCCCTATCGCAATGCGGGCCATCGCGCCGCGCATGCGCCCTGTCACGCCGCGCATGCGCGATGAGGGCCGGGGTCGAGCCCCGGAAAAAGTTGAGAACCGCTGTCTTAAAAGCACCTTTTGATAACCACAACACAGCAATCTGTGTGCAAGAGACAGACAGACCAATGCAGAGAACCTTTGCTGAAGGAGCTCAGTACAGGCAGTCCTCGACTTACGACGACCACTAAGACCAAAATTTCTGTCTCTAAGCGAGACACTCATTAAGTAGGTTTGGCCCCACTTTACCACCTTGCCAAAATGGTTAAGCGAATCACTGCAGTGGTTAAGTTAGTAACACGGTTTGTTCAGGGGATCTGGCTTCCCCATTGACTTTGCTTGTCAGAAGGTCGCAAAAGGGGATCACGTGACCCGGTACACTGCAACCGTCATGAACACCTGCCAGTTGCCAAGCATCTGAATTTTGATCACGTGATCCCAGTGGGGATGCTGCAATGGACATAAAAGTAAGTCCCTTTTTCTAGTGTGTTGTAACTTCAAGGACGAATTGTTGTAAGATCCTGTAGACACTTATAAAGATATACATCTAAAGATATACAGATTTATAACTCAGGATATAAAAATAAGGAAGACAGTGCGTGGAATTCTGTAAAGGGAGTAGACGAGGTGAGGGCTAGGTTTGCAAAAAAAATAAAAAAAATTGGTGCTATTTTATCTTCTCGCAACTCACTAATTCTTGCCAAGGCTCACGGTCATCTTGCTAAGGCCAAAAAAATTTTTTTAGAACAACTTGCGTTTGTTATTTTTGGGAAGGAGGAGGGAGGCAGGAGAGGTGGGGGGTGGGGGTTGCATGGCTAAAACCCACAGAGGAAATTCCATCGGTCTCTGTGCAATTTCTAAACCTAAAGTTTGGCCAACTCACAGCTGTTCTAGAGAATGCAGTCCCTTGAAAGCCTGGCTCTGGATGCTTTGAATTTCATTCTTGTAAAGGTAACTTGGAAAAGAAAGAGAGAAAGAGGAGAATTAGGGTGGGAAAACCTTGTTGGGTGTAAATCAAGGGTCCCCAACTCCAGGGCCATTGCTGTGACTGTGACTTATTTGGAACCGGGCCTCGCAAGCAGCAGGCCGGCGCACACACACATGCATGTGGACGTCAACGTATAGTCTAGCTGTGTGTGTATGCGCATGCGCCAGCCTGCTGTTCGCACAGCCCAGTTCCCAACTCCGCCCGCCCCGCCCCCAGCCAGGCCACTAAGCTGCAAAGGTTAGGGAAGGCAATATTGTCTGGGCATATGCAGTCTTTAAACAAACACACAAGCGAAATAACTCAAAGTTTATGCACCAGTATACATGTAGTCCCTGATTTACGACCAAGAGCTTAGCGACTGTTTGAAGTTCCTACGGTCATTTGCAGTGTCCGTTGGTCACGGCTGTGTTTTACAATGATGATGATGATGGTGGTGGTGATGATGATGACGATAATAATAATAATAATAAAGTTGGAAGTGACCTTGGAGGTCATCTAGTCCAACCCCCTGCTCAGGCAGGAAACCCTATACCATTTCAGACAAATGTTTGAACAATCTCTTCTTTAAAAACTTCCCGCTTCTGGAGGCAGGTTGTTCCACTGGTTAATTGTTCTAACAGTCAGAAACGGCATGTACTTCTGGTTTTCAGCCAAATTGGCCTATAGCAAACCATTGGTTTGCTTAATGACTGCAGGGTTTGCTTAACGACCATTGCAAAAAATGGCCGGTCTGTGATCCACTTTATGGCTGTCACAACTTACAACTGTGATTGCAGGCCCCATTATGATCATAGGGGTCTTCAAACTTGGCCCTTTTATGACTTGTGGACTTCAACTCCCAGAATTCCTCAGCCAGCATAGCTGACTGAGGAATTCTGGGAGTTGAAGTCCACAAGTCACAAAAGGGCCAAGTTTGAAGACCCCTGTCATAAGACAAGGACTACAGCATCCCAGATAATAAGCTTGTAATTAATGTAACAGCAACACTTTCCTGGGCCAGCTAAGACTCAAATACAGGTAACCCTCAACATATGACTCAACAATTGAGCCCAAAAAGTGAGACAGTTGTTAAGAGAATTTTGCCTCATTTTATGATCTTCCTTGCCACAGTTGTTAAGTGAATCACTGCCTTTTGTTAAGTTAGAAAAATGGTTGTTAAGTGAATCTGGCTTCCCCATTGACTTTGCTTCTCAGAAGGTCACAAAAGGGGATCACGTGACCCTGGGCCATTGCGACCGTCATAAATACAAGTCAGTTGCCAAACATCTGAATTTTGATCACGTGACCAACAGTCTGCAACAGTCGTAGATATGAAAAACGGTCCTAAGTCATTTTTTTCGGTGCTGTTATGACTTCAAATGGTCACTAAACAAACTGCTGTAAATCGAGGACTACTTGTATGCAGAATTAACCAATAATTCTAATAAAACAGTTTATATCCACATGTTACCTCTTCTATAAATATTCCGTTGCAGGATTCCTACACTCTTATACTGTATCCACAAGATTATAAATTCATCCAGCCATTCTTGGTCACATTCCAGGAATGTTTCAAGTGCAGGAAATGTTCTATTCAATATTTTAGATATTTATGCTGTACGTATGTATTTGTATATATTACTGTATTTAGGAATATAACTATGCTTTAATGCATTTGGATTTGAAGGTTCGGTTGAACAAACATGTCACACTAGAACAGCGGTTCTCAACCTATGGGTCGCGACCCCATTTGGGATCAAATGACCGTTTCGCGGGGGTCGCCGGACACCGCGGTCCGCCATTTTGTTGTGGTTTTTTTATTTTATTTTTGTCGCGTGCCGCGCATGCGGATCAGCCCGTCACAGTCCGCCATTTTGTTGTTGTTTTTTGTTGTTTTTTTTCCGTCGCGCGCGCGCCACGCATGCGCGGATCGGCCTGTCGCGGTCCGCCATTTTGTTTTTTTTTTTTAATTTTTTTGTTTTTTTTTTCGACACGCGCAAGCCCGTGCGCGCGCCCAGGTCGGGGTCGCAGCGCGCATGGGCGGCGCAAGTGGGGTCTCAACCTGAAAAAGGTTGAGAACCACTGCACTAGAATGTATATTCTGAGTCTTTGAGTCAGCCTTGACTCCTGCTGACTGGCTGGACCAATTTATTTATTTATATTTTTATCACACTTTATTACTTTATAAGTAACTCAAGGTGGCAAACATGCCTAATATTCCTTCCTCCTTCTGTTTTCCCTCCAACAACAACCCTGTGAGGTGAGTTGGGCTGAGTGAAAGTAACTCAAAGTCACTCAGCTGGCTTTCCTGCCTAAGGTGGAACTACAATTCACCATCACTTTGTGATTGGCTCAAAGTCACCCAATCGGCTTCCATGCCTCAGGTGTGACTAGAACTCACAGTCTCCTGGTGATTGGCCCAAAGTCACCCAATCAGCTTCCATGCCTAAGGTGTGACTAGAACTCACAGTCTCTTGGTGATTGGCTGAAAGTCACCCAATCAGCTTCCATGTCTAAGGTGTGACTAGAACTCACAGTCACCTGGTGATTGGCCCAAAGTCACTCAATCGGCTTCCATGTCTAAGGTGTGACTAGAACTCACAGTCTCCTGGTGATTGGCCCAAAGTCACCCAATCGGCTTCCATGTCTAAGGTATGACTAGAACTCACAGTCTCTTGGTGACTGGCCCAAAGTCACCCAGCCAGGTTTTGTGCCCAAGGTGTGACTAGAACTCACAGTCTCCTGGTAATTGGCCCAATTGGCTAGGACTTCTGGGAGTTGAAGTCCACCCATCTTAAAGCTGTCAAGTTTGAGAAACCCTGATTTGGAGAATATCAAAAGCTGTGGAGAGGTCCATACTCACAGGTATTTCAACTTCTTAAGCCCTTCAAAGGCGTTTTGTGCGATGTGCTTCAGCAAGTTGTTGTTCAAAAGCCTGAAAGGGGAAGAAGGGGGGGGGGAGATAAATGAAAGCAATAGATGAATGCATTGTTTTGAGATTTCTGGCCGAGTTCTGATGTTTTTCCTCGTGAACTCATCCAAGGATTATTCAAACACTTCAGAAGTAATATAATCATTTATGAAATCCCAGCAGACTGATTAATAAAAGGCGAGTCCCACATTTAACCAAATAGGGGGGGGGAACCCCAAGAGGTGATCTTTGTGTAAATCTCTTTACCTCCTCCTGGAGGAAAAACAGGATCTAAATCTTAACAATTTGCTACAGTTAAGTCTGGGATTAATTCCATCCGTCAGGTAGCCTAGCTCTAGGTCAGCTGGTAGTTATGTGGTCTGTGAAGTCCCTGGGCACAGGTAGGCAACGTTGGCTCTTTTATGACTCGTGGACTTCAACTCCCAGAATTTATTTATTTATTTATTTTATTTAATTAAATTTTTATGCCACTCCTCTCCAAGGACTCGGAGCGGCTAACAACATAAACAAAAACAACATCTCAGCATTTCAAAAATCTAAAACCAAATCTAAAAAGCATTTAAAAAGACCCCCAGACACATTCATCATTCACACGCAATAACAGTCATCCCCAGGCCTGCCAGCATAGATAAGTTTTTAGATTCTTCCGGAAGGCCGGGAGAGTGGGGGAAACGCGGACTTCCGGAGGCAGTTGGTTCCAGAGGGCGGGCGCCACAACAGAGAAGGCCCTCCCCCTAGGACCTGCCAGACGACATTGTTTCGCTGACGGGACCCGGAGGAGGCCGACCCTGTGCGCTCTCACCGGTCGAAGGGAAGTATGTGGCAGAAGACGGTCCCGTAAGTTTATTCCCGTAAATTCCTGAGCCAGCCATGCTGAGGGGAAAGGGAGAGGTGTCCAAGCTGAGCCATGTGGCTCAGGAATTCTGGGAGTTGAAGTCCACGAGTCATAAAAGAGCCAACGTTGCCTACCCCTGCACTAGATAGAATAATGCTCTTCAAACTTGGCCCTTTTATGAGCCAGCGTGGGGGAACTATGGCCCCCTCATGACTCGTGGACTTCAACTCCCAGAATTCCTGAGCCAGCATGGGGGAACTAGGGCCCCCTCATGACTCGTGGACTTCAACTCCTGAGCCAACCTGGCTCAGCTTGGAAACCTCTCCCTTTCCCCTCAGCATGGCTGGCTCAGGAATTCTGGGAGTTGAAGTCCACAAAAGAGCCAAGCTTGCCTACCCCTGTCCTTGGGGGTCTCAGAGCAAGGAGAAAGCCACATCCATGGCAAGCTGCTGTATACAAACAGGGAACAAACCTCTCTCCCTTCTAGCGCTGATGCTGTTACCCAGTTGGGTAATGAAATGTCTGCAGGGAAACAACCAAATTCAGAGAGCACCAAGGACGCCAAACTACTCCTCCTCCTCCTCCTCCTCCTCCTCCTCTCCCCAAATAGCTCACTCCCTTCTAGTACTGATGATGTTGCCTTGTTGGGTAAATGAAACAACCCAGGAAAACAATACAGGAAAACAACCCAGCTCAGAGAGCACCAAGAACCCCACATTCCTCCTCTCCTCCTCCTCCTCCTCTTCCTCGTCGTCTCCTCCACAAACCCCACTCCCCTCTAGCACTGATAATGTTGTCTATTTGGGTTATGAAATGTCTGCAAGAAAACAACCAAATTCAAAGAGCACCAAGGACCCCAGAGAGACTGTACAGCCATTTGACTGAAATGGTACAGGGCCATGGTGGCGAACCTATGGCACGGGTGCCAGAGGCAGCACTCAGAGCCCTCTCTGTGGGCACATGCGCCATCGCCCCAGTCCCAGGCCTTCAACTGGGTTTTATAAAACCTTTTCACTTTAGGCCTCCGCCACCATGTGCAAAGAAAAAAAAAAGCTTCAATCAATCAATCAATTTCAACTTTCCGCGGGAAAAAAAAGATCTTGCAAAGTTGGAATTGATTGATTGAACTTTTTAGTCCCACCCAGTCTGCTGTTACCACCGCAGTCATGCCCACCCCCAATGGGCCACGCCCACCGAGCACCCGACGATACATAAGTGGGTTTTGGGTTGCACTTTGGGCACTCGGTCTCTAAAAGGTTCGCCATCACTGGTATAGGGTTTCCTGCCTGAGCAGGGGGTTGGACTAGTTTTGGTCACTGCGATGTAAAAAAGATGCTGAGACTCTAGAAAGAGTACAGAGAAGAGCAACAAAGATGATCAGGGGACTGGAGGCTAAAACGTATAAGGAACGGTTGCTGCAATTGGGTATGTTTAGTTTAACGAAGAGAAGGACGAGGGGGGACATGATAGCAGTCTTCCAACATCTCAGGGGCTGCCCCAAAGAAGAGGGAGTCAAGCTATTCTCCAAGGCGCCTGAAGGCAGGACAAGAAGCAACGGGTGGAAACTAATCAAGGAGAGAAGCAACCTAGAACTAAGGAGAAACTTCCTGACAGTGAGAACAATTAACCAGTGGAACAACCTTCCTCCAGAAGCGATGAATGCTCCAACATTGGAAGTTTTTAAGAAGAGATTGGACAGCCATTTGTCCGAAATGGTATAGGGTTTCCTGCCTGAGCAGGGGGTTGGACTAGATGACCTCCAAGGTCCCTTCCAACTTTACTACTACTACTACTTATACTATTATTATTATTATTATTATTATTACCACCTCCAAGATCCCTTCCAACATCATCATCATCATCATCATTATTATTATTATTGTTATTATTATTATTATTATTATTATTATTATTATTATTATTATTAAGAACTACCTGTATTTTGAACGGCGGTTCAAATGGCAAATGAGGGGTTATTCAGCCTTAGCGCAATGATTCGTATCAAACCCTCGAAGGACAGGAAACAAGAGGCCAGAGTGAATTTTTCACAATTGGTAACTTCATGAGAGTTTCACTTTTAGGTCTCCTCTGGAAACATCTGCAGACGGTTGCCATGGCCTCCATAAACAGCACCGGTCAAACACATCTGGATGAGCCAAAAAGATCTGGTTATCTGTGATTTGGCTCTGGCGAGAACAAGCTGTGGTCTGTTTTTCCATGGAAGGTTTTTGCGCATGCGGTGGAAATGAGCTTCCACTGACATCGCCGAAGTTTGCAAACAGAGTTGGTGATAAGCTCCTTGGCTTGGATTTTTGGCCTGGATTTCCTTGAACTGATCCAGTTTTTTTTTTCACCTCCTCACTTTCTTCAGTTCTAGTCAGGCTTGGATCCTGACTGGAATCTGCTCTGGTTTTTAAAAAAAAAAAAAAAAAATTCTCTGCTGTTTTCTGCTGCCTCGGAAGAATTTCAGCGTATCGGTTGTCCTTGATTTTTAAACCCAAAAAAGGGACCTGGAATTTCCATCATATGTCACGATGGTCGTAAGTGAGGCACCCCCAAGACTAACTTCTTTTTAACAGCAGTATGGTAGTCGTTAAGCGAATCCATTGTCTGCAATGGGTGTGGGCTTTTTTGCTAGAAAATGGAAGTTTGTTTCTTTTGGAGCTGGTTGCATAGCACATACAACTAATAATAATAATAATAATAATAATAATAATAATAATAATAATAATAATAATAATAATAATAATAATAATAATAATAATAATAAAGTTGGAAGGGACCTTGGAGGTCATCTAGTCCAACCCCCTGGTCAGGCAGGAGAGCCTATACCATTTCGGACAAATGGCTGTCCACTCCCTTCTTTAAAACCTCCAGTGTTGGTGCATTCACAGCTTCTGGAGGCAGGTTGTTCCACTGGTTAATTGTTCTAACTGTCAGGAAGTTTCTCCTTAGTTCTAGGTTGCTTCTCTCCTTGATTAGTTTCCATCCGTTGCTTCTTGTTCTGCCTTCAGGGGCTTTGGAGAATAGCTTGACTCCCTCTTCTTTGGGGAAGCCCCTGAGATATTAGAACACTGCTATCCCCCCTCGCCCTTCTCTTCATTAGGCTAGCTAAACATTCCCAATTCCTGCAAATGTTCTTTGTATGTTTTAGCCTCCAGTCCCCTAATCTGCCTCTCTGAGTTGTTCTGTGCTGTGGATGGTGTCAGCTTTGATAGTGTCCAGCCACCACCTTCTTTGCTGGCGTCGTTTCCTTTTACTGCTAACTCTTCCAAACATCACTTGGTTTCTCCCGTGAAACTGATATAGTCAAAGTAAGTGAGATTCCGTTTTGTGGTTCTGCCTTCTAGTGACATGCCTGGTGCTCTGTGCGTCAATTCTTGCTTGTTAGTCACCTTTACTGTCCCAGGATGAAGGTGACTAGTATGTGTACATGTATGCCTATGCGCCTTCATAGCCCTATTGGTCCTAATAAAGGAGAATATTTGTATCTGAGATTTGAAATGATGGGTCCTTGGTACTCTTTTGCTAGCACTGATGATGTTACTAGCTTGGGTAGTGAAACGTCTGCGAGAAAACAACCATGCTCAGAGAGCACCAAGGACCTAGTCCTCCTCCTCCCCATATCCCTTCAAGTGCCCTTCTAGCATTGATGATGTTCCCTAGTTGGGTAATGAAATGTCTGCAAGGAAACAACCAAGCTCAGAGACCACCCAGGACCCCACAGTCCTTCTCCTTCTCCTCCTCCTCCCCCTCCTCCTCCCAAACACCCTCCCTTCTAGCACTGATGATGTTCCCTAGTTGGGTAATGAAACATCTGCAAGAAAACAACCAGAGCACCAAGGACCCCACAGTCGTCCTCCTCCTCCTCCTCCTCCTCCGTCTCTGCCTCTCTGCAAACCTTCCTCCCTTCTAGAAATGATATTCTTGTCTAGTTTGGGTCATGAAACGTCTGCAAGAAAAAAACCAAGCTCAGAGAGCACCAAGGACCTCTATTGGTTCAGCCCTCTACATAAGTCCCAGCTTCTCATGTGTCCCCTTGGGGAAATCCATTGCCCACCTCTGTCCTAGATATATCAAGGCTTCCTAGCAACTCAGACGTCTGAAGCCCAACTCACCAGCTATGCCCTCCTGGAATGCAATAAAACACAGCCCTGTCCAAGCACAACAGAGCAGGTGATTCTGCCTGCCCAATTTGAGCCAACAAATCAAGCTACCTTGAAACTCATCCAGCAGACCGTGACCTAACTTAAGCACCGTGCCCCAGCCAAGAAAATCAAAACCATCCATTGCTCAGCAGGGATAATTTCTGCGAAGTTAGGCAAAAAACAGCCTGCGGCTTTCTACCATTCCATTTTAGGCAAGGCGGGTGAAACGGGCAGGCAAGCACACACGAACTTACAGAGTGTCTAGATTCTTCAGATTCCTGAAGACACCTGGCTCGATGCTTTTGATGTGGTTGAAGCGCAAATCCCTGGAAAGAATGAAAAAAAGAAGGGTTAGTCCGTCTCCCGTGCGTGCTTGGCTTCCCCAATCATCGTGATAATTGATTTTGGTAGGTCCGTAGGACATGCTGAGCTAAGACGCTCAGCTAACAAGTGCACACACCTGTTTTATGCCCCTAAGGCGGAGGTCCCCAACCCCCAGTTTGTGGACCAGTACTGGGCCACGGCGTGCCAGCAACCGGTCTGCAGAAACAAGCAAAGGCCCATCCGTGGGATGCAGGAAGCACACAAAACCACGCACCTTCCGGTCAGCGGAAAAAGCTCTCTCCACGGAACCGGTCCCTGGTGCCCAAAAGGTTGGGGATCTCTGGACTAAGGCACCCAGTGCCAAATGTCCACCAAACTCACGTTGACGAGTTTGTAGACAAGTAGAAGACAATATTTGTAGCTCAGAGTTGGAAGGGACCTTGGAGGTCTTCTAGTCCAAGCCTCTGATCAAGCAGGAGACCCTACACCAGGGGCAGGCAACCTTGGCTCTTCTATGACTTGTGGACTTCAACTCCCAGAATTCCTGAGCCAGCATGGGGGAACTATGGCCCCCTCATGACTGGTGGACTTCAACTCCCAGAATTCCTGAGCCAGCGTGGGGGAACTATGGCCCCCTCATGACTCGTGGACTTCAACTTCCAGAATTCCTGAGCCAGCATGGGGGAACTATGGCCCCCTCATGACTCGTGGACTTCAACTTCCAGAATTCCTCAGCCAGCTTGGGGGAACTATGGCCCCCTCATGACTCGTGGACTTCAACTCCCAGAATTCCTGAGCGAGCATGGGGGAACTATGGCCCCCTCATGACTCGTGGACTTCAACTCCCAGAATTCCTGAGCCAGCATGGGGGAACTATGCCCCCCTCATGACTTGTGGACTTCAACTCCCAGAATTCCTGAGCCAGCATGGGGGAACTATGGCCCCCTCATGACTCGTGGACTTCAACTCCCAGAATTCCTGAGCCAGCCTGGCTCAGCTTGGAAACCTCTCCCTTTCCCCTCAGCGTGGCTGGCTCAGGAATTCTGGGAGTTGAAGTCCACCAGTCATAAAAGAGCCAAGGTGGCCTACCCCTGCCCTAGACCATTTCAGACAAATGGTTGTCCAGTCTCTTCTTTAAAATCTCCAGTGGTGGAACACCCACAACTTCTGGAGGCAGGTTGTTCCACTGATTGATTGTTCTAACTCAGGAAATTTCTCCTTAGTTCTAGTTTGGATGCCTCCTTGATTAGTTTCCATTCATTGTCTTGTCCTGCCTTCAGGCGCTTTGGAGAAGGTCTGAGTCCAGGTGAGAGGTGAGCTGGGGGAGACCAAAAGTGTGAACCAAACATGAATGAACATCCCTAAATAGGACACGGCAGTGCTATCCTCCTGAACAAAACTCAAAAGCTCTTGTGATTCAACTATAGTAGCTTGGCTGAATAAATGTGTCTTCACTAACTTGAAGGGAAAAATATCCAATAAAGAGTATGGTTCAGGGAGAACGTCCAGCAAATGAATTATTTAGACTTCCTATCCATTCCCAAAAATCAAAATTCTGAGCAGAACTTGAGGCTAAAAAAAAGGTTGTGTATTTTTCCCCAAGATGATAATAGTAGTAGTAGTAGTAGTAGTAGTAGTAGTAGTAGTAGTAGTAGTAGTAATAATAATAATAATAATAATAATAATAATAATAATAATAATAATAATGAAGTTAGAAGCGACCTTGGAGGTCATCGAGTCCAACCCCCTGCTCAGGTAGGAAACCCTACACCATTTCTTTAAAACTTCCAGTGTTGGAGCATTCACCGCTTCTGGAGGCAGGTTGTTCCACTGGTTAATTGTTCTAACTGTCAGGAAGCTTCTCCTTAGTTCCAGGTTGCTTCTCTCCTTGATTAGTTTCCATCCGTTGCTCCTTGTCCTGCCTTCAGGTGCTTTGGAGAATAGCTTGACTCCCTCTTCTTTGGGGCAGCCCCTGAGATATCGGAAGACTGCTATCATGTCCCCCCTCGTCCTTCTCTTCATTAAACTAGACATATCCAATTCCAGCAACCGTTCCTTGTATGTTTTAGCCTCCAGTCCCCTAATCATCTTTGTTGCTCTTCTCTGTACTCTGTCTAGAGTCTCAACATCTTTTTTACATTGTGGTGACCAAAACTGGATGCAGTATTCCAAGTGTGGCCTTACTAAGGGATTGTAAAGTGGTATTAACACTTCACGTGATCTTGATTCTATCAACACATTTACTCATCTTTGCCAGGCATGATGGGGAGATAAATAGTGCAATTCTGATAGTAAATCCTGGATGTCAGAGGCTTAGATTTCACAATATAGAATGCCTCCTCTGGTAATTAAACTTTAGAGGGGCTGGTTGACTGTTCTGGCTTAAAAGCAGATTGCCTTGAAATCTGTCCTATTTGAGTCTTTTGTTAATACAACAATGGCTTTTTTAATCTCATGGACATTTAATGAACCATTTAAAAAGATGACATAAAAGGGGAGTGGTACTACATATTTTGGAATGTACCTTAAAATATGTATTACCACTCCTCTTTTTATATCGTCTTTTTTAATGGTTTAAGGAGTTCTGGGAGTTGAAGTCCACGAGTCTTAAAGTTGCCAAGTTGGGAGAGCTTTGGTCTACTCCAGGGATCTTCAAACTTGGCCCTTTTATGACTTATGGACTTCAACTCCCACAATTCCTCAGCCAGGCATGATGGCTGAGGGATTCTGGGAGTTGAAGTCCACAAGTCATAAAAGGGCCAGGTTTGAAGACCCCTGGATTACTCTAACAAAGAGAAGGACTAGGGGTAACATGATAACAGTCTCCCAATATTTGAGGAATTGTCAACTGAGAACAAGGGACAACCTATTCTCCAAAGCGCCCGAAGGCAGGACAAGAAGCAACAGATGGAAACTAACCAAGGAGAGAAGCAACCTGGAACTAAGGAGAAACTTCCTGACCGTGAGAACAATCAACCAGTGGAAGAACTTTGCCCCCAGAAGTGGTGAATGCTCCAACACTGGAAGTTTTTAAGAAGAGACTGGACAGCCATTTGTCTGAAATGGTGTAGGGCAGCGGTTCTCAACTTTTTCCGGGACTCGACCCCGGCCCGCATCGCGCAAAAAAAAGGCGGGGACGCACCGCGCATGCGCGGCGCGACGGCCCGCATCGCGATAGGGAAAAAAATGGCCGACCAAAAAAAATGGCCGACCCCCCCAAAAAATGGCGGGTCTGCACCGCGCATGCGTGGCGCGATGGGGCGCATCGTGCATGTGCGGCACGATGGCCAGCATCGCGACAGGAAAAAAAATGGCCGACCCAAAAAAAATGGCCGACCAAAAAAAATGGCGGACTGCGGTGCTTGGCGACCCCCGTGAAATGGTCGTTCGACCCCAAATGGGGTCGCGACCCACAGGTTGAGAACCGCTGATGTAGGGTTTCCTGCCTGAGCAGCGGGTTGGATTAGGAGACCTCCTTCCCAACTCTATTATTCTGATATTTTTAGGGCAGAATAGTTAGGCGAACACTGACATGGATTACACACAGCTCGTGTGCTATAAAATCAAGACCTTTTTTTAGGTATTCCTGACTGATGAGCAAATTCAATACATGCAATATGATTGCACGTGCCAACTTAACGATCCCGGTTCCTATAATAACTTGGCACTCCAAGCACATATGAGTTAGATCCCAAAGCATTCATAAAATTCTTTATGGAAATAAAACCAAGTGGGCAGCACGGTGACTGGAAACGGGGTCATTGTCTTCAGGTAAATTCAAAATGAGCCACGCCACATATAGAAAGAGAAGAATCCCTTTCGTATTTTCTCCAGCAGCAACACGAGATCGTGAAGCTTTGGAAGTTTTAAAAAATAAATAAATAAACAGGGAATTGCAAGACTGCACATTTTTCAAAACATACTTTTAAGGGGGGAAATAGCAAGAAGAAGTGCCAGGAAAGTGTTTTGCCTTCTTGGGCAATTTTAAGATGTTTGGACTTCAGCTTCTAGAATTCCCCAGACTGCCTGGAGAATTCTGGGGGCTAAAGTCCACATATCTTAAAGTTGTTAAGGTTAAGAAACACTGCAGTCGATTCCAGACTGAGCAGAGAGGAACCTTCCAAACTGCCTTCCAAATCTATAAGGCCATGAATTTATCTGGCAGACCAGAAATAAACCTTTGCATTCAAGGGTCTTATTTCAGAACAAGAAAAAACGTGAGCTGAAAACTCATGAGCATCCAGCTGTGTTTCTTTCTGGATTTAATGAACGTGTAAAACTTTCCCCAGTCTGTTTTCTTTCTAGAGGCATTCATGGCACCCGCAGAAGTGAACTGCAATCCTAATAGAATCCTCGGTTGCATAAACAGAGGGGTAGAGTTGAGATCACGTGAAGCATTAGTATTGCTTTATAAAAACTTAGTAAGATCACATTTGGATTTACTGCATCCAGTTTTGGTCACCCCATTATCGAAAAGTTATTGAGACTTTGGAAATAGTATAGAAAAGAGCGACTAAGATGGTTAAGGCCTGGAGACTAACACATATAAAGAATGGTTGCAGGAATTGGGTATGTCTAGTTTAATGAAGAGAAGGGCAAGGGGGGACATGATAGCAGGGTTCCAATATCTTAGGGGCTGCCACAAAGAAGAGGGAGTCAAGCTATTCTCCAAAGCACCTGAAGGCAGGACAAGAAGCAACGGGTGGAAACTCATCAAGGAGAGAAACAACCTAGAACTAAGGAGAAACTTCCTGACAGTTAGAACAATTAACCAGTGGAACAACCTGCCTCCAGAAGCAGTGAATACTCCAGCACTGGAAGTTTTTAAGAAGAGACTGGACAGCCATTTGTCTGAAATGGTATAGGGTTTCCTGCCTGAGCAGGGGGTTGGGCT
Source organism: Bothrops alternatus (assembly GCA_034064705.1). NCBI lineage: Eukaryota > Metazoa > Chordata > Lepidosauria > Squamata > Viperidae > Bothrops > Bothrops alternatus. The sequence continues at coordinate 925,575 of JARGCV010000349.1, forward strand.
AGATGACCTCCAAGGTCCCTTCCAACTCTGTTATTCTGTATTCTGAAGTGAGGTCCTGAAAACATCTCATAGGAAGCACAAAGAACAGTAAGCTAATAGGATAAAGGTAGTACAGGAAGTCCTCATTTAGAACCACAGTTGGGACTAGCAATTTGGTTGCCAAACAAAGTACATAAAATATAACGATTTTCTGAACTTTTTTCCAGTTTTCCATTTCTTTGACAGACCTGTGAAGGTTGTGAAAGGACAGACTGGTTGAAAAGTTATTTTTTCATCACTGTTATAACTGCGAATAGGCACTAAACGTGACAGTCACTAAATGATTGCAGGTAGTCCTTCAGTTATAAAGGCAATTGGGATCACAATTTCTATTGTTGGAAGAAAAGTCTTCATCATGGTTCAGTCCAAGCTGGAGATAAACAACATGGTGATTGCTTTAGAAAGAAGGTTGCAGTTTATTGAAGAGGAGAGCCAGACAGAAAGATGGCTCTGGCAGAAAAGAGAGGAAAAAAGGGCTGAGCACATGTAGGGAGTGGGTTTTTATACCCTCTGCAGCCTTTTGTTTGGAGTTGTTTCCTGTTCCTCTTTGAGGCTATTTCCTGTGTCATGTATTCTGACCTGAGTCTGAGTGTGCCCTTTGGCATCTGTGGGTTAATCCTATTATGTCCTGTCTTAGAGTTTGACTGGGGTATGTAGAGTTTATGTGTCTTTGTCTTCCTAAGCTTCTAGCTTCAACCTTCTGGATGATTTATATCTGCATTTCTATAGAGCTGGTTTCTGCTTGGGGAAGGGAGACAGAAAAACTGGGCATGCTTTTCTGCCTCTTTAAGATCCTTTGAAGAAATATATTTTTCTGCCCTTTTAATATTTCCTTCTCTGGAGGGCTGACTTCCCACACTACGACCCCTATTTCTGTTACTAAGTGATGTGATGTCATATCATGTGACCACATCGTTCAGTGACGGCAAACCCACGGTTCCAGTTGCTGTCATAACTCCAGGACCACACATTAATCAGGATGAGGTGAGAGCCCTAGGCAAGCTGACTGATTGGTGCACAAGTTTCGGAGGCAGGTATGAGCATGGGCAGGTGAGCAGGTGCCACAATGGAGAGGGGGATTCTGATAGCAGTTACTATGGAGCACCGGTGGGCGAAAAAGCAGTGGATCAGGAGCAACTTCTGATGTCCTGCCAGTTTTCCCACTGATTTTGCTTGTGGGAAGCCTGCAGGAAACATTGGAAATCGTGATCATGTGAATGCAAGTTGCGGAAAAGTTGTAATCATTAAACCGGCACCAGGTGCCCAGTTCACGATTATCTGAGCACAGGGACCACTGTAACAGCTACAGTTTTACAGACTGGGTATAAATCCCACTAGTTCAGTACCTTTGTAAATTTGAATGGTCACTGAGTGATCGTAACTCGAGGACCATCTGTACGTGTATTAAAATAGGATTAATGGACACCATCACCCAAATAATGTGGTTCACATCACGGCACATTTCCCCCCTATAAGAGTGGGTAGATTTGCAAATGAGAGAAACTTTAATGACTGAAAATAAATATTCCCAGGGCAGATTGGATCATATATATGGTACATCCTAAGCTGCATTCCTGCAACACACTTAACCTGGTTACCAAATAAACTCCTTTTCTAGGTTTGGACAAGCCATTCTCTTTAAATTGAATTAGCAGGCTAGATGTGCATGATACCTTCTGCCTCAGATGTCAATCCCAGTTAATCCTAGCCAGATTCAATACTGTGAAAATACAGCTGTGAGGTGAATCACACTGTTGGAACACAGCTGTAAGATTTAAATAATATAAAATAACTTTGATCCTTTTTACCCTAGCGCCAATCATAAAATCTCATGGCTGGAAACCTTTTCCCCTGACAGAGCAAGGACAGCTGCTGCAAATTTTTATTAATCAACAATTTTGTTACATGAATACTACACAAGTATACAATTATAAAGTGCATTTCAAGATATAATTGTGATCATGGAACCAGGCAAAAACCAAACACAACTCACGGGTGGGTAAAAAAACCTGTTTACCAGGCAGAAAAAGAATGAGAAGCAAAAATTTATCTCAATCTAGAGTACAATTTAAAAAATAAAACAGAAAATGTAACCCAATTAAAATCATACATTAACATTTGATTTGTTAACCCTTCTTCCCTCCTCCCATCGAGCCCTAGCTAAACGCCAGCTGCATTCTGTTTGATTGGTGTCTCTCTTGGATATAGTCTATCCACTGTTTCCAGTCCGTCACAAATTGTTCATGTTTACAAAAACTAACACCCAATGTTGAATGTATATGTTCTATAACTAATGCCTCTTAACATAACCTTATGACTAATGTTGTTTGCTTTAATATTGTTAAAGTAGACTGAATCTCTACCTCAGGATATGAAACTTTCACCTCAGGATCTCTGGTTAGGGACTATAAAAGATTGCACTAGTAATGGGATGAAGTCAATTCAGAAGCGCAAACGCACAATATGCGATAGACTAGAAACAGTAGATAGACCATATATAAGAGAAACACCAATCAAACAAAATGTATTCGGAGTATACTTGAAGATGTAAGGGAGGAGGGAAGAACGTTTACTAAAACAGATGTTTACAAAGATTAATACCTAATGTTGTATGCTATGTTCTAGGAGGATTGCTTAGCAATAAGATCTTATGTTTAATGTTGATCACATTAATATTGAAACAGATAGGAGAAACACCAATCAAATAAAATGTAACAGGAGTATAGTTGAGGCTAGACGCGAGGAGGGGGGGAAAAAGGCTTACTAATTCAGACGTTTTCAAAGACTAATACTTAGTATTGTATACCAGGTGTCATGATGATTGCTGCATAATATGTTTTTATGTCCAATGTTGATTGTTTTAATAAAAGAATTTTTATTAAAAAAAATCATACATTAACCTTCATTTTTAAAAAAAATGCTTTTATCCTGTACATTTCTCAAAAAAGGGGGGGAGGAGATTAGTAAAAAAAAACCACAGACTTATTCTTTGAACAGACAATTATTAAATGAATTCACAAAGTGCACAATACAGGTAATCCTTGATTTGCAACACAACTGAGCCCCAAATCTCGGTTGCTGAACAAGAATAGTTTTGCATCGTGCTAACCACCTTTCTCGGCATGACTGTTAAATGAATCCCTGAAGCTACAGCATTTAGTAAGATAATTACTGCCTTTATTTCTAAATCGTAACCATTCACACAATTCCCAAACAATACTTTGATTCTATTTTTGAACCATGCAAATGTTGAGTGACTCAATCCTGACAAGATGGAGTGGCTATGGGTTCTGCCTCCACAGCTAAGTCTAGAACATCATTTCTCACCTATGGCGAGGGGGGCATTCGCCTGGTGTGCCAGTTGCAGCCCTGTTTGGACTGGGAGTCACTCCTCACAGTCACCCATGCCCTTGTCACCTGGAGATTCGACTACTGTAATGCTCTCTACATGGGGCAACCTTTGAAGAATGTCCGGACACTGCAAGTAGTCCAGAATGCGGCTGCGCGAGCCGTCTTGGGTCTCCCAAGACATGCTCATATCACCCCAGCTCTCCGTGAGCTGCACTGGCTACCTATTGGTCTCCGAACACAATTCAAAGTGTTGGTTATGACCTATAAAGCCCTTTATGGCAATGGACCAGGATACTTGCGGGACCGTCTTCTGCCTCATGAATCCCAGCGACCGGTTAGGGCACATAGGGTTGGCCTTCTACAGGTCCCGTATGTTAGGCAATGTCATCTGGCGGGGCCCAGGGCTAGAGCCTTCTCTGTTGCTGCCCCAGCCCTCTGGAATCAGCTTCCCTCAGAGGTTCGTACTGCTTCCTCCCTCCTAGCTTTCCGGAAATTGTTAAAGACGCACTTATGCCGACAGGCTTGGGGCGTATGAGCTGTGCTCTGCTCCTGGGCCTAGGAATGTCCCTCCATCAGTGAATGTGAGTTGACTGAGCTTGTATGTTGTATGAATGTGATTAATTTTATTGTTATAATTTTATTGCATTGTTTGTAAGTCCTAGGAGAAGGGCAGCATATAAGTTCGAGAAATAAATAAATAAATAGATAAATAGATAAATAAATAAATAAATTCACCACTATCACGTGAGGCTGGTGGTTGCTTGATGGGTGAGGAAGTTTAGTGACCATTTTACTTACACCGGTTCATTTAGTGCAAGGGTGTCAAATTCGTGAGACTGGTGGACTGGCAGTTGACACCCCTTATTTAGTGACTGTTCAAAGTTAATAATGGAACTGAAAAAATTGATATGATCATTTTTTTCACACTTATGACTGTTGCAGCATTCCTGTGATCACGTGGTTTATATTTGGCATGCTAGACAACTGGTTTGTATTGATGACGGTTGCAATGTCCAGGGGTCATGTGATCCCCTTTTGGATCTTCTGACAAGCAAAGTCAATGGGGAAGCCGGATTCACTTAACAACTGTGTTATTAACAACTGCAGTGGTTGACTTAACAAATTTGGCAAGAAAAGTTGTAAAACGGGGCAAAACTCACTTAACGAATTTCTCACTTAGCAACATCAATTTGGGGCTCAATTGTGGTTGTAATTCTGAGGACAACCTGACTTACCGGATAATCTAGGAATTGTCTTGCGTCTTTGCATTTGGCTGGATATCAAAGGGGTAAAATTTCTCAGTGGAACATGTGGATAAACAAAGCAATAAAGCAAAATGGATTTGCTTTTCTATACTGTTTTTCTTCTTCTTCTTTTTACAAAAAAAAACACTGATTGGGTAAAATGGATTCATTTAATGGCTATGAGGTTCATTTAACAACCGTCACCAGAAATGCTAGAAAATCAGGTCTGGTCACATGGTGACTCATGTAACAACCGTCATTTATGACCATAATTCTGAGCACAATTATGGTCATAAACCAAAGACTACCTCTAGATTGGGTTCAGATAAAGGAATCCATCAATACTTGCAAGTTTTTCTTTAAAGATTGGCATAAGCAATTTACTAGAAAATATGGCAATTGCTATGCAACGATTTCTCCAGCAATATCTCCAGTGGCCGCATGTTCTAATAGCCAGATAGACATGAGCCAGATGTTTTGAGATGTTTTCCTCCTTGATTGGCATCTCTACCAGAAGAAAACCTATAACATACCGTAGCTTCATCAAAAGCTCAGAAATAGTTTTAAAATGGACATTGCTGCCATATTTCAAACATAGGCTAAAGAACTGGAACCACCAATAAAGCGCCATCATTGGATTCGGGTCCAATAACAGGGTGCAGATAATCTTTGATTTATTTAGTGATAGTTCGAAGTTACAACAGCACTGAAAAAAGTAACTTATGATCAGTTTCCACACTTACGACCGTTGCAGGTCACGTGATCAAAATTCAGACGCTTGGCAACTGACTCATATTTGTGACGGTTGCAGTGTTCCGGGGTCATGTGATCCTCTTTTGCAACCTTCTGACAAGCAGACTCAATGGGGGAAAGCCCCCCAAATTCACTTAACAACTTTAACAGCTGCAGTGATTCACTTAACAACTTGGCAAGAAAAGTCACAAAACGGGGCAAAACTCACTGCCTTGCTTAGCAATGGAAATGTTGGGCTTAATTATGGGTCACAAGCTGAGGACTATTTGTATCTACACATCTGAGATAAATGTTGATTCAACAGAAAATCCACTTACGTACTTAGTGACTGCTAAGAGTTGATCATAACCTAATGACTGCTAAGAGTTGATCATAACCTAATGGCATGTAATCAAACGTCAGAAATATATTGTGAAGGATTGTGTGGGGGGATGAGGGGAAAAGAGGCTGCCTAGGAAACCACCCAAGAAGAAAGAATCAGAATAACAGAGATGAAGGGACCTTGGAGGTCATCCGTAGCTGCTTGACCGACCGTACTCAGCGAGTGGTCCTCAATGGAACTGTATCTACATGGAAGGAAGTGTGTAGTGGGGTGCCCCAGGGCTCTGTTCTATGCCCAGTGCTCTTCAACATCTTCATCAACGATCTGGATGAGGGGATAGATGGGGAAATCATCAAATTTGCAGACGACACCAAGTTGGCAGGAATAGCCAACACTCCAGAAGACAGGCTTAGGATACAGGAGGATCTGGATAGACTTGAACACTGGGCGCTATCTAACAAAATGAAATTCAATGGTGAAAAAAGTAAGGTTCTACATTTAGGCAAGAAAAACCAAATGTATAGGTATAGTATAGGGGGTACCTTGCTCAATAGTAGTAACTGTGAGAGGGATCTCAGACAATCGTTCAAATATGAGCCAGCCGTGTGTTGCAGCTGCCAAAAAAGCCAACACAGTGCTAGGCTGCATTAACAGAGGGATAGAATCAAGATCACACAAAGTATTAATACCACTTTACAATGCCTTGGTAAGGCCAAACTTGGAATACTGCATCCAGTTTTGGTCACCGCGATGTAAAAAATATGTTGAGACTCTAGAAAGAGTGCAGAGAAGAGCAACAAAGATGATTAGGGGACTGGAGGCTAAAGCATATAAGGAGCGGTTATTGGAATTGGGTATGTCTAGTTTAACAAAGAGAAGGACGAGGGGGGACATGATAGCAGTCTTCCAATATCTCAGGGGCTGCCACAAAGAAGAGGGAGTCAAGCTATTCTCCAAAGCGCCTCCAAAGAAGCAACGGATGGAAACTGATCAAGGAGAGAAGCAACCTAAAATTAAAGAGGAATTTCCTGACATTCAGAACAATTAACCAGTGGAACAACCTGCCTCCAGAAGCAGTGAATGCGCCAACACTGGAACTTTTGAAGAAGAAACTGGACAGCCATTTGTCCGAAATGGTGTAGGGTTTCCTGCCTGAGCAGGGGGTTGGACTAGATGACCTCCAAGGTTCCTTCCAACTGTTGTTGTTCTTGTTGTTATTATTATTATATCTACTCCAACCCCCTACTCAAGCAGGAGACCTAGTGGTACCTTAATAGTAGTAGTAAACTATGAGAGGGATCTTGGAGTCCCAGTCGACAATCATTTAAATAGGAGCCAGCCGTGTGCTGCAGCTGCCAAAAAAGCCAACAAAGTGCTAGGCTGCATCAATAGAGGGATAGGACCAAGATCATATGAAGTGTTGGTGCCGCGTTATAATGCCTTGGTAAGATGACACTTGAAAAACAGGTAGTCCTTAACCTACGACAGGTAGTCCTTAACCTACGACACAATTGAGCCCAGAATATATGTTGCTAAGTGAGAAATTTGCTGAGTTTTGCCCCATTTTATGACTTTTTATGACTTTTCTTGCCACATTTGTTAAGTGAACTACTTCAATTAATAAATTAGTAACCCGGTTGTTAAATGGACCTGGCTTCCCCATTGACTTTGCTTGTCAGAACGTCACAAAAGGGGATCACATGATCCCGGGACACTGTGTAACCGTCATAAATATGAGCCAGCTGTCAAGAATCCGCGACCATGGGGATGCTGCAATGATCCTAAGTGTGAAAAATGGTCATGTCACTTTTTTCAGTGCTACTGTAACTTCGAACAGTCACTAAATGAACTGTTGTAAGTCGAAGACTAACCTGTATTGCATCCAATTTTGGCTGCTATGATATAAAAAAGATGAGATTCTAGAAAGAGTGCAGAGAAAAGCAACTAAAATGATTAAGGGGTCTGCTGGATAAATTGTGTGAACGGTTAAAGGAACCTTGGTAGGCAACCTTGGCTCTTTTATGACTCATGGACTCCAACTCCCAGAATTCCTGAGCCAGCCTGGCTCAGCTTGGAAATCTCTCCCTTTCCCCTCAGCGTGGCTGGCTGAGGAATTCTGGGAGTTGAAGTCCACGAGTCATAAAAGGGCCGAGTTTGAAGAGCCCTGCTCTATATACAGAGACTAGACGGCCATCTGTCTTGGATGGTTTACCACCTATTCCATTGAGGAACTTACCCCCCTCCACCTCCTTTGAGATCAAGACAATCCCTAGATCACGGGTCTTCAAACTTGGCCCTTTTGTGACTTTGTGGAGTTCAACTCCCAGAATCCCTCAGCCAGCGTGCCTGACTGAGGAATTCTGGGACTTGAAGTCCACAAGTCATCAAAGGGCCATGTTTGAAGAACCCTGCCCTAGATCATCTGCTAGGTCAGCTACAGCTGTGGTGGTGAACCTATGGCACGGGTGCCAGAGGTGGCACTCAGAGCCCTCTCTGTGGGCACGCGCACCTTCGCCCCAGTCCTAGGCCTTCAGCTGGGTTTTATAAACCCTTTTTGCTTTGTGTGCAAAACAAAAAGCTGCAATCAATCAATTTCTCTCAGGGGAGGGAAAGATCTTGCAAAGTTGGAATTGATTGAAGTTTTTACCATCGCAGCCACGCCCACCCAATGGGCCACAAGTACCTGGCACCCGACAATATATAAGTCGGTTTTGGGTTGCAGTTCGCCATCACTGAGCTACAGTATTAAAGAAACACAAGAGACCCAACAAGCCATTATAAAAATGCTACAGTATTAAAGAAACACAAGACACCCAACAAACCATGATAAAAACACTACAATATTAAACACAAGAGACCCAAAAAACCATGATAAAAACGCAAGCCGGAAAGAAAACACACCTTGCTTAACCCCTCAATACGATAGAATGCAAATGAACAAAAATTGGCACAAATTTGTGGCAATCATAACATATTTTAATTTTTTTCTATTTTTGAACGATTCATATGTAGCCCAACCGAAGCAGGGCCTCAAAAAATTAATGAAAACTCATAAATGTTCCTCTCCACGGAAATCTTTAGTAAAAGGCGAACGACTTATACGATCTGAAGAGAAACCAGAGTATACCACTTGCTGCCACCGGCACCGATCCCTACAGCGGCGATTAACACTGAGGTTAGGGCGTCCCGTGCGACCGCGCACAAATACGTGTCTCTGGGTTAGCAAGAAGACTTTTTCTATCATTCCCGCCGGTTCCAGAACCGGGAGTTTCGCACGGAGCGAAACGGGGCATACATCGCGGGAGAGTCGCAGTCTTTCCTCTCCGCAAAGCATCACGGTTGAAGCAAATGCAAATGAGGCTCCTCAATCTTCCCGCCTCCCCGCCCAGTTCGGATTCCGTTTGGTGCTTTGCTAGGGGTAACCCTGCAATCAAGTCGGAGTCACGCCTAAAGTTACACTCGGGGTGCAAAATGACGTCAACTAAAGGAGGCTTTGCTTTAGAAAAGGGTATAACTTTTTCTCCGCATCGTTATCAAAGACGTGTACACTCTTTTCTAGAGCAAAGCCTCCTTTAGCTGACATCACTTTGCACCCTGAGTGTAACTTTAGGCGTAACTCCGATTTGAGGGTCCAGGGTTACGGCCAGCAAAGCACCAAACGGAAACCGAACTGGGCGGGGAGGCGGGAAGATTGAGGAGCTTCATTTGCATTTGCTTCAACCGTGATGCTTTGCGGAGAGGAAAGACGGCAAGTCTCCCGCGATGTATGCCCCGTTTCGCTCCGAGCGAAACTCCCGGTTCTGGAACCGGCGGGAATGATAGAAAACGACTTCTTGTTAACCCAGAGACACGTATTTGTGCGCGGTCACACCGGACGCCCTAACCTCAGTGTTAACCGCCGCTGTAGGGATCGGTGTCGGTGGCATTTTCTCTTCCTTCTCAGCGAATCCACTATTGATGGGTATTGTTAGGCTTCTCTGCCTAATTATAATTTTTGGAGGCCCTGGTAGGGCTACATTTATACGGTTCAAAAATAGAAAAAGAATTGGGCAGTTCTCTTGCTTTCTTTATAGGGTTGTGGTCCTGTTCATGCAAAATATTGCACTTTTGCATGATTGTTGCTTAATGGGTGAGGAAGTATAGTGACCATTTTACTTACATGGGTTCATTTAGTGCAAGGGTGTCAAACTGATGAATCGGTTCCTGCAAGCTGTTGAGGTCTGGATGGGTGCCAACAGGCTCAGGCTCAATCCTGACAAGATGGAGTGGCTATGGGTTCTGCCTCCACAGCTAAGTCTAGAACATCATTTCTCACCTATGGCGAGGGGGGCATTCGCCTGGTGTGCCAGTTGCAGCCCTGTTTGGACTGGGAGTCACTCCTCACAGTCACCCATGCCCTTGTCACCTGGAGATTCGACTACTGTAATGCTCTCTACATGGGGCAACCTTTGAAGAATGTCCGGACACTGCAAGTAGTCCAGAATGCGGCTGCGCGAGCCGTCGTGGGTCTCCCAAGACATGCTCATATCACCCCAGCTCTCCGTGAGCTGCACTGGCTACCTATTGGTCTCCGAACACAATTCAAAGTGTTGGTTATGACCTATAAAGCCCTTTATGGCAATGGACCAGGATACTTGCGGGACCGTCTTCTGCCTCATGAATCCCAGCGACCGGTTAGGGCACATAGGGTTGGCCTTCTACAGGTCCCGTATGTTAGGCAATGTCATCTGGTGGGGCCCAGGGCTAGGGCCTTCTCTGTTGCTGCCCCAGCCCTCTGGAACCAGCTTCCCTCAGAGGTTCGTACTGCTTCCTCCCTCCTAGCTTTCCGGAAATTGTTAAAGACGCACTTATGCCGACAGGCTTGGGGCGTATGAGCTGTGCTCTGCTCCTGGGCCTAGGAATGTCCCTCCATCAGTGAATGTGAGTTGACTGAGCTTGTATGTTGTATGAATGTGATTAATTTTATTGTTATAATTTTATTGCATTGTTTGTAAGTCCTAGGAGAAGGGCAGCATATAAGTTCGAGAAATAAATAAATAAATAAATTCACCACATCACGTGAGGCTGGTGGTTGCTTGATGGGTGAGGAAGTTTAGTGACCATTTTACTTACACCGGTTCATTTAGTACAAGGGTGTCAAATTCGTGAGACTGGTGGACCGGCAGTTGACACCCCTTATTTAGTGACTGTTCAAAGTTAATAATGGAACTGAAAAAATTGATATGATCATTTTTTTCACACTTATGACTGTTGCAGCATTCCTGTGATCACGTGGTTTATATTTGGCATGCTAGACAACTGGTTTGTATTGATGACGGTTGCAGTGTCCAGGGGTCATGTGATCCCCTTTTGGATCTTCTGACAAGCAAAGTCAATGGGGAAGCCGGATTCACTTAACAACTGTGTTATTAACAACTGCAGTGGTTGACTTAACAAATTTGGCAAGAAAAGTTGTAAAACGGGGCAAAACTCACTTAACAAATTTCTCACTTAGCAACATCAATTTGGGGCTCAATTGTGGTTGTAATTCTGAGGACAACCTGTACTTTATCTGACTTACCGGATAATCTAGGAATTGTCTTGCGTCTTTGCATTTGGCTGGATATCAAAGGGGTAAAATTTCTCAGTGGAACATGTGGATAAACAAAGCAATAAAGCAAAATGGATTTGCTTTTCTATACTGTTTTTCTTCTTTTTCTTTTTACAAAAAAAAACACTGATTGGGTAAAATGGATTCATTTAATGGCTATGAGGTTCATTTAACAACCGTCACCAGAAATGCTAGAAAATCAGGTCTGGTCACATTGTGACTCATGTAACAACCGTCATTTATGACCATAATTCCGAGCACAATTATGGTCATAAACCAATGACTACCTCTAGATTGGGTTCAGATAAAGGAATCCATCAATACTTGCAAGTTTTTCTTTAAAGATTGGCATAAGCAATTTACTAGAAAATATGGGTAGAATAAGCAATTTACTAGAAAATATGGGTAGAATCGGGATTTTTGACTTTAAAAGCAATTGCTATGCAACGATTTCTCCAGCAATGTCTCCAGTGGCCGCATGTTCTAATAGCCAGATAGACATGAGCCAGATGTTTTGAGATGTTTTCCTCCTTGATTGGCATCTCTACCAGAAGAAAACCTATAACATACCGTAGCTTCATCAAAAGCTCAGAAATAGTTTTAAAATGGACAATGCTGCCATATTTCAAACATAGGCTAAAGAACTGGAACCACCAATAAAGCGCCATCATTGGATTCGGGTCCTTAACAATGATAACAGGGTGCAGATAATCTTTGATTTACAAGCATTTCTTTAGTGATAGTTCGAAGTTACAACAGCACTGAAAAAAGTGACTTATGATCAGTTTCCACACTTACGACCGTTGCAGGTCACGTGATCAAAATTCAGACGCTTGGCAACTGACTCATATTTCTGACGGTTGCAGGCTTCCGGGGTCATGTGACCCTCTTTTGCAACCTTCACCTTCTGACAAGCAAACTCAATGGGGAAGCCAAATTCACTTAACAACTTTAACAGCTGCAGTGATTCACTTAACAACTTGGCAAGAAAAGTCACAAAACGGGGCAAAACTCACTGCCTTGCTTAGCAATGGAAATGTTGGGCTTAATTATGGGTCACAAGCTGAGGACTACTTGTATCTACACATCTGAGATAAATGTAGATTCAACAGAAAATCCACTTACGTACTTAGTGACTGCTAAGAGTTGATCATAACCTAATGGCATGTAATCAAACGTCAGAAATATATTGTGAAGGATTGTGTGGGGGGATGAGGGGAAGAGAGGCTGCCTAGGAAACCACCCAAGAAGAAAGAATCAGAATAACAGAGATGAAGGGACCTTGGAGGTCATCGTAGCTGCTTGACCGACCGTACTCAGCGAGTGGTCCTCAATGGAACTGCATCTACATGGAGGGAAATGTGTAGTGGGGTGCCCCAGGGCTCTGTTCTATGCCCAGTGCTCTTCAACATCTTCATCAACGATCTGGACGAGGGGATAGATGGGGAACTCAGCAAATTTGCAGACGACACCAAGCTGGCAGGAATAGCCAACACTCCAGAAGACAGGCTTAGGATACAGGAGGATCTGGAGAGACTTGAACACTGGGCGCTATCTAACAAAATGAAATTCAATGGTGAAAAAAGTAAGGTTCTACATTTAGGCAAGAAAAACCACATGCACAAGTACAGGATAGGTGGCACCTTGCTCAATAGTAGTAACTGTGAGAGGGATCTCAAGAGTCCTAGTGGACAATCGTTCAAATATGAGCCAGCCATCTGCTGCAGCTGCCAAAAAAGCCAACACAGTGCTAGGCTGCATTAACAGAGGGATAGAATCAAGATCACGCAAAGTATTAATACCACTTTACAATGCCTTGGTAAGGCCACACTTGGAATACTGCATCCAGTTTTGGTCACCGCGATGTAAAAAAGATGTTGAGACTCTAGAAAGAGTGCAGAGAAGAGCAACAAATGTGATTAGGGGACTGGAGGCTAAACCATATAAGGAGTGGTTGCTGGAATTGGGTATGTCTAGTTTAACAAAGAGAAGGACGAGGGGGGACATGATAGCAGTCTTCCACTATCTCAGGGGCTGCCACAAAGAAGAGGGAGTCAAGCTATTCATCAAAGCGCCTGAAGGCAGGACAAGAAGCAACGGATGGAAACTGATCAAGGAGAGAAGCAACCTAAAATTAAAGAGGAATTTCCTGACATTCAGAACAATTAACCAGTGGAACAACCTGCCTCCAGAAGCGGTGAATGCGCCAACACTGGAACTTTTTAAGAAGAAACTGGACAGCCATTTGTCCGAAATGGTTTAGGGTTTCCTGCCTGAGCAGGGGGTTGGACTAGATGACCTCCAAGGTTCCTTCCAACTGTTGTTGTTCTTGTTATTATTATTATATCTAGTCCAACCCCTACTCAAGCAGGAGACCTAGTGGTACCTTAATAGTAGTACCGGTAGTAAACTATGAGAGGGATCTTGGAGTCCCAGTCGACAATCATTTAAATAGGAGCCAGCTGTGTGCTGCAGCTGCCAAAAAAGCCAACAAAGTGCTAGGCTGCATCAATAGAGGGATAGGACCAAGATCCTATGAAGTGTTGGTGCCGCGTTATAATGCCTTGGTAAGATGACACTTGAAAAACAGGTAGTCCTTAACCTACGACAGGTAGTCCTTAACCTACGACACAATTGAGCCCAGAATATATGTTGCTAAGTGAGAAATTTGCTGAGTTTTGCCCCATTTTATGACTTTTCTTGCCACATTTGTTAAGTGAACTACTTCAATTAATAAATTAGTAACCCGGTTGTTAAATGGACCTGGCTTCCCCATTGACTTTGCTTGTCAGAAGGTCGCAAAAGGGGATCACATGATCCCGGGACACTGTGTAACCGTCATAAATATGAGCCAGCTGTCAAGAATCCGCGACCATGGGGATGCTGCAATGATCCTAAGTGTGAAAAATGGTCATAAGTCACTTTTTTCAGTGCTACTGTAACTTCGAACAGTCACTAAACGAACTGTTGTAAGTCGAAGACTAACCTGTATTGCATCCAATTTTGGCTGCTATGATATAAAAAAGATGAGATTCTAGAAAGAGTGCAGAGAAAAGCAACTAAAATGATTAAGGGGTCTGCTGGATAAATTGTGTGAACGGTTAAAGGAACCTTGGTAGGCAACCTTGGCTCTTTTATGACTCATGGACTCCAACTCCCAGAATTCCTGAGCCAGCCTGGCTCAGCTTGGAAATCTCTCCCTTTCCCCTCAGCGTGGCTGGCTGAGGAATTCTGGGAGTTGAAGTCCACGAGTCATAAAAGGGCCGAGTTTGAAGAGCCCTGCTCTATATACAGAGACTAGACGGCCATCTGTCTTGGATGGTTTACCACCTATTCCATTGAGGAACTTACCCCCCTCCACCTCCTTTGAGATCAAGACAATCCCTAGATCACGGGTCTTCAAACTTGGCCCTTTTGTGACTTTGTGGAGTTCAACTCCCAGAATCCCTCAGCCAGCGTGCCTGACTGAGGAATTCTGGGACTTGAAGTCCACAAGTCATCAAAGGGCCATGTTTGAAGAACCCTGCCCTAGATCATCTGCTAGGTCAGCTACAGCTGTGGTGGTGAACCTATGGCATGGGTGCCAGAGGTGGCACTCAGAGCCCTCTCTGTGGGCACGCGCACCTTCGCCCCAGTCCTAGGCCTTCAGCTGGGTTTTATAAACCCTTTTTGCTTTGTGTGCAAAACAAAAAGTTTCAATCAATCAATTTCTCTCAGGGGAGGGAAAGATCTTGCAAAGTTGGAATTGATTGAAGTTTTTACCATCGCAGCCACGCCCACCCAATGGACCACAAGTACCTGGCACCCGACAATACATAAGTGGGTTTTGGGTTGCAGTTCGCCATCACTGAGCTACAGTATTAAAGAAACACAAGAGACCCAACAAGCCATGATAAAAATGCTACAGTATTAAAGAAACACAAGACACCCAACAAACCATGATAAAAACACAAGCCGGAAAGAAAACATACACCTTGCTTAACCCCTCAATACAATAGAATGCAAATGAACAATAATTGGCACAAATTTGTAACAATCATAACATATTTTGATTTTTTTCTATTTTTGAACGATTCATATGTAGCCCTACCGAAGCAGGGCCTCAAAAAATTAATGAAAACTCATAAATGTTCCTCTCCACGGAAATCTTTAGTAAAAGGCGAAAGATTTATACGATCTGAAGAGAAACCAGAGTATATCATTCGCTGCCACCGGCACCGATCCCTACAGCGGCGATTAACACTGAGGTTAGGGCGGCCCGTGCGATCGCGCACAAATACGTGTCTCTGGGTTAGCAAGAAGACTTTTTCTATCATTCCCGCCGGTTCCAGAACCGGGAGTTTCGCACGGAGCGAAACGGGGCATACATCGCGGGAGAGTCGCAGTCTTTCCTCTCCGCAAAGCATCACGGTTGAAGCAAATGCAAATGAAGCTCCTCAATCTTCCCGCCTCCCCGCGCAGTTCGGATTCCGTTTGGTGCTTTGCTAGGGGTAACCCTGCAATCAAGTCGGAGTCACGCCTAAAGTTACACTCGGGGTGCAAAATGACGTCAACTAAAGGAGGCTTTGCTTTAGAAAAGGGTATAACTTTTTCTCTGCATCGTTATCAAAGACGTGTACACTCTTTTCTAGAGCAAAGCCTCCTTTAGCTGACATCACTTTGCACCCTGAGTGTAACTTTAGGCGTAACTCCGATTTGAGGGTCCAGGGTTACGGCCAGCAAAGCACCAAACGGAAACCGAACTGGGCGGGGAGGCGGGAAGATTGAGGAGCTTCATTTGCATTTGCTTCAACCGTGATGCTTTGCGGAGAGGAAGGATGGCAAGTCTCCCGCGACGTATGCCCCGTTTCGCTCCTTGCGAAACTCCCGGTTCTGGAACCGGCGGGAATGATAGAAAAAGACTTCTTGTTAACCCATAGACACGTATTTGTGCGCGGTCGCACGGGACGCCCTAACCTCAGTGTTAACCGCCGCTGTAGGGATCGGTGTCGGTGGCGGTTAGCAGTATACCCTTTTCTCAGCGAATCCACCAATGGGTTGTGTTAGGTCTTATGCCTAATGATAATTTTTGTAGGCCCTGGTAGGGCTACATTTATATGGTTCAAAAATAGAAAAAGAATTTGGGGCAGTTCTTTTGCTTGTTTTATATGGTTGTGGGTCCTGTTCATGCAAAATATTGCACTTTTGCATGATTGTTGCTTAATGGGTGAGGAAGTATAGTGACCATTTTACTTACATGGGTTCATTTAGTGCAAGGGTGTCAAACTGATGAACCCGTGCCTGGAGGCTGTTGAGGTCTGGATGGGTGCCAACAGGCTCAGACTCAATCCTGACAAGATGGAGTGGCTATGGGTTCTGCCTCCACAGCTAAGTCTAGAACATCATTTCTCACCTATGGCGAGGGGGGATTCGCCTGGTGTGCCAGTTGCAGCCCTGTTTGGACTGGGAGTCACTCCTCACAGTCACCCATGCCCTTGTCACTTCGAGATTCGACTACTGTAATGCTCTCTACATGGGGCAACCTTTGAAGAATGTCCGGACACTGCAAGTAGTCCAGAATGCGGCTGCGCGAGCCGTCTTGGGTCTCCCAAGACATGCTCATATCACCCCAGCTCTCCGTGAGCTGCACTGGCTACCTATTGGTCTCCGAACACAATTCAAAGTGTTGGTTATGACCTATAAAGCCCTTTATGGCAATGGACCAGGATACTTGCGGGACCGTCTTCTGCCTCATGAATCCCAGCGACCGGTTAGGGCACATAGGGTTGGCCTCCTACAGGTCCCGTCTGTTAGGCAATGTCATCTGGCGGGGCCCAGGGCTAGAGCCTTCTCTGTTGCTGCCCCAGCCCTCTGGAATCAGCTTCCCTCAGAGGTTCGTACTGCTTCCTCCCTCCTAGCTTTCCGGAAATTGTTAAAGACGCACTTATGCCGACAGCCTTGGGGCGTATGAGCTGTGCTCTGCCCCTGGGCCTGTTAATGTCCCTCCATCAGTGAATGTGAGTTGACTGAGCTTGTATGTTGTATGAATGTGATTAATTTTATTGTTATAATTTTATTGCATTGTTTGTAAGCCGCCCTGGGTCCTAGGAGAAGGGCGGCATATAAGTTCGAGAAATAAATAAATAAATAAATAAATAAATAAATTCACTACATCACGTGAGGGTTGTGGTTGCTTGATGGGTGAGGAAGTTTAGTGACCATTTTACTTACACCGGTTCATTTAGTGCAAGGGTGTCAAATTCGTGAGACTGGTGGACTGGCAGTTGACACCCCTTATTTAGTGACTGTTCAAAGTTAATAATGGAACTGAAAAAATTGATATGATCATTTTTTTCACACTTATGACTGTTGCAGCATTCCTGTGATCACGTGGTTTATATTTGGCATGCTAGACAACTGGTTTGTATTGATGACGGTTGCAGTGTCCAGGGGTCATGTGATCCCCTTTTGCGATCTTCTGACAAGCAAAGTCAATGGGGAAGCCGGATTCACTTAACAACTGTGTTATTAACAACTGCAGTGGTTGACTTAACAAATTTGGCAAGAAAAGTTGTAAAAAGGGGCAAAACTCACTTAACAAATTTCTCACTTAGCAACATCAATTTGGGGCTCAATTGTGGTTGTAATTCTGAGGACAACCTGTACTTTACCTGACTTACCGGATAATCTAGGAATTGTCTTGCGTCTTTGCATTTGGCTGGATATCAAAGGGGTAAAATTTCTCAGTAGAACATGTGGATAAACAAAGCAATAAAGCAAAATGGATTTGCTTTTCTATACTGTTTTTCTTCTTTTTACAAAAAAACACTGATTGGGTAAAATGGATTCATTTAATGGCTATGAGGTTCATTTAACAACCGTCAAAATCAGGTCTGGTCACATGGTGACTCATGTAACAACCGTCATTTATGACCATAATTCCGAGCACAATTATGGTCATAAACCAAAGACTACCTCTAGATTGGGTTCAGATAAAGAAATCCATCAATACTTGCAGGTTTTTCTTTAAAGATTGGCATAAGCAATTTACTAGAAAATATGGGTAGAATCAGGATTTTGACTTTAAAAGCAATTGCTACCTATGCAATGATTTTTCCAGCAATATCTCCAGTGGCAGCATGTTCTAATAGCCAGATAGACATGAGCCAGATGTTTTGAGATGTTTTCCTCCTTGATTGGCATCTCTACCAGAAGAAAACCTATAACATACTGTAGCTTCATCAAAAGCTCAGAAATAGTTTTAAAATGGACATTGCTGCCATATTTCAAACATAGGCTAAAAAACTGGAACCACCAATAAAGCGCCATCATTGGATTCAGGTCTTTAACAATGATAACAGGGTGCAGATAATCTTTGATTTATTTAGTGATAGTTCGAAGTTACAACAGCACTGAAAAAAGTGACTTATGATCAGTTTCCACACTTATGACCGACCGTTGCAGTATCCCTCTGGTCACGTGATCAAAATTCAGCCGCTTGGCAACTGACTCATATTTGTGACGGTTGCAGTGTTCTAGGGTCATGTGACCCTCTTTTGCAACCTTCTGACAAGCAGACTCAATGGGGAAGCCAAATTCACTTAACAACTTCAACAGCTGCAGTGATTCACTTAACAACTTGGCAAGAAAAGTCACAAAATGGGGCAAAACTCACTGCCTTGCTTAGCAATGGAAATGTTGGGCTTAATTATGGGTCACAAGCTGAGGACTATTTGTATCTACACATCTGAGATAAATGTAGATTCAACAGAAAATCCACTTACGTACTTAGTGACTGCTAAGAGTTGATCATAACCTAATGGCATGTAATCAACCGTCAGAAATATATTGTGAAGGATTGTGTGGGGGGATGAGGGGAAGAGAGGCTGCCTAGGAAACCACCCAAGAAGAAAGAATCAGAAGAACAGAGATGAAGGGACCTTGGAGGTCATCCGTAGCTGGCTGACCGACCGTACTCAGAGAGTGGTCCTCAATGGAACCGCATCTACATGGAGGGAAATGTGTAGTGGGGTGCCCCAGGGCTCTGTTCTATGCCCAGTGCTCTTCAACATCTTCATCAACGATCTGGACGAGGGGATAGATGGGGAACTCAGCAAATTTGCAGACGACACCAAGCTGGCAGGAATAGCCAACACTCCAGAAGACAGGCTTAGGATACAGGAGGATCTGGAGAGACTTGAACACTGGGTGCTATCTAACAAAATGAAATTCAATGGTGAAAAAAGTAAGGTTCTACATTTAGGCAAGAAAAACCACATGCACAAGTACAGCATAGGTGGCACCTTGCTCAATAGTAGTAACTGTGAGAGGGATCTCAAGAGTCCTAGTGGACAATCGTTCAAATATGAGCCAGCCATCTGCTGCAGCCGCCAAAAAAGCCAACACAGTGCTAGGCTGCATTAACAGAGGGATAGAATCAAGATCACGCAAAGTATTAATACCACTTTACAATGCCTTGGTAAGGCCACACTTGGAATACTGCATCCAGTTTTGGTCACCGCGATGTAAAAAAGATGTTGAGACTCTAGAAAGAGTGCAGAGAAGAGCAACAAAGATGATTAGGGGAGTGGAGGCTAAAACATATAAGGAACGGTTGCTGGAATTGGGTATGTCTAGTTTAACAAAGAGAAGGACGAGGGGGGACATGATAGCAGTCTTCCAATATCTCAGGGGCTGCCACAAAGAAGAGGGAGTCAAGCTATTCTCCAAAGCCCCTGAAGGCAGGACAAGAAGCAACGGATGGAAACTGATCAAGGAGAGAAGCAACCTAAAATTAAAGAGGAATTAGGGCGGCGGCTCCTCGGCAGGCGGCGGGATCCCAAAGCTGAGAGGTCGCGGCGCTACTCCTTCTCGCGGTCACCATGGCTGATCAACTGACCGAGGAGCAGATTGCAGAATTCAAGGAAGCTTTCTCTCTCTTCGACAAAGATGGCGATGGCACCATCACCACCAAGGAGCTGGGCACCGTGATGCGCTCTCTGGGTCAGAACCCCACCGAGGCAGATTTGCAAGACATGATCAACGAAGTGGATGCAGATGGCAATGGCACAATCGATTTCCCAGAATTCCTCACCATGATGGCCCGGAAAATGAAAGACACAGACAGTGAGGAAGAGATCCGTGAAGCCTTCCGAGTTTTTGACAAGGATGGCAATGGGTACATTAGCTCTGCCGAGCTGCGCCACGTGATGACCAACCTCGGCGAGAAGCTGATGGACGAGGAGGTGGACAAAATGATCTGAGAAGCAGATATAGACGGAGATGGACAAGTCAATTACGAAGAGTTTGTACAGATGATGACCGCCAAATAAGACAAGCCGCTGCCTCTCTCCCCCCCTGCCGACCCCCCACCCGTTCAGGATGGAAAGATGGCCTGCTCCCCCCACCGGGATCCTATCCAGACCCCACCTGTCTGTCTGCGTACGACTCCTGCCCCATCTGTGCTTTAGCAGTTTGTGGCTGTTCCCTGCTTGGCTTCCCTTTCCCACCCCCCCTCCTCATGTCCCAGGCCGGGTGCGGTGGTGGCTGGGACGGTGCCTCAAAGCCCTCGTGGAGAGCGATGGGGGGCCAGAAGAAGCTCGGAGCATGGAATGCTTTGGACATGAGGTGGGTGGGAAGGGGAGGCCACACACACACCGCCCCTTCCCCTGGTTCAGCCCCTGCCTTGCAAACCTACACGGTCTTCCCTGACCCCCCCTCCCTCTTCTGCCTTCACGGACTGTTCTCGTATGCAGCCCCCTTGCAT
Organism: Bothrops alternatus; assembly: GCA_034064705.1. Taxonomy (NCBI): domain Eukaryota; kingdom Metazoa; phylum Chordata; class Lepidosauria; order Squamata; family Viperidae; genus Bothrops; species Bothrops alternatus. The sequence goes on from JARGCV010000349.1 coordinate 946,619, forward strand.
ACTTACGCCCGCCATCTACCGTTGTCTTCCTAGGACTATCTGCATATCTTGGATATATTGTCATAGTCGATGTAAGATTTCTTTTTCTTTTTCCATTTTTTCCCCCCTGGTTTGGTTCTTCTTTTCAATAAACTTTGCGTTTCAAAAAAAAAAAAAATTAAAGAGGAATTTCCTGACATTCAGAACAATTAACCAGTGGAACAACCTGCCTCCAGAAGCAGTGAATGCGCCAACACTGGAACTTTTTAAGAAGAAACTGGACAGCCATTTGTCCGAAATGGTTTAGGGTTTCCTGCCTGAGCAGGGGGTTGGACTAGATGACCTCCAAGGTTCCTTCCAACTGTTGTTGTTGTTATTATTATTATTATTATATCTAGTCCAACCCCCTACTCAAGCAGGAGACTTAGTGGTACCTTAATAGTAGTAGTAAACTATGAGAGGGATCTTGGAGTCCCAGTCGATAATCATTTAAATAGGAGCCAGCCGTGTGCTGCAGCTGCCAAAAAAGCCAACAAAGTGCTAGGCTGCATCAATAGAGGGATAGGACCAAGATCATATGAAGTGTTGGTGCCGCGTTATATAATGCCTTGGTAAGATGACACTTGAAAAACAGGTAGTCCTTAACTTACGACACAATTGAGCCCAGAATATATGTTGCTAAGTGAGAAATTTGCTGAGTTTTGCCCCATTTTATGACTTTTCTTGCCACATTTGTTAAGTGAACTACTTCAATTAATAAATTAGTAACCCGGTTGTTAAATGGACCTGGCTTCCCCATTGACTTTGCTTGTCAGAAGGTCGCAAAAGGGGATCACATGATCCCGGGACACTGTGTAACCGTCATAAATATGAACCAGCTGTCAAGAATCCGTGACCATGGGGATGCTGCAATGATCCTAAGTGTGAAAAATGGTCATAAGTCACTTTTTTCAGTGCTACTGTAACTTGGAACAGTCACTAAACGAACTGTTGTAAGTCGAAGACTAACCTGTATTGCATCCAATTTTGGCTGCTATGATATAAAAAAGATGAGATTCTAGAAAGAGTGCAGAGAAGAGCAACAAAAATGATTAAGGGGTCTGCTGGATAAATTGAACGGTTAAAGGAACCTTGGTAGGCAACCTTGGCTCTTTTATGATTCATGGACTCCAACTCCCAGAATTCCTGAGCCAGCCTGGCTCAGCTTGGAAATCTCTCCCTTTCCCCTCAGCATGGCTGGCTGAGGAATTCTGGGAGTTGAAGTCCACGAGTCATAAAAGGGCCGAGTTTGAAGAGCCCTGCTCTATATACATTTTACAAACAAACATCAATTATTGTTCCTTGCACCAATAGAAAAACAAATGCAGAGGTATTTAACCACCTATTCCATTGAGGAACTTACCCCCCTCCACCTCCTTTGAGATCCAGTCAAATGCAAAAATGCAAGACAATCCCTAGATCACGGGTCTTCAAACTTGGCCCTTTTGTGACTTTGTGGAGTTCAACTCCCAGAATCCCTCAGCCAGCGTGCCTGACTGAGGAATTCTGGGACTTGAAGTCCACAAGTCATCAAAGGGCCACGTTTGAAGAACCCTGCCCTAGATCATCTGCTAGGTCAGCAACAGCTGTGGTGGTGAACCTATGGCACGGGTGCCAGAGGTGGCACTCAGAGCCCTCTCTGTGGGCACGCGCACCTTCGCCCCAGTCCTAGGCCTTCAGCTGGGTTTTATAAACCCTTTTTGCTTTGTGTGCAAAACAAAAAGGTTCAATCAATCAATTTCTCTCAGGGGAGGGAAAGATCTTGCAAAGTTGGAATTGATTGAAGTTTTTACCATTGCAGCCACGCCCACCCAATGGGCCACAAGTACCTGGCACCCGACAATGCATAAGTGGGTTTTGGGTTGCAGTTCGCCATCACTGAGCTACAGTATTAAAGAAACACAAGAGACCCAACAAGCCATGATAAAAATGCTACAGTATTAAAGAAACAGAAGAGACCCAACAAACCATGATAAAAATGCTACAGTATTAAAGAAACACAAGAGACCCAACAAACCATGATAAAAACCCAAGCCGGAAAGAAAACATACACCTTGCTTAACCCCTCAATACAATAGAATGCAAATGAACAATAATTGGCACAAATTTGTAACAATCATAACATATTTTGATTTTTTTCTATTTTTGAACGATTCATATGTACCCCTACCGAAGCAGGGCCTCAAAAAATTAATGAAAACTCATAAATGTTCCTCTCCACGGAAATCTTTAGTAAAAGGCGAAAGATTTATACGATCTGAAGAGAAACCAGAGTATACTGCTAACTGCCACCGACACCGATCCCTACAGCGGCGGTTGACACTGAGGTTAGGGCGTCCCGTGCGACCGCGCACAAATACGTGTCTCTGGGTTAGCAAGAAGACCTTTTCTATCATTCCCGCCGGTTCCAGAACCGGGAGTTTCGCACGGAGCGAAACGGGGCATACATCGCGGGAGAGTCGCAGTCTTTCCTCTCCGCAAAGCATCACGGTTGAAGCAAATGCAAATGAAGCTCCTCAATCTTCCCGCCTCCCCGCGCAGTTCGGATTCCGTTTGGTGCTTTGCTAGGGGTAACCCTGCAATCAAGTCGGAGTCACGCCTAAAGTTACACTCGGGGTGCAAAATGACGTCAACTAAAGGAGGCTTTGCTTTAGAAAAGGGTATAACTTTTTCTCCGCATCGTTATCAAAGACGTGTACACTCTTTTCTAGAGCAAAGCCTCCTTTAGCTGACATCACTTTGCACCCTGAGTGTAACTTTAGGCGTAACTCCGATTTGAGGGTCCAGGGTTACGGCCAGCAAAGCACCAAACGGAAACCGAACTGGGCGGGGAGGCGGGAAGATTGAGAAGCTTCATTTGCATTTGCTTCAACCGTGATGCTTTGCGGAGTGGAAAGACGGCAAGTCTCCCGCGATGTATGCCCCGTTTCGCTCCGTTCGAAACTCCCGGTACTGGAACCGGCGGAAATGATAGAAAAAGTCTTCTTGTTAACCCAGAGACACGTATATGTGCGCGCTCGCACGGACGCCCTAACCTCAGTGTCAACCGCCGCTGTAGGGATCGGTGTCGGTGGAAGTTAGTAGTTTACCCTTTTCTCTGCGAATCCACCATTGGGTTATCAAAGGCAGTCTGCCTAATTACAATTTTTGGAGGCCCTTTGGTAGGGCTACATTTATATGGTTTAAAAATAGAAGAAGAATTTGGGGCAGTTCTCTTGCTTGGTTTATAGGGTTGTGGTCCTGTTCATGCAAAATATTGCACTTTTTCATGATTCTTGCTTTAATGGGTGACCATTTTACTTACACCGGTTCATTTAGTGCAAGGAAGGAAGGGTGTCAAACTGTGATGAACTGGAGGCTGTTGAGGTCTGGATGGGTGCCAACAGGCTCAGACTCAATCCTGACAAGATGGAGTGGCTATGGGTTCTGCCTCCACAGCTAAGTCTAGAACATCATTTCTCACCTATGGCGAGGAGGGCATTCGCCTGGTGTGCCAGTTGCAGCCCTGTTTGGACTGGGAGTCACTCCTCACAGTCACCCATGCCCTTGTCACTTCGAGATTCGACTACTGTAATGCTCTCTACATGGGGCAACCTTTGAAGAATGTCCGGACACTGCAAGTAGTCCAGAATGCGGCTGCGCGAGCCGTCTTGGGTCTCCCAAGACATGCTCATATCACCCCAGCTCTCCGTGAGCTGCACTGGCTACCTATTGGTCTCCGAACACAATTCAAAGTGTTGGTTATGACCTATAAAGCCCTTTATGGCAATGGACCAGGATACTTGCGGGACCGTCTTCTGCCTCATGAATCCCAGCGACCGGTTAGGGCACATAGGGTTGGCCTCCTACAGGTCCCGTCTGTTAGGCAATGTCATCTGGCGGGGCCCAGGGCTAGAGCCTTCTCTGTTGCTGCCCCAGCCCTCTGGAACCAGCTTCCCTCAGAGGTTCGTACTGCTTCCTCCCTCCTAGCTTTCCGGAAATTGTTAAAGACGCACTTATGCCGACAGGCTTGGGGCGTATGAGCTGTGCTCTGCTCCTGGGCCTAGGAATGTCCCTCCATCAGTGAATGTGAGTTGACTGAGCTTGTATGTTGTATGAATGTGATTAATTTTATTGTTATAATTTTATTGCATTGTTTGTAAGTCCTAGGAGAAGGGCAGCATATAAGTTCGAGAAATAAATAAATAAATAAATAGATAAATAAATAAATTCACCACATCACGTGAGGCTGGTGGTTGCTTGATGGGTGAGGAAGTTTAGTGACCATTTTACTTACACCGGTTCATTTAGTACAAGGGTGTCAAATTCGTGAGACTGGTGGACCGGCAGTTGACACCCCTTATTTAGTGACTGTTCAAAGTTAATAATGGAACTGAAAAAATTGATATGATCATTTTTTTCACACTAATGACTGTTGCAGCATTCCTGTGATCACGTGGTTTATATTTGGCATGCTAGACAACTGGTTTGTATTGATGACGGTTGCAGTGTCCAGGGGTCATGTGATCCCCTTTTGGATCTTCTGACAAGCAAAGTCAATGGGGAAGCCAGATTCACTTAACAACTGTGTTATTAACAACTGCAGTGGTTGACTTAACAAATTTGGCAAGAAAAGTTGTAAAACGGGGCAAAACTCACTTAACAAATTTCTCACTTAGCAACATCAATTTGGGGCTCAATTGTGGTTGTAATTCTGAGGACAACCTGTACTTTACCTGACTTACCAGATAATCTAGGAATTGCCTTGCGTCTTTGCATTTGGCTGGATATCAAAGGGGTAAAATTTCTCAGTGGAACATGTGGATAAACAAAGCAATAAAGCAAAATGGATTTGCTTTTCTATACGGTTTTTCTTCTTCTTTTTACAAAAAAAACACTGATTGGGTAAAATGGATTCATTTGATTGGGTAAAATGGATTCATTTAATGGCTATGAGGTTCATTTAACAACCGTCACCAGAAATGCTAGAAAATCAGGTCTGGTCACATGGTGACTCATGTAACAACCGTCATTTATGACCATAATTCCGAGCACAATTATGGTCATAAACCAAAGACTACCAAAGACTACCTCTAGATTGGGTTCAGATAAAGGAATCCATCAATACTTGCAAGTTTTTCTTTAAAGATTGGCATAAGCAATTTACTAGAAAATATGGGTAGAATCGGGATTTTTGGCTTTAAAAGCAATTGCTATGCAACGATTTCTCCAGCAATATCTCCAGTGGCCGCATGTTCTAATAGCCAGATAGACATGAGCCAGATGTTTTGAGATGTTTTCCTCCTTGATTGGCATCTCTACCAGAAGAAAACCTATAACATACCGTAGCTTCATCAAAAGCTCAGAAATAGTTTTAAAATGGACATTGCTGCCATATTTCAAACATAGGCTAAAGAACTGGAACCACAAATAAAGCGCCATCATTGGATTCGGGTCCAATAACAGGGTGCAGATAATCTTTGATTTATTTAGTGATAGTTCGAAGTTACAACAGCACTGAAAAAAGTGACTTATGATCAGTTTCCACACTTACGACCGTTGCAGTATCCCTCTGGTCACGTGATCAAAATTCAGACGCTTGGCAACTGACTCATATTTGCGACGGTTGCAGGGTTCCGGGGTCATGTGATCCTCTTTTGCAACCTTCTGACAAGCAAACTCAATGGGGAAGCCAAATTCACTTAACAACTTTAACAGCTGCAGTGATTCACTTAACAACTTGGCAAGAAAAGTCACAAAACGGGGCAAAACTCACTGCCTTGCTTAGCAATGGAAATGTTGGGCTTAATTATGGGTCACAAGCTGAGGACTATTGAAAGAATCGTAGTGGCCTCCCCCGTCCTTTCTGCTTATATACGGAATAGGAAAGTGGAATCACTTTTGGAACTCTGGGATTTTGGTCCTTACCTTAGATCGAACTGCCTGGTTCTCGCAGGACCCCATCAATGTTATCTTATCTGACTGGCTCCCTATCAGAGATTAACTCTTCTTGCATTGCGAGATTTCGCCCTCTCGCAATCATGGCCCTCCACTCTATCAAGGGCCTATCTCGAGGATGGACTTTGGAGTCCTGAGAGATGGCATGCGTCAAATAAGGGGCTTTGGGGTTTTTAAAATCGCTTTTTAACTAAAGTTTTAAAGGAGGGTAGAGGTGGGGAAGGGGTGCTTAGGGCTGGGGAAGAAATTGTTGGAGGGGAGCTCGAAGATAGGCCCGACAACGGAAGGGTACGTAATCCTGTGGGTTCGGATGGGGAGCTGATTAAGACTGATTTAGTTCCAATTAGTACCGTAAGCGGGAGGGGCAGATATGGTGGGAGCAGGGGGCCGTATCATAATAGGGGAGCACGTACCCGCTGTTTACGAGTGGTCATGCGCTCCGACCCCCAAGGCTCTACCTGTTCTCGGGGTTATTCAGAACCACAGGGCCCGGGCTGTAGGCTGATGTTGTGCAATGCCAGGTCTGTGGTAAACAAGGCCCCCCTCATCCAAGATTTAATTTCAGAGGGGGGAGCAGACCTGGCAGGTATTACGGAGACCTGGTTAGGACCAGAGGCCGGTGTCCCTCTGGTGGAAATGTGCCCACCGGGTTTCCTTGCATTCCATGGGCCGAGAGCACAGGGCAGGGGTGGAGGAGTGGCGGTCGTGATTAGGGAAGATTACAGGCCGAGGGAGGTCACTCTTCCTCAGACGGCAGGCTGTGAATCTCTCCTGGTGAAGTGGGACCTTGGGGGTCCGAGGGCGATGTTGATTACGTACCTGGCTCCCTGCCACGTGTCAACCGCCCTGCTCGAGTTCCTGGACGTTGTCGCCGCAGTGGCGGTTGAGGTTCCCAGGCTAATAGTCATGGGTGACTTCAACCTGGTCCTCAATGGAACCGCATCTACATGGAGGGAAGTGTGTAGTGGGGTGCCCCAGGGCTCTGTTCTGTGCCCAGTGCTCTTCAACATCTTCATCAACGATCTGGACGAGGGGATAGATGGGGAACTCAGCAAATTTGCAGACGACACCAAGCTGGCAGGAATAGCCAACACTCCAGAAGACAGGCTTAAGATACAGGAGGATCTGGACAAACTTGAACACTGGGCGCTATCTAACAAAATGAAATTCAATGGTGAAAAAAGTAAGGTTCTACATTTAGGCAACAAAAACCAAATGTACAGGGATAGTATAGGGGGTACCTTGCTCAACAGTAGTAACTGTGAGAGGGAGCTCAGAGTCCTAGTGGACAATCATTCAAATATGAGCCAGCCGTGTGCTGCAGCTGCCAAAAAAGCCAACACAGTGCTAGGCTGCATTAACAGGGATAGAATCAAGATCACGCAAAGTATTAATACCACTCTACAAGGCCTTGGTAAGGCCACACTTGGAATACTGCATCCAGTTTTGGTCACCGTGATGTAAAAAAGATGTTGAGACTCTAGAAAGAGTGCAGAGAAGAGCAACAAAGATGATTAGGGGAGTGGAGGCTAAAATATATAAGGAGCGGTTGCTGGAATTGGGTATGTCTAGTTTAACAAAGAGAAGGACGAGTGCGGACATGATAGCAGTCTTCCAATATCTCAGGGGCTGCCACAAAGAAGAGGGAGTCAAGCTATTCTCCAAAGCGCCTGAAGGCAGGACAAGAAGCAACGGATGGAAACTGATCAAGGAGAGAAGCAACCTAAAATTAAAGAGGAATTTCGTGACATTCAGAACAATTAACCAGTGGAACAACCTGCCTCCAGAAGCAGTGAATGCGCCAACACTGGAACTTTTGAAGAAGAAACTGGACAGCCATTTGTCCGAAATGGTGTAGGGTTTCCTGCCTGAGCAGGGGGTTGGACTAGATGACCTCCAAGGTTCCTTCCAACTGTTGTTGTTGTTGTTGTTGTTGTTGTTATATCTAGTCCAACCCCCTACTCAAGCAGGAGACCTAGTGGTACCTTAATAGTAGTAGTAAACTATGAGAGGGATCTTGGAGTCCCAGTCGACAATCATTTAAATAGGAGCCAGCCGTGTGCTGCAGCTGCCAAAAAAGCCAACAAAGTGCTAGGCTGCATCAATAGAGGGATAGGACCAAGATCATATGAAGTGTTGGTGCCGCGTTATAATGCCTTGGTAAGATGACACTTGAAAAACAGGTAGTCCTTAACTTACGACACAATTGAGCCCAGAATATATGTTGCTAAGTGAGAAATTTGCTGAGTTTTGCCCCATTTTATGACTTTTCTTGCCACATTTGTTAAGTGAACTACTTCAATTAATAAATTAGTAACCCGGTTGTTAAATGGACCTGGCTTCCCCATTGACTTTGCTTGTCAGAAGGTCGCAAAAGGGGATCACATGATCCCGGGACACTGTGTAACCGTCATAAATATGAGCCAGCTGTCAAGAATCCGCGACCATGGGGATGCTGCAATGATCCTAAGAGTGAAAAATGGTCATAAGTCACTTTTTTCAGTGCTACTGTAACTTGGAACAGTCACTAAACGAACTGTTGTAAGTCGAAGACTAACCTGTATTGCATCCAATTTTGGCTGCTATGATATAAAAAAGATGAGATTCTAGAAAGAGTGCAGAGAAGAGCAACTAAAATGATTAAGGGGTCTGCTGGATAAATTGTGTGAACGGTTAAAGGAACCTTGGTAGGCAACCTTGGCTCTTTTATGACTCATGGACTCCAACTCCCAGAATTCCTGAGCCAGCCTGGCTCAGCTTGGAAATCTCTCCCTTTCCCCTCAGCGTGGCTGGCTGAGGAATTCTGGGAGTTGAAGTCCACGAGTCATAAAAGGGCCGAGTTTGAAGAGCCCTGCTCTATATACATTTTACAAACAAACATCAATTATTGTTCCTTGCACCAATAGAAAAACAAATGCAGAGGTATTTAACCACCTATTCCATTGAGGAACTTACCCATCCCCCTCCACCCCCTTTGAGATCAAGACAATCCCTAGATCACGGGTCTTCAAACTTGGCCCTTTTGTGACTTTGTGGAGTTCAACTCCCAGAATCCCTCAGCCAGCGTGCCTGACTGAGGAGTTCTGGGACTTGAAGTCCACAAGTCATCAAAGGGCCATGTTTGAAGAACCCTGCCCTAGATCATCTGCTAGGTCAGCTACAGCTGTGGTGGTGAACCTATGGCATGGGTGCCAGAGGTGGCACTCAGAGCCCTCTCTGTGGGCACGCGCACCTTCGCCCCAGTCCTAGGCCTTCAGCTGGGTTTTATAAACCCTTTTTGCTTTGTGTGCAAAACAAAAAGGTTCAATCAATCAATTTCTCTCAGGGGAGGGAAAGATCTTGCAAAGTTGGAATTGACTGAAGTTTTTACCACTGCAGCCACGCCCACCCAATGGGCCACAAGTACCTGGCACCCGACAATGCATAAGTGGGTTTTGGGTTGCAGTTCGCCATCACTGAGCTACAGTATTAAAGAAACACAAGAGACCCAAAAAACCATGATAAAAACGCAAGCCGGAAAGAAAACACACATCTTGCTTAACCCCTCAATACAATAGAATGCAAATGAACAATAATTGGCACAAATTTGTGGCAATCACAACATTCTAATTTTTTTCTATTTTTGAACTATGCAAATGAAGGCCAACCGAAGCAGGACCTCAAAAAGTTAATGAAAACTCATAAATGTTCCTCTCCACGAAAATCTTTAGTAAAAGGCGAAAGATTTATGCGATCTGAAGAGATACCAGAGTATACCACTTGCTGCCACCGGCACCGATCCCTACAGCGGCGATTAACACTGAGGTTAGGGCGTCCCGTGCGACCGCGCAGAAATACGTGTCTCTGGGTTAGCAAGAAGACTTTTTCTATCATTCCCGCCGGTTCCAGTACCGGGAGTTTCGAACGGAGCGAAACGGGGCATACATCGCGGGAGAGTCGCAGTCTTTCCTCTCCGCAAAGCATCACGGTTGAAGCAAATGCAAATGAAGCTCCTCAATCTTCCCGCCTCCCCGCCCAGTTCGGATTCCGTTTGGTGCTTTGCTAGGGGTAACCCTGCAATCAAGTCGGAGTCACGCCTAAAGTTACATTCGGGGTGCAAAATGACGTCAACTAAAGGAGGCTTTGCTTTAGAAAAGGGTATAACTTTTTCTACGCATCGTTATCAAAGACGTGTACACTCTTTTCTAGAGCAAAGCCTCCTTTAGCTGACATCACTTTGCACCCTGAGTGTAACTTTAGGCGTAACTCCGATTTGAGGGTCCAGGGTTACGGCCAGCAAAGCACCAAACGGAAACCGAACTGGGCGGGAAGCGGGAAGATTGAGGAGCTTCATTTGCATTTGCTTCAACCGTGATGCTTTGCGGAGAGGAAAGACGGCAAGTCTCCCGCGATGTATGCCCCGTTTCGCTCCGAGCGAAACTCCCGGTACTGGAACCGGCGGGAATGATAGAAAAAGACTTCGTGTTAACCCAAAGACACATTTGTGCGCGGCCACACGGGACGCCCTAACCTCAGTGCTAACCGCCGCTGTAGGGATCGGTGTCGGTGGCATTTTATCTTCCTTCTCAGCGAATCCACACTGATGGGTTATGTTAGGCTCGCTGCCTATTAATAATTTTTGGAGGCCCTTTGGTAGGGCTACATTTATATGGTTCAAAAATAGAAAAAGAATTGGGCGGTTCTCTTGCTTGCTTTATAGGGTTGTGGTCCTGTTCATGCAAAATATTGCACTTTTGCATGCCAACAGGCTCAGGCTCAATCCTGACAAGATGGAGTGGCTATGGGTTCTGCCTCCACAGCTAAGTCTATAACATCATTTCTCACCTATGGCGAGGGGGGATTCGCCTGGTGTGCCAGTTGCAGCCCTGTTTGGACTGGGAGTCACTCCTCACAGTCACCCATGCCCTTGTTACCTGGAGATTCGACTACTGTAATGCTCTCTAAATGGGGCAACCTTTGAAGAATGTCCGGACACTGCAAGTAGTCCAGAATGCGGCTGCGTGAGCTGTCTTGGGTCTCCCAAGACATGCTCATATCACCCCAGCTCTCCGTGAGCTGCACTGGCTACCTATTGGTCTCCGAACACAATTCAAAGTGTTGGTTACCGTTATGACCTATAAAGCCCTTTATGGCAATGGACCAGGATACTTGTGGGACCGTCTTCTGCCTCATGAATCCCAGCGACCGGTTAGGGCACATAGGGTTGGCCTCCTACAGGTCCCGTCTGTTAGGCAATGTCATCTGGCGGGGCCCAGGGCTAGAGCCTTCTCTGTTGCTGCCCCAGCCCTCTGGAACCAGCTTCCCTCAGAGGTTCGTACTGCTTCCTCCCTCCTAGCTTTCCGGAAATTGTTAAAGACGCACTTATGCCGACAGGCTTGGGGCGTATGAGCTGTGCTCTGCTCCTGGGCCTAGGAATGTCCCTCCATCAGTGAATGTGAGTTGACTGAGCTTGTATGTTGTATGAATGTGATTAATTTTATTGTTATAATTTTATTGCATTGTTTGTAAGTCCTAGGAGAAGAGCAGCATATAAGTTCAAGAAATAAATAAATAAATAGATAGATAGATAAATAAATAAATAAATTCACCACTATCACGTGAGGCTGGTGGTTGCTTGATGTGTGACGAAGTTTAGTGATCATTTTACTTACATCGGTTCATTTAGTGCAAGGGTGTCAAATTCGTGAGACTGGTGGACCGGCAGTTGACACCCCTTATTTAGTGACTGTTCAAAGTTAATAATGGAACTGAAAAAATTGATATGATCATTTTTTTCACACTTATGACTGTTGCAGCATTCCTGTGATCACGTGGTTTATATTTGGCATGCTAGACAACTGGTTTGTATTGATGACGGCTGCAGTGTCCAGGGGTCATGTGATCCCCTTTTGGATCTTCTGACAAGCAAAGTCAATGGGGAAGCCGGATTCACTTAACAACTGTGTTATTAACAACTGCAGTGGTTGACTTAACAAATTTGGCAAGAAAAGTTGTAAAACGGGGCAAAACTCACTTAACAAATTTCTCACTTAGCAACATCAATTTGGGGCTCAGTTGTGGTTGTAATTCTGAGGACAACCTGTACTTTACCTGACTTACCGGATAATCTAGGAATTGTCTTGCGTCTTTGCATTTGGCTGGATATCAAAGGGGTAAAATTTCTCAGTGGAACATGTGGATAAACAAAGCAATATAGCAAAATGGATTTGCTTTTCTATACTGTTTTTCTTCTTCTTTTTACAAAAAAAAACACTGATTGGGTAAAATGGATTCATTTAATGGCTATGAGGTTCATTTAACAACCGTCAAAATCAGGTCTGGACACATGGTGACTCATGTAACAACCGTCATTTATGACCATAATTCCGAGCACAATTATGGTCATAAACCAAGGACTACCTCTAGATTGGGTTCAGATACTATAGGGAGTACCTTGCTCAATAGTAGTAACTGTGAGAGGGATCTCAGAGTCCTAGTGGACAATCGTTCAAATATGAGCCAGCCGTGTGCTGCAGCTGCCAAAAAAGCCAACACAGTGCTAGGCTGCATTAACAGAGGGATAGAATCAAGATCACACAAAGTATTAATACCACTTTACAAGGCCTTGGTAAGGCCACACTTGGAATACTGCATCCAGTTTTGGTCACCGCTATGTAAAAAAGATGTTGAGACTCTAGAAAGAGTTCAGAGAAGAGCAACAAAGATGATTAGGGGAGTGGAGGCTAAAGCATATAAGGAAAGGCTGCTGGAATTGGGTATGTCTAGTTTAACGAAGAGAAGGACGAGGGGGGACATGATAGCAGTCTTCCAATATCTCAGGGGCTGCCACAAAGAAGAGGGAGTCAAGCTATTCTCCAAAGCGCCTGAAGGCAGGACAAGAAGCAACGGATGGAAACTGATCAAGGAGAGAAGCAACCTAAAATTAAAGAGGAATTTCCTGACATTCAGAACAATTAACCAGTGGAACAACCTGCCTCCAGAAGCAGTGAATGCGCCAACACTGGAACTTTTTAAGAAGAAACTGGACAGCCATTTGTCCGAAATGGTGTAGGGTTTCCTGCCTGAGCAGGGGGTTGGACTAGATGACCTCCAAGGTTCCTTCCAACTGTTGTTGTTGTTGTTGTTGTTTTTATATCTAGTCCAACCCCCTACTCAAGCAGGAGACCTAGTGGTACCTTAATAGTAGTAGTAAACTATGAGAGGGATCTTGGAGTCCCAGTCGACAATCATTTATATAGGAGCCAGCCGTGTGCTGCAGCTGCCAAAAAAGCCAACAAAGTGCTAGGCTGCATCAATAGAGGGATAGGACCAAGATCCTATGAAGTGTTGGTGCCGCGTTATAATGCCTTGGTAAGATGACACTTGAAAAACAGGTAGTCCTTAACTTACGACACAATTGAGCCCAGAATATATGTTGCTAAGTGAGAAATTTGCTGAGTTTTGCCCCATTTTATGACTTTTCTTGCCACATTTGTTAAGTGAACTACTTCAATTAATAAATTAGTAACCCGGTTGTTAAATGGACCTGGCTTCCCCATTGACTTTGCTTGTCAGAAGGTCGCAAAAGGGGATCACATGATCCCGGGACACTGTGTAACCGTCATAAATATGAGCCAGCTGTCAAGAATCCGCAACCATGGGGATGCTGCAATGATCCTAAGTGTGAAAAATGGTCATAAGTCACTTTTTTCAGTGCTACTGTAACTTGGAACAGTCACTAAACGAACTGTTGTAAGTCGAAGACTAACCTGTATTGCATCCAATTTTGGCTGCTATGATATAAAAAAGATTAGATTCTAGAAAGAGTGCAGAGAAGAGCAACTAAAATGTTAAGGGGTCTGCTGGATAAATTGTGTGAACGGTTAAGGAACCTTGGTAGGCAACCTTGGCTCTTTTATGACTCATGGACTCCAACTCCCAGAATTCCTGAGCCAGCCTGACTCAGCTTGGAAATCTCTCCCTTTCCCCTCAGCGTGGCTGGCTGAGGAATTCTGGGAGTTGAAGTCCACGAGTCATAAAAGGGCCGAGTTTGAAGAGCCCTGCTCTATATACATTTTACAAACAAACATCAATTATTGTTCCTTGCACCAATAGAAAAACAAATGCAGAGGTATTTAACCACCTATTCCATTGAGGAACTTACCCCCCTCCACCTCCTTTGAGATCCAGTCAAATGCAAAAATGCAAGACAATCCCTAGATCACGGGTCTTCAAACTTGGCCCTTTTGTGACTTTGTGGAGTTCAACTCCCAGAATCCCTCAGCCAGCGTGCCTGACTGAGGAATTCTGGGACTTGAAGTCCACAAGTCATCAAAGGGCCATGTTTGAAGAACCCTGCCCTAGATCATCTGCTAGGTCAGCTACAGCTGTGGTGGTGAACCTATGGCATGGGTGCCAGAGGTGGCACTCAGAGCCCTCTCTGTGGGCACGCGCACCTTCGCCCCAGTCCTAGGCCTTCAGCTGGGTTTTATAAACCCTTTTTGCTTTGTGTGCAAAACAAAAAGGTTCAATCAATCAATTTCTCTCAGGGGAGGGAAAGATCTTGCAAAGTTGGAATTGATTGAAGTTTTTACCATCGCAGCCACGCCCACCCAATGGGCCACAAGTACCTGGCACTCCACAATACATAAGTGGGTTTTGGGTTGCAGTTCGCCATCACTAAGCTACAGGATTAAAGAAACACAAGAGACCCAACAAACCATGATAAAAACGCAAGCCGGAAAGAAAACACACACCTTGCTTAACCCCTCAATACAATAGAATGCAAATGAACAATAATTGGCACAAATTTGTGGCAATCACAACATTCTAATTTTTTTCTATTTTTGAACTATGCAAATGAAGCCCAACCGAAGCAGGACTTCAAAAAGTTAATGAAAACTCATAAATGTTCCTCTCCACGGAAATCTTTAGTAAAAGGCGAAAGATTTATACGATCTGAAGAGAAACCAGAGTATACCACTTGCTGCCACCGGCACCGATCCCTACAGCGGCGATTAACACTGAGGTTAGGGCGTCCCGTGCGACCGCGCAGAAATACGTGTCTCTGGGTTAGCAAGAAGACTTTTTCTATCATTCCCGCCGGTTCCAGAACCGGGAGTTTCGCAAAGAGCGAAACGGGGCATACATCGCGGGAGAGTCGCAGTCTTTCCTCTCCGCAAAGCATCACGGTTGAAGCAAATGCAAATGAAGCTCCGCAATCTTCCCGCCTCCCCGCGCAGTTCGGATTCCGTTTGGTGCTTTGCTAGGGGTAACCCTGCAATCAAGTCGGAGTCACGCCTAAAGTTACATTCGGGGTGCAAAATGACGTCAACTAAAGGAGGCTTTGCTTTAGAAAAGGGTATAACTTTTTCTCCGCATCGTTATCAAAGACGTGTACACTCTTTTCTAGAGCAAAGCCTCCTTTAGCTGACATCACTTTGCACCCTGAGTGTAACTTTAGGCGTAACTCCGATTTGAGGGTCCAGGGTTACGGCCAGCAAAGCACCAAACGGAAACCGAACTGGGCGTGAAGCGGGAAGATTGAGGAGCTTCATTTGCATTTGCTTCAACCGTGATGCTTTGCGGAGAGGAAAGACGGCAAGTCTCCCGCGATGTATGCCCCGTTTCGCTCCGAGCGAAACTCCCGGTTCTGGAACCGGCGGGAATGATAGAAAACGACTTCTTGTTAACCCAGAGACACGTATTTGTGCGCGGTCACACGGGACGCCCTAACCTCAGTGTCCACCGCCGCTGTAGGGATAGGTGTCGTTGGCAATATCTCTTTGTTCTCAGCGAATCCACTGGATGGGTATTCACAGGCTGTCTGCCCAATTATAATTTTTGGAGGCCCTTTGGTAGGGCTACATTCATATGGTTCAAAAATAGAAAAAGAATTTGGGGCAGTTCTCTTGCTTGGTTTATAGGGTTGTGGTCCTGTTCATGCAAAATATTGCACTTTTGCGTGATTGTTGCTTAATGGGTGAGGAAGTATAGTGACCATTTTACTTACACTGGTTCATTTAGTGCAAGGGTGTCAAACTGTGATGAACGGAGGCTGTTGAGGTACGGAGTGGCTATGGGTTCTGCCTCCACAGCTAAGTCTAGAACAGTGGTTCTCAACCTTTCTCAGGTTGAGACCCCACTTGCCCCGCCCATGCGCGCTGCGACTCTGACCGGGTGTGTGCGCGTGTGCGCGCGCCGGAAAAAAAATTAAAAATAATAATAATAAAAAAAAAACAAAAAAAACCAAAATGGTGGCCGTGATGGGCGGATCCGCGCATGCATGGATCGGCCCGTCGCACGCGCCGCGCATGTGCGCATCCGCCCGTCGTGGGCCGCCATTTTGTTTTTTTAATTTTGTGACGGGCGGATGTGCGCATGCGCGGATCGGCCCATCGAATGCGCGCATCCGCCCGCCGCGGTCCGCCATTTTTTTTTTTTAGTTTTTTTTTTAAAAATTTTTTATTTTTTTTATTTATTTTTTCAGCGCGATGGGCGGATCTGTGCGTGCGCGGCGTGCGCACGCCAAAAAAATTAAAAATTAAAAAAATTAAAAAATTAAAAAAAATAAAAAAAAATTAAAAAAATAAAAAAAACAAAAAACAAAATGGCGGCCAGCGGTGCCCGGCGACCCCCGCAAAATGGTCTCGCGACCCCAAGGTTGAGAACCACTGGTCTAGAACATCATTTCTCACCTATGGCGAGGGGGGCATTCCCCTGGTGTGCCAGTTGCAGCCCTGTTTGGACTGGGAGTCACTCCTCACAGTCACCCATGCCCTTGTCACCTCGAGATTCAACTACTGTAATGCTCTCTACATGGGGCAACCTTTGAAGAATGTCCGGACACTGCAAGTAGTCCAGAATGCGGCTGCGCGAGCCATCTTGGGTCTCCCAAGACATGCTCATATCACCCCAGCTCTCCGTGAGCTGCACTGGCTACCTATTGGTCTCCGAACACAATTCAAAGTGTTGGTTATGACCTATAAAGCCCTTTATGGCAATGGACCAGGATACTTGCGGGACCGTCTTCTGCCTCATGAACCCCAGCAACCGGTTAGGGCACATAGGGTTGGCCTCCTACAGGTCCCGTCTGTTAGGCAATGTCATCTGGCGGGGCCCAGGGCTAGGGCCTTCTCTGTTGCTGCCCCAGCCCTCTAGAACCAGCTTCCCTCAGAGGTTCGTACTGCTTCCTCCCTCCTAGCTTTCCGGAAATTGTTAAAGACGCACTTATGCCGACAGGCTTGGGGCGTATGAGCTGTGCTCTGCTCCTGGGCCTAGGAATGTCCCTCCATCAGTGAATGTGAGTTGACTGAGCTTGTATGTTGTATGAATGTGATTAATTTTATTGTTATAATTTTATTGCATTGTTTGTAAGTCCTAGGAGAAGGGCAGCATATAAGTTCGAGAAATAAATAAATAAATAGATAAATAAATAAATAAATTCACCACATCACATGAGGCTGGTGGTTGCTTGATGGGTGAGGAAGTTTAGTGACCATTTTACTTACACCGGTTCATTTAGTGCAAGGGTGTCAAATTCGTGAGACTGGTGGACTGGCAGTTGACACCCCTTATTTAGTGACTGTTCAAAGTTAATAATGGAACTGAAAAAATTGATATGATCATTTTTTTCACACTTATGACTGTTGCAGCATTCCTGTGATCACGTGGTTTATATTTGGCATGCTAGACAACTGGTTTGTATTGATGACGGTTGCAGTGTCCAGGGATCATGTGATCCCCTTTTGGATCTTCTGACAAGCAAAGTCAATGGGGACGCCGGATTCACTTAACAACTGTGTTATTAACAACTGCAGTGGTTGACTTAACAAATTTGGCAAGAAAAGTTGTAAAACGGGGCAAAACTCACTTAACAAATTTCTCACTTAGCAACATCAATTTGGGGCTCAATTGTGGTTGTAATTCTGAGGACAACCTGTACTTTACCTGACTTACCGGATAATCTAGGAATTGTCTTGCGTCTTTGCATTTGGCTGGATATCAAAGGGGTAAAATTTCTCAGTGGAACATGTGGATAAACAAAGCAATAAAGCAAAATGGATTTGCTTTTCTATACTGTTTTTCTTCTTCTTTTTTTTACAAAAAAAAACACTGATTGGGTAAAATGGATTCATTTAATGGCTATGAGGTTCATTTAACAACCGTCACCAGAAATGCTAGAAAATCAGGTCTGGTCACATGGTGACTCATGTAACAACCGTCATTTATGACCATAATTCCGAGCACAATTATGGTCATAAACCAAAGACTACCTCTAGATTGGGTTCAGATAAAGGAATCCATCAATACTTGCAAGTTTTTCTTTAAAGATTGGCATAAGCAATTTACTAGAAAATATGGGTAGAATCGGGATTTTTGACTTGAAAAGCAATTGCTATGCAACGATTTCTCCAGCAATATCTCCAGTGGCCGCATGTTCTAATAGCCAGATAGACATGAGCCAGATGTTTTGAGATGTTTTCCTCCTTGATTGGCATCTCTACCAGAAGAAAACCTATAACATACCGTATCTTCATCAAAAGCTCAGAAATAGTTTTTAAATGGACATTGCTGCCATATTTCAAACATAGGCTAAAGAACTGGAACCACCAATAAAGCGCCATCATTGGATTCGGGTCTTTAACAATGATAACA
Source organism: Bothrops alternatus (assembly GCA_034064705.1). Classification (NCBI taxonomy): domain Eukaryota; kingdom Metazoa; phylum Chordata; class Lepidosauria; order Squamata; family Viperidae; genus Bothrops; species Bothrops alternatus. The sequence goes on from JARGCV010000349.1 coordinate 965,210, forward strand.
GGGTGCAGATAATCTTTGATTTATTTAGTGATAGTTCGAAGTTACAACAGCACTGAAAAAAGTGACTTATGATCAGTTTCCACACTTATGACCGACCGTTGCAGTATCCCTCTGGTCACGTGATCAAAATTCAGACATTTGGCAACTGACTCATATTTGTGACGGTTGCAGGGTTCCGGGGTCATGTGATCCTCTTTTGCAACCTTCTGACAAGCAAACTCAATGGGGAAGCCAAATTCACTTAACAACTTTAACAGCTGCAGTGATTCACTTAACAACTTGGCAAGAAAAGTCACAAAACGGGTCAAGACTCACTGCCTTGCTTAGCAATGGAAATGTTGGGCTTAATTATGGGTCACAAGCTGAGGACTATTTGTATCTACACATCTGAGATAAATGTTGATTCAACAGAAAATCCACTTACGTACTTAGTGACTGCTAAGAGTTGATCATAACCTAATGACTGCTAAGAGTTGATCATAACCTAATGGCATGTAATCAACCATCAGAAATATATTGTGAAGGATTATGTGGGGGATGAGGGGAAGAGAGGCTGCCTAGGAAACCACCCAAGAAGAAAGAATCAAAATAACAGAGAGGCAGGCCCGCACTCCACCGAGACCGGCTCGGCTGTGGCGAGAGGCGCCCAGCGGCCGCCTCTGGCCCCCAAGTCCGCGCTCCTCGCCCAACTCCCCGGCCGGCCCTCGCCACGCCGCCCCCTTTTCTCCGCGGCGGCCAATCGGGGCGGCGGGGCTCCCGGGGACTGCCTGCCTGCCTGCCTGGCTCTGGCTCAGTCCTGCTCGCTCCCTCCCTCCCTCCCTTGGCGGCGGCGGCCGAAGCAGGCGGTAAGGTGCCCAGCCAGCGGATCAGCAAGATGAACTACCCTGGTGAGTCCCTGCCGGGCGTGGGGGGAGACCGAGCCGGGGAGAGAGCCGGGCTTGGGGGGAGGCCGAGCCGGGGAGGGAGCCGGGCGTGGAAGGGAGGCCGAGCTGGGGAGGGAGCCGGGTGTGGGGGGGGAGGCCGAGCCGGGGAGGGAGCCGGGCGTGGTGGGGAGGCCGAGCCGGGGAGGGAGCCGGGTGTGGGGGGAGGCCGAGCCAGGGAGGGAGCCGGGGAGCCTGGCCAGACGCCCCCCGCCCGCCTGGCCGGCCCGACCCGAGCGGGACTGGCGCCGAGAGTGAGCTTGCCGGGCGGGCTCCCAAGTCCTGCCGCCCGCCTACATACCTGTGGCCGCTGCCGGCCCTGCGGAAGGCGCGGGAGTCCCAGACGAGCCTGGCAGGCGGAGCGCTATTACCTGGACCCCAGTCCGGATCGCGGACTTGGGGGCCGGAGGCGGCCGCTGGGCGCCTCTCGCCACAGCCGAGCCGGTCCCAATGAAGTGCGGGCCCGCCTCGAGGTCCAGCTACCCCGACCGCCCGGCCGGCTGCCGGAGGGCGAGGAGGAGGCTGGGCCTAGGACATGGCGGAGCGGAGGGGGAAGGAGGCAGCTTTGCGCCCGCCCGCTCCGGACTGCTCTTCGGTGCGCCCGCAGATCGGCCCATCGCACGCACACGCGCAGATCGGCCCGTCGCACGCTCATGCACAGATCGGCCGTCGCTGTCCGCCATTTTGTTTTGGTTTTTTTTGGTTTTTTTATTTTTATTTTTTTTATGTTTTTTTTGGCGCACACCCAAGTCGGGGTCGCGGCGCGCATGGACGGCACAAGTGGGGTCTCAACCTGAAAAAGGTTGAGAACCACTGGTATAGGGAGTACCTTGCTCAATAGTAGTAACTGCAAGAGGGATCTCGGAGTCCTAGTGGACAATCGTTCAAATATGAGCCAGCCATGTGCTGCAGCTGCCAAAAAAGCCAACACAGTGCTAGGCTGCATTAACAGAGGGATAGAATCAAGATCACACAAAGTATTAATACCACTTTACAAGGCCTTGGTAAGGCCACACTTGGAATACTGCATCCAGTTTTGGTCACCGCGATGTAAAAAAGATGTTGAGACTCTAGAAAGAGTGCAGAGAAGAGCAACAAAGATGATTAGGGGAGTGGAGGCTAAAGCATATAAGGAAAGGCTGCTGGAATTGGGTATGTCTAATTTAACGGAGAGAAGGACGAGGGGGGACATGATAGCAGTCTTCCAATATCTCAGGGGCTGCCACAAAGAAGAGGGAGTCAAGCTATTCTCCAAAGCGCCTGAAGGCAGGACAAGAAGCAACGGATGGAAACTGATCAAGGAGAGAAGCAACCTAAAATTAAAGAGGAATTTCCTGACATTCAGAACAATTAACCAGTGGAACAACTTGCCTCCAGAAGCAGTGAATGCGCCAACACTGGAACTTTTTAAGAAGAAACTGGACAGCCATTTGTCCGAAATGGTTTAGGGTTTCCTGCCTGAGCAGGGGGTTGGACTAGATGACCTCCAAGGTCCCTTCCAACTGTTGTTGTTATTGTTGTTGTTGTTGTTGTTGTTATTATTATTATTATTACTATTATATCTAGTCCAACCACCTACTCAAGCAGGAGACCTAGTGGTACCTTAATAGTAGTAGTAAACTATGAGAGGGATCTTGGAGTCCCAGTCGACAATCATTTAACAATCAAAATTCAGACGCTTGGCAACTGACCTTATTTGCATCTTTATTTGGATCGGGAGTCTCTCCTCACAGTCACACATGCTCTTGTCACCTCAAGGATCGACTACTGCAACGCTCTCTACATGGGGCTGCCCTTGAAGAGTGTTCGGAGACTACAATTAGTGCAAAATGCAGCTGCGCGAGCAATTGTGGGCCTTCCTTTGTTGTGCCCACATTTCGTCAACCCTCTGCATGCTGCATTGGTTGCCTATTGGTCTCCGAGCGCAATTCAAAGTGCTGGTCATTACCTATATAGCCCTATATGGCTCTGGACCAGGATACGTACGGGACCGTCTTCTGCCACATACTTCCCTACAACCGGTGAGAGCGCACAGGGTCGGCCTCCTCCGGGTCCCGTCAGCGAAACAATGTCGTTTGGCGGGTCCTAGGGGGAGGGCCTTCTCTGTTGTGGCGCCCGCCCTCTGGAACCAACTGCCCCTTGAAGTCCGCGTTTCTCCCACTCTCCTGGCCTTCCGAAAGAACCTTAAAACTTATCTTTGCCGGCAGGCCTGGGGATGATTGTGGGTTGTGGTTCGAAAGTTGTGTGTGTGTGTTGGGTACCTATTTTTAATGTTTTAATGTTTTGTATATGTTGTGAGCCGCTCCGAGTCTCCAGAGAGGAGCGGCATACAAATTAAATTAATAAAATAAATAATAAAATAAATTTAAATAGGAGCCAGCCGTGTGCTGCAGCTGCCAAAAAAGCCAACAAAGTGCTAGGCTGCATCAATAGAGGGATAGGACCAAGATCATATGAAGTGTTGGTGCCGCGTTATAATGCCTTGGTAAGATGACACTTGAAAAACAGGTAGTCCTTAACTTACGACACAATTGAGCCCAGAATATATGTTGCTAAGTGAGAAATTTGCTGAGTTTTGCCCCATTTTATGACTTTTTATGACTTTTCTTGCCACATTTGTAATAAATTAGTAACCCGGTTGTTAAATGGACCTGGCCTCCCCATTGACTTTGCTTGTCAGAAGGTCACAAAAGGGGATCACATGATCCCGGGACACTGTGTAACCGTCATAAATATGAACCAGCTGTCAAGAATCCGCGACCATGGGGATGCTGCAATGATCCTAAGTGTGAAAAATGGTCATAAGTCACTTTTTTCAATGCTACTGTAACTTCGAACAGTCACTAAACGAACTGTTGTAAGTCGAAGACTAACCTGTATTGCATCCAATTTTGGCTGCTATGATATAAAAAAGATGAGATTCTAGAAAGAGTGCAGAGAAGAGCAACAAAAATGATTAAGGGGTCTGCTGGATAAATTGTGTGAACGGTTAAAGGAACCTTGGTAGGCAACCTTGGCTCTTTTATGACTCATGGACTCCAACTCCCAGAATTCCTGAGCCAGCCTGGCTCAACTTGGAAATCTCTCCCTTTCCCCTCAGCGTGGCTGGCTGAGGAATTCTGGGAGTTGAAGTCCACGAGTCATAAAAGGGCCGAGTTTGAAGAGCCCTGCTCTATATACATTTTACAAACAAACATCAATTATTGTTCCTTGCACCAATAGAAAAACAAATGCAGAGGTATTTAACCACCTATTCCATTGAGGAACTTACCCATCCCCCTCCACCCCCTTGAGCAGGACAATCCCTAGATCACAGGTCTTCAAACTTGGCCCTTTTGTGACTTTGTGGAGTTCAACTCCCAGAATCCCTCAGCCAGCGTGCCTGACTGAGGAATTCTGGGACTTGAAGTCCACAAGTCATCAAAGGGCCACGTTTGAAGAACCCTGCCCTAGATCATCTGCTAGGTCAGCTACAGCTGTGGTGGTGAACCTATGGCATGGGTGCCAGAGGTGGCACTCAGAGCCCTCTCTGTGGGCACGCGCACCTTCACCCCAGTCCTAGGCCTTCAGCTGGGTTTTATAAACCCTTTTTGCTTTGTGTGCAAAACAAAAAGGTTCAATCAATCAATTTCTCTCAGGGGAGGGAAAGATCTTGCAAAGTTGGAATTGATTGAAGTTTTTACCACTGCAGCCACGCCCACCCAATGGGCCACAAGTACCTGGCACTCCACAATACATAAGTGGGTTTTGGGTTGCAGTAATACATAAATGTTTGCCATCACTGAGCTACACTATTAAAGAAATACAAGAGACCCAACAAACCATGCTAAAAACATAAGAACCTAAGAAGAGCCATGCTGAATCAGGCCAAAGCCCATCGAGTCCAGCATTCTGTGTCACACAGTGGCCCACCAATTGTACATGGGGATCTTGAGCAGAAAGAGAAGGCAAAACCCTCCCTTTCCCTTGACCCCCAACAAATGGGACTCAAGGGAATCCTGCCTGCCTCAACCAACATAGAGGCGGCACATGGACATGGACATCCATTTTAATAACCACCGACGCAAGCCGGAAAGAAAACACACACCTTGCTTAACCCCTCAAAACAATAGAACGCAAATGAACAATAATTGGCACAAAATCGCAACACAGTTTAATTTCTTTTCTATTTTTGAACCATGCAAATGTAGCCCCACCGAAGCAGGGCCTCAAAAAATTAACGAAAACTCATAAATGCTCCTCTCCACGGAAATCTTTAGTAAAAGGCGAAAGATTTATACGATCTGAAGAGAAACCAGAGCATACCGTCTCACCTTCCCCGAAGCGAACCGTTACGGTGGCGAGAGTTACTTAGGTCACGGCGTCCGAAGAGAGACGGTGCGTAACACGTGCCACGTGCTCTAGAGGAATAGCTTTTCTACGGTTCCCACCGGTTTTAAGAACGGGTCGTTCGCAGGAAGTGAAAAAAGAGCAAAACTCTTGGGGCAGCCGCGGGGTGGTTGGGGGTGGGGGGGGGTTCTGCCTCGCAAAGCATCACGGTCGCAGTGAATGCAAATGAAGCTGCTTATCTCCCCGCCCAGGTCGGTTTGATGGCATTTTCAAAGCGGAGTCACGTCGAGTCCCATTCAGGGTGCAAAGTGACGTTACGCCATATTTAGGAGGGCGCTCTATTTTTAATTTCCACAACCTTGCAAATGTGGATTTTGCACTGCAGCCGCTTTCCCTGTCTGATTTTATGATTGCAGCCGTGGTTTGCATCGGATGTCAGCCCCAGTTCTCATTTCCTGCAAAAAAAGGTATCTCTCCTTTCCTTGCAGGACCGTCGGCATATGCTCCGCAGTGTTTCTTTCCATCTCGGGTGCATTACGGCACTCTGCTCATGTTCAGAGATCCTCTTGCCCTAATCTTGAAATTGCAAGACGGGTTCAAATGTAAAGAGCTACGCCCCCCCCAAGGGAAACCCAGTTCGGATTTCAGGGGTTCTCAACCTTGGCAACTTTAAGACTTGTGGACTTCAACTCCCAGAATTCCTCAGCCTGAGGAATTCTGGGAGTTGAAGTCCACAAGTCTTAAAGTTGCCAAGGTTGAGAACCCCTGGATTAAATAGATCTGCTTCTCCCGAGCTGGTGAGGCTTCGCAAAATGCACCCCCGTCCCGACGCAGCGTGCATTGCACTCTTTTAAATTGTGCAAACTTTCAATTTCTAACTTCAGTCTTGCAGCACCGAGCAAGGATATAATGACGATGAACGAAATGACTCGCTTTTTTCCAAAGGCGCCCAGAGAAGTGCAGCGTCATCAGTCAGGCAGTATTATCATGTTTGATGGACGTGTGATAAAGTAAAGAATTACTGGGAAAAGATACATACATACCTGGCTAGAAAAGATGTTGGGAGGACATGTAGATTTTAAATCTGAACTTCTTTTATTAGATCTAATGCCAGAAAAGACTTAACAAACAAAGCCTGTATTTGATTTTGCACGTGACAACAGCGGCAAGAATTATATTTGCGCACTATTGGGAAAAAAATGAAGGAATACCATCAGATGAAGAAATACTTAAAAAAATATATTAGAATGTGCAGAGGTGGTCAAATTGACTATGAGATTGAAAGAAAAAGAAGAAACCAGAATATTATCAACCTTGGGACTTATTTTATGGATGGCTAGAGGAAAGAATAAAGGATTAGGGATTAAATATGTATTAGCAAATTTAAACTCAGACAGCACGTTGGTTGAAAAACTATTGTATGTATGGGGGGAAAAATAACATCTTATACAAAAAAAAAAAGAATAGCAGCGTCTTTTTTGAATTGCCCTGGTGCCTGTCAAAGCGAGAGAGGCGGGCGGGCGCAGAAAAATGAATAGTCCAAATTATTTTTTAGGCTTTGGGGTGCGAACTCGGGAGGAAGGGCAGAAAGAGGGAACCCGCGTGGTCCCCCTTTTTTCTCCGCTCGATCCCTGTTGCAAGCCTCCATCCTTTTCCTCCGGTGTATTTGCAAAATTAAGGAGAATGTAGCTCAAGGTTGAAAAGAGGGGTCCTTGATACTCTTATGAGCTTGCTTGTTTTCTTGCAGACGTTCCATGACCCAAATTAGTAACATCATCAGAGCACAGATGTTACCTAGTTTGGGTCATGAAACATATAATAATAAAGTTGGAAGGGACCTTGGAGGCCATCAAGTCCAACTCCCTGCTCAGGCAGGTAACCCTATACCAGTGGTGGGGAACCTATGGCACGGGTGCCAGAGGCGGCACTCGGAGCCCTCTCTGTGGGCACGGGTGCCGTCACCCCAGTCCTAGGCCTTCAGCTGGGTTTTATGAAACCTTTTCGCTTTAGGCCTCCGCCACTGTGTGCAGAAAAAAAAAAGGTTCAATCAGTCAGTTTCAACTTCTTGCGGGGGGGGGGGGAGAACTTGCAAAGTTGGAATTGATTGATTGAACTTTTTAGTCCCACCCAGTCTGCCGTTACTACCGCAGCCACGCCCAGCCAATTGGCCACAGCCACCCGGCACCCGATGATGCATAAGTGGATTTTGGGTTGCAATTTGGGCACTCGCTCTCTAAAAGGTTCGCCATCGCTGTTCTATACCATTTCAGACAAATGGCTGTCCAGTCTCTTCCTAAAAACTTCCAGTGTTGGAGCATTCACCGCTTCTGGAGGCAGGTTGTTCCACTGGTTAATTGTTCTCATTGTCAGGAAGTTTCTCCTTAGTTCTAGGTTGCTTCTCTCCTTGGTTAGTTTCCATCCGTTGCTTCTTGTCCTGCCTTCAGGGGCTTTGAAGGATAGCTTGACTCCCTCTTCTTTGTGGCAGCCCCTGAGAGATTGGAACATGGCTATCATGTCCCCCCCCCCTCGTCCTTCTCTTTGTTAAACTAGACATACCCAATTCCAGCAACCATTCCTTATATGCTTTAGCCTCCAGTCCACTGGTCATTTTTGTTGCTCTTCTCTGTACTCTTTCTAGAGTCTCAACATCTTTTTTACATTGTGGTGACCAAAACTGGATGCAGGATTCCAAGTGTGGCCTTACCAAGGCATTGTAAAGTGGTATTAATACTTCACGTGATCTTGATTCTATCCCTCTGTTAATGCAGCCCAGCACTGTGTTGGCTTTTTTGGCAGCTGCAGCACACGGCTGGCTCCTATTTAAGGGATTGTCTACTAGGACTCTGAGGTCCCTCTCACAGTTACTAATATTGAGCAAGGTGCCACCTGTGCTGTACTTGTGCATTTGGTTTTTCTTGTCTAAATGTAGAACCTTGCTTTTTTCACCATTGAATTTCATTTTGTTAGATAGTGCCCAGTGTTCAAGTCTGCCCAGATCCTCCTGTATCCTAAGCCTGTCTTCTGGAGTGTTGGCTATTCCTGCCAGCTTGGCGTCGTCTGCAAATTTGATGAGTTCCCCATCTATCTTTCCAGACTGTTATTATTATTATATGTCTAACAGTACTGCCGGTTCTTTAGCTAGTATTGGCTTTCATTCACATTAAGTTCTTCCCAAGAATCTAGGATATCTTTATGTACGGCATAATAGAGGTAGTTCTCGACTTACAACAGTCCATTTAGTGGCCATTCAGAGTTACAACAGCACTGAAAAAAGCGACTTATGACCATTTTTCACACTTACGACCGTTGCAGCATCCCCGATGTCATATGATCAAAATTCAGACAGTTGGCAACTGATTCATATTTATGATGGTCGCAATGTCCTGGGGGAATCATGTGATCCCCTTTTGTGATCTTCTGACAAAGGCAATGAGGCAAGCCGGATTCACTTAACAACCGTGTTCCTAACTTAACAACTGCAGTGATTCACTGAACAACTGTGGCAAGACAGGTCGCAGAATGGGGCAAATTTCACTTAACATGTCTTGCTTAGCAACATAAATGTTGGGCTCAATTGTGTAAGTCGAGGACTGCCTGTATTTGAAAATCTCACAACATGTTAACCTGCTCCATTTTCAAGTTATTTTCATCTCTCATGTTCCCACCCATTTTCAGGACTGGCACATGATAATTTTTACAGATGTTCGACTGACTCATTTTGGCAATCTTGTGTTAGGTGTTGTTTTATAATCAGCTTTTGCGATTATCTTTGCACAGGGTGAGTATGTGATCTACTGCTTTTCTTCTGCTTCTTTGCACGAGCTATACAGTAGTGGCCAAAATTGTGGAAACCTTTTGGGAAAAGTGTACATTTGAGGTTTGGTGGCTAATGACACCCCTTTTCTTTTGGAGTAGCACCATAAAGTTATATATCAATGGAAAGATAATTTAATCAAGAATGTAATGCAACCCAATGTGTTCACCTATCTGTATTCTATGAAAAGGTATAGTCAAATAACCAGAAAAAGGAAGCACAGCTTGTTTAGGTTGATCTCAGGGAGCTTTCCTTCATCCGGTTGTAGCCAATGAGCATGAGCGTTTAGAGAGCCAATCAGGTGTCATCTTGTTTTGGCCAGGAGCCAATCAGATCACAGTAGGATTCAGTGATTGATGTCCTGTATTGAAGCTGAGAAGAGGACATTGGTCAGTGTGTTATGTGATCGCTATCAAGTCGGTTGGTTTTTTTTGTGTCCTTTCATTGAGTGAGCTTGCAAAACATAATAAAATTAAAGTCACGGTGCAAAGAGTTGACCGGTCGCCCAGAAAGCGATGCAAAATAGTATTATTAAGTGAACAAGGCTACAGTTATAAAGAAATTGGAAGAAAAATGGGTGGAAACTTAACCAAAGGTGGCATTTCTACGGTACTGTACACTTTTCCCAAAAGGTTTCCACAATTTTGGCCACTCGCTGTACTTGCAGCCCTGAACATCTGGTGGATGGTCCAGGCAGCTAAATCTGTTGCTCAAAGGCCTCAGGGACATTTCCTTCTTGCCTCTTTCTACAACACTTTTATCTTGATCTGGCTCTGTTTAATATTCAGACTGAACAGCAGGAAAGAAACATTAATTCAATCATCTCTCCAAGCTAAACAAGCGTCCAGATCTTGGGAAGAAGCCCAGTGCCAGTTTGCAAACACTGAGTCTGGAACCATGAATAAATTAGCTCAAAAGAAAACGGTTGCTGGAGAAATAAAAGTGGATTTAAAATAAAAGCATTGGGGCTGGCTTGCTTTGCAGAAATCGCAAATCCAGATTTCCTAGAAAGATTATCTCCTGCCTTGAACTCTACTTGTGAGCTGTACAAGGTAGTCCTCAACATACGACCACAATTGACCCCAAAATTTATGTCGTTAAGCGAGGCAGTTGAGTGAGTTTTGCCCAACTTTTCTTGCCACAGTTGTTAAATGAATCCGACCTCCCCCATTGACTTTGCTTGTCAGAAGGTCGCGAAAGGAGGTCACGTGACCCTGGGACACTATGCAACCGTCATAAATATGAATCAGTTGCCAAGCATCCGAATTTTGATCACGTGACCGTGGGGGTGCAGCAATAGTCGTCACTGTGAAAAGCGGTCATAAGTCCCTTTTGTCACTTCTGTTGTAACTTTGAATGTCACTAAACGAATGGTTTCCAGTCGACAACTCCCTGTACTGAAAAGGCTCTCATAAAAAGATGAATCTGTAAAGACGGTGAGTTCTAGTCCCGCCCTAGGTACGAATGGCAGCTGGGTGACTTTGGGCTAATCACCAAGAGACGGTGAGTTCTAGTCGTGCCCTAGTCATGAAACCGGGCTGGTGACTTTGGGGTGCTCCCTCCCTCCCTCCCTCCCCCCTCTCTCCCCCCCCTCTCTCTCTCTCCCTCCCCCTCTCTCCCTCTCTCTCCCCCTCTCTCTCTCTGTCCCTCTCTCTGTCCCTCTCTCTCCCCCCCTCTCTCCCCCCTCTCTCTCTCCCTCTCTCTCTCTCCCCCTCCCCCTCTCTCCCTCTCTCTCTCTCCCCTCTCTCTCCCCTCTCTCTCTCCCCCCTCTCTCTCTGTCCCTCTCCCCCCTCTCTCTGTCCCTCTCTCCCCCCTCTCTCTCTCCCCCCTCTCTCCCCCCCTCTCTCTCCCTCTCTCTCTCCCTCTCTCTCTGTCCCTCTCTCCCTCTCTCTCTCCCCTCTCTCTTTCCCTCTCTCTCCCCCCTCTCTCTCTCCCCCCCTCTCTCTCCCCCCCCTCTCTCTGTCTCTCCCCCCTCTCTCTCTGTCCCTCTCTCTCTCTCTCCCTCTCTCTCTGTCCCTCTCTCTCTCTCTCCCTCTCTCTCTCTCTGTGTGTGTCTCAGCCTAACCCGTCTCATAGGATTATTGTGGGGAAAATAGGAAGAGGAAGGAATATGAAGCACGTTTGCTGTCTTGACTTATTTATAAAAATAATAATAACAAGATTTAAAAAAAGCCAGAAAGGAAGAAAAAGAAAGGAAGGATAGAAAAATAAAAAGAAAGAAAAAGAATACAAGAAAGGAAACAAAGAAAGGAGAAAAAAGGAAAGGAAAAAAGAACAAAAAGAAAAGAAAAGAAGAAAGAAAGGAAAGAGGGAAGAAAGAAGGAAAAGAAACAGAAAAGGAAGAAAAAGGAAAAGAAAGGAGAGAAAGAAGAAAGAAAGAGAAAGAAAGAAAGAAAGAAAGAAAGAAAGAAAGAAAGAAAGAAAGAAAGAAAGAAAGAAAGTGAAACGAATGCTCTGCTTTGAAATACACATCTTGGCAAGAGAACATTTGAGTATCAATTAGGGGACCACATCTGTGGGTTCTGCACCATTTAGATGCCAATGTGCCTCAAACCACCCATAACCCACTTTTTCCACGAAACCCAAGTTTAAGCCAGCCTTCGTCCCCAGCATTGACTCTGCAAGCTGCAATTCAGATTTTTCTGGGCCGATGCTTCATTCCTTTCCCCACAGTTTGACCTTGGACTTCAAAAGACCCCACGGAACAAACAGCCACGGATCTAATTGGGTTTGAAAATTTCAGAGCACAAATGGCCCACAGCTGTTGTTCGCCTTGGAACCCGTTCAGCCATTCGCATTTGGAGCCTAGAGCTCCAGCAGCAGAAGTAGCAGTGCCAAAAATACAGTTTTGGTCATCCAGCGGGCGTTTTCGGAGCTGAGTTTCCTGTGCATTCGCTCTCTTCAGTGGCTGAATTTGGGGAGGAGCAGGAGGGGAGAAAAGCACGGCTTGATTCAGTGAAAATTGGATAAATTCAGATATTTTCTGCTAGGAATGCTAAGACAGCAAGGTGGCCTTTGATTAAAAACATGGAACAGATCTCTGTTCCTTGTTATGAGACAGAAACTGTTCAAGAAGCACATCTTTAAACGAGTAAACATAAATTTAAATGGGATTTTTTTGTTACCGGTGTATCGGGTGAGATCGTTGAGGCTTTTTAAATATACAAAATGGTTGGGCCTAAAGCCCTGTTTCTGAAACTTGGGCACTTTTAAGATGGGTCAACTGCAACTCCCAGAATTCCCTAGTCAGCATGGCTGGCTGGGGAATTCTGGGTGTTGAAGTCGACCCATCTTAAAAAAGGTCAAGTTTCAGAAACGCTGATTTAAGAGAAAACAAAGTCGAGCCATCTTAAAAGTGGGCAAGTTTCAGAAACACTAATTTAAGAGCAAGCGAACCTCCTTGTTTATCTTTGGTGGATATCAACCAGGATAACATTTCATTTTTCTCTCTCTACTTTCAATTTTTCCATTTACACCTCAGCTGAATAGTGGCATAGCTAGCCTCCTTCCTCTTTTAAATTCTCCCACCAGAGACAAGCACAAATCATACATTTTCCACTAAACTGCCTCTCCTCTCAGTTCCTCTGAAGATGCAAATCACAGCCAACTCAGCAACTCCTGAGAAATATTTTAAATCTAGGCAACCTGATATATCTCTGGTGGATTTTTTTTTTCCAAACAAAGATTGTTCATTTTGTCCTACTGTGTTCTCAAAATGCTCTTTTTAAAAATACAGCAATGTTTCCCATACTTTTAACTATCTTAACGAGCCCAACATTTCTGTTACTAAGTGAGATATTCAAGTGAATATTGCTCCATTTTGTGACCTTCTTGCCACAGTTGTGAAGTGAATCACTGCAGTTGTTAAGTTAGTGTATATTTATGACAGTCGCAGCGTTCCCGGGGTCATGGGTTCCCGTTTTGTGACCTTCTGACAAGCAAAGTCGATGGGGAAAGCCAGATTCACTTAACAACCATGTTACTGCAGTGCTTCACTTAACAACTGTGGCAGGAAAGGTCGTAAAATGGGGCAAAACTCACTTCACAACTTGGTCTCACTTAGCAACAGAAATTTTCGGCTCCATTGTGGTCGTAACTTGAGGACTACCTGTATGGAGTCCCTATAAAAAAGCTTCTCCAGCCCAGTCAAGTGGAAAGTGTTAGGATCTTGTGAAAATTATATTCTTCTAACAGGCACCCGCAGGGAATCTGCAGCCCAGCCCTGCAAAGCACGTGGGAATCCTCAATCCACTGTTTTCTTTTTCCACCGGTTGCTCACTTGATGCCCTTGGCTCTTTTTCACTTTCCATCTGAGCAGAAAAGTTTGCAGCAGCACATCTCTGGACGGAAGGGTAGAAACAGAGGCTTCACACACGTGCGCACGCTAATTCCCCGATTCAGACAAAAACAGACCGTTTGCTACTATGGAATCAGGCTTTGGAAGTGATGCTACGGGACCTGCGCCAACCATCCGGGACAAAAAAATCGTGTTTCCGCCTCATTTGGGGAAACCGCCCCACAAATCTGTGAAAAGGAAGAATTGTTGGAACGGTGCGAAAATGAATATAATATAAAATGAATATAAAATGAAAATAAATGAATGAATAAATGAAGCCACTTTGTTCAACCCCCCCTCCCATTTGCTAACAAAGTTAATAGCACATGGGAGTCCACCCATCCCAGGGGTAGTGTTTTTCAAAAACACTCAAAGAGCCACTTGGACCCATTTCCCACCGAAAACAAATCACTGGACCTGAAAAACCCTTTTGATATCTAAAATGAAGATAACACTGCAGATATCCTTTTTTACCTTTAATGTGTGTTTGTGTGTGTGTGTATATAAAATAAAGGTTAAAAAGGATATCTGCAGTGTTATCTTCATTTTAGATGTCAAAAGGGTCTTTCTCTGTCACTTTCCTCTCTCTCTCTTTCTTTCCATTCTTTCCTCTTTCCCTCTTTCCTCTTTCTTTTTCTGTCTTTTATCCTCTTTCCTCTCTTTCTTTCTTTCCTCTCTCTTCTTTCTTTCCACTTTCTCTTCTTTCTCTTTCTCTCTTTTCTCAATCTTTTTTCTCTTTCCTCTCCCTCTTTCTCTTTTTTCTTTCTCTCTCTCCCTCTTTTCTCTCTCTTCTCTTTCCTCTTTCCTCTTTCTCTCTCTCTCCCTCCAGTCCAGGTGAAGAGAGAGAGAGAGAGCGAAAGGCAGACGGTGCCAAATGGACAGGGAGGGCGAGCTGCTCCCAACCGCCCCCCCATCTTCAGCCAAGAATCGGCGGAGAATCGGCGGAGGGCAATGGGCGAGAAAGGGAAGCGGAGAATCGGCGGAGGGCGGAGGGCAACGGGCGAGAAAGGGTAGCGGAGAATCGGCAGAGGGCGGAGGGCAACGGGCGAGAAAGGGAAGCGGAGAATCGGCGGAGGGCAACGGGCAACGGGCGAGAAAGGGAAGTGAAGAATCGGCGGAGGGCAACGGGCGAGAAAGGGAAGCGGAGAATCGGCGGAGGGCAACGGGTGACGGGCGAGAAAGGGAGGCGGAGAATCGGCGGAGGGCAACGGGCAAGAAAGGGAAGCGGAGAATCGGCGGAGGGCAATGGGCGACGGGCGAGAAAGGGAAGCGGAGAATCGGCGGAGGGCAACGGGTGACGGGCGAGAAAGGGAAGCGGAGAATCGGCGGAGGGCAACGGGTGATGGGCGAGAAAGGGAGGCGGAGAATCGGTGGAGGGCAACGGGCGAGAAAGGGAGGCGGAGAATCGGCGGAGGGCAACGGGCGAGAGGGAGGCGGAGAATCGGCGGAGGGCAACGGGTGATGAATGAGAAAGGGAGGCGGAGAATTGGCGGAGGGCAACGGGCGAGAAAGGGAGGCGGAGAATCAGCGGAGGGCAACGGGCGAGAGGGAGGCGGAGAATCGGCGGAGGGCAACGGGCGAGAAAGGGAGGCGGAGAATCAGCGGAGGGCAACGGGCGACGGGCGAGAAAGGGAGGTGGAGAATCGGCGGAGGGTGATGGGCGACGGGCGAGAAAGAGAGGTGGAGAATCGGCGGAGGGCGACGGGCGACGGGCGAGAAAGGGAGGCGGAGAATCGGCGGAGGGCGACGGGCGAGAAAGGGAGGCGGAGAATCGGCGGAGGGCGACGGGTGATGGGCGAGAAAGGGAGGTGGAGAATCGGCGGAGGGCAACGGGCGAGAAAGGGAGGCGGAGAATCAGCGGAGGGCAACGGGCGAGAGGGAGGCGGAGAATCGGCGGAGGGCAACGGGCGAGAAAGGGAGGCGGAGAATCGGCGGAGGGCAACGGGCGACGGGCGAGAAAGGGAGGTGGAGAATCGGCGGAGGGCGACGGGCGACGGGCGAGAAAGGGAGGCGGAGAATCGGCGGAGGGCGACGGGCGAGAAAGGGAGGCGGAGAATCGGCGGAGGGCGACGGGTGAGAAAGGGAGGCGGAGAATCGGCGGAGGGCGACGGGCGAGAAAGGGAGGCGGAGAATCGGCGGAGGGCGACAGGCGATGGGCGAGAAAGGGAGGCGGAGAATCGGCGGAGGGCAACGGGCGAGAAAGGGAGGCGGAGAATCGGCGGAGGGCGACGGGCGAGAAAGGGAGGCGGAGAATCGGCGGAGGGCGACGGGCGAGAAAGGGAGGCGGAGAATCGGCGGAGGGCGACGGGCGATGGGCGAGAAAGGGAGGCGGAGAATCGGCGGAGGGCAACGGGCGAGAAAGGGAGGCAGAGAATCGGCGGAGGGCGACGGGCGATGGGCGAGAAAGGGAGGCGGAGAATCGGCGGAGGGCGGAGGGCGACGGGCGAGAAAGGGAGGCGGAGAATCGGCGGAGGGTGACGGGCGAGAAAGGGAAGCAGAGAACGGGCAGATGGGTAGGGGGAGCAGGACGGACGGCAGGCAGCCAAGCAGAGGAAGTTCAGCAGCAGGCAAAACTTACTGTTTTTGCTTGTTCTCTGTCTCGCTTTCTGCCGCTTGTTCTCTCTCGCTTTCTGCCGCTTGTCCTCTGTCTCGCTTTCTGCCATGTGCTCCGAAAACGAAACTTCCTTAGTTTATATTGGCTTTCGAACGCCAATAGAATAGTTTCTTGAATAGAGTCTATTCGCATTCAAAAGCCAATAGAAAGTAGCGTAACTAAGGAAAAGAAAAAAAATGGCGGACAGCGTTGAGGAAAAAAATGGCGGACAGCATTGATTGGCGGCCCCTGTGAAATGGTCATTTGACCCCAAATGGGGTCGCGACCCACAGGTTGAGAACCGCTGTAATAGAATCCTTGGTTGCATAAACAGAGGGGTAGAGTTGAGATCACGTGAAGCATTAGTATTGTTTTATAAAAACTTAGTAAGATCACATTTGGATTACTGCATCCAGTTTTGGTCACCCCATTATCGAAAAGTTATTGAGACTTTGGAAATAGTATAGAAAAGAGCGACTAAGATGGTTAAGGCCTGGAGACTAACACCTATAAAGAATGGTTGCAGGAATTGGATATGGCCAGTCTAGAGAAAAGAAAGACTAAGGGGGAACATGATAGCAGTCTTCCAGTATCTGAGGAGCTGCCACAAAGAAGAGGGAGTCAAGCTATTCTTCAAAGCACCAGAAGGCAAAACAAGAAACAATTGATGGAAACTAAACAAGGAAAGAAGCAACCTAGAAGGAGGAATTTCCTGACAATTAGAACAATTAATCAGTGGAACGACTTGCTCCAGAAGTTGTGGCTGCTCCAACACTGGAGGTTTTTAAGAAGAAATTAGACAGCCATTTGTCTGAAATGGTATAGGGTTTCCTGCCTGAGCAGGGGGTTGGGCTAGATGACCTCCAAGGTCCCTTCCAACTCTGTTATTCTGTATTCTGAAGTGAGGTCCTGAAAACATCTCATAGGAAGCACAAAGAACAGTAAGCTAATAGGATAAAGGTAGTACAGGAAGTCCTCATTTAGAACCACAGTTGGGACCAGCAATTTGGTTGCCAAACAAAGCACGTAAAATATAACGATTTTCTGAACTTTTTTCCAGCTTTCCATTTCTTTGACAGACCTGTGAAGGTTGTGAAAGGACAGACTGGTTGAAAAGTTATTTTTTCATCACTGTTATAACTGCGAATAGTCACTAAACGTGACAGTCACTAAATGATTACAGGTAGTCCTTCAGTTATAAAGGCAATTGGGATCACAATTTCTATTGTTGGAAGAAAAGTCTTCATCGTGGTTCAGTCCAAGCTGGAGATAAACAACATGGTGATTGCTTTAGAAAGAAGGTTGCAGTTTATTGAAGAGGAGAGCCAGACAGAAAGATGGCTCTGGAAGAAAAGAGAGGAAAAAAGGGCTGAGCACATGTAGGGAGTGGGTTTTTATACCCTCTGGATCCTTTTGTTTGGAGTTGTTTCCTGTTCCTCTTTGAGGCTATTTCCTGTGTCATGTATTCTGACCTGAGTCTGAGTGTGCCCTTTGGCATCTGTGGGTTAATCCTATTATGTCCTGTCTTAGAGTTTGACTGGGGTATGTAGAGTTTATGTGTCTTTGTCTTCCTAAGCTTCTAGCTTCAACCTTCTGGATGATTTATATCTGCATTTCTATAGAGCTGGTTTCTGCTTGGGGAAGGGAGACAGAAAAACTGGGCATGCTTTTCTGCCTCTTTAAGATCCTTTGAAGAAATATATTTTTCTGCCCTTTTAATATTTCCTTTTCTGGAGGGCTGACTTCCCACCCTATGACCCCTATTTCTGTTACTAAGTGATGTGATGTCATATCATGTGACCACATCGTTCAGTGACGGCAAACCCACTGTTCCAGTTGCTGTCATAACTCCAGGACCACACATTAATCAGGATGAGGTGAGAGCCCTAGGCAAGCTGACTGATTGGTGCACAAGTTTCCGAGGCAGGTATGAGCATGGGCAGGTGAGCAGGTGCCACAATGGAGAGGGGGATTCTGATAGCAGTTACTATGGAGCACCGGTGGGCGAAAAAGCAGTGGATCAGGAGCAACTTCTGATGTCCTGCCAGTTTTCCCACTGATTTTGCTTGTGGGAAGCCTGCAGGAAACATTGGAAATCGTGATCATGTGAATGCAAGTTGCGGAAAAGTTGTAATCATTAAACCGGCACCAGGTGCCCAGTTCACGATTATCTGAGCACAGGGACCACTGTAACAGCTACAGTTTTACAGACTGGGTATAAATCCCACTAGTTCAGTACCTTTGTAAATTTGAATGGTCACTGAGTGATCGTAACTCGAGGACCATCTGTACGTGTATTAAAATAGGATTAATGGACACCATCACCCAAATAATGTGATTCACATCACGGCACATTTCCCCCCTATAAGAGTGGGTAGATTTGCAAATGAGAGAAACTTTAATGACTGAAAATAAATATTCCCAGGGTAGATTGGATCATATACATGGTACATCCTAAGCTGCATTCCTGCAACACACTTAACTTGGTTACCAAATAAACTCCTTTTCTAGGTTTGGACAACCCATTCTCTTTAAACTGAATTAGCAGGCTAGATGTGCATGATACCTTCTGCCTCAGATGTCAATCCCAGTTAATCCTAGCCAGATTCAATACTGTGAAAATACAGCTGTGAGGTGAATCACACTGTTGGAACACAGCTGTAAGATTTAAATAATATAAAAC
This sequence comes from Bothrops alternatus, assembly GCA_034064705.1. Taxonomy (NCBI): domain Eukaryota; kingdom Metazoa; phylum Chordata; class Lepidosauria; order Squamata; family Viperidae; genus Bothrops; species Bothrops alternatus. The sequence continues at coordinate 983,885 of JARGCV010000349.1, forward strand.
AACTTTGATCGTTTTTACCCTAGCGCAGGGGTTCTCAATCTTGGCAACTTTAAGACTTGTGGACTTCAACTCCCAGAATTCCTCAGCCAGCTTTGCTGGCTGAGGAATTCTGGGAATTGAAGTCCACAAGTCTTAAAGTTGCCAAGGTTGAGAACCCCTGCCCTAGCGCCAATCATAAAATCTCATGGCTGGAAAGCTTTTCCCCCCTGACAGAGCAAGGACAGCTGCTGCAAATTTTTATTAATCAACAATTTTGTTACATGAATACTACACAAGTATACAATTATAAAATGCATTTCAAGATATAATTGTGATCGTGGCGCCAGGCAAAAAACCAAACACAACTCACGGGTGGGTAAAAAAACCTGTTTGCCAGGCAGAAAAAGAATGAGAAGCAAAAATTTATCTCAATCTAGAGTACAATTTTAAAAATAAAACAGAAAATGTAACCCAATTAAAATCATATATTAACCTTCATTTTTTTAAAAAATGCTTTTATCCTGTACATTTCTCAAAAAAGGGGGGGAGGAGATTAGTAAAAAAAAAACCACAGACTTATTCTTTGAACAGACAATTATTAAATGAATTCACAAAGTGCACAATACAGGTAATCCTTGTTTTGCAACACAACTGAGCCCCAAATCTCGGTTGCTGAACAAGAATAGTTTTGCATCGTGCTAACCACCTTTCTCGGCATGACTGTTAAATGAATCCCTGAAGCTACAGCATTTAGTAAGACAAATTACTGCCTTTATTTCTAAATCGTAACCATTCACACAATTCCGAACGAATACTTTGATTCTATTTTTGAACCACATAAATGTAGCCCAACCGAAGAAGGGCCTCAAAAAATTAATGAAAACTCATAAATGTTCCTCTCCACGGAAATCTTTAGTAAAAGGCGAAAGATTTATACGATCTGAAGAGAAACCAGAGTATACTGCTAACTGCCACCGACACCGATCCCTACAGCGGCGGTTGACACTGAGGTTAGGGCGTCCCGTGCGACCGCGCACAAATACGTGTCTCTGGGTTAACAAGAAGATTTTTTCTATCACTCCCGCCGGTTCCAGTACCGGGAGTTTCGCACGGAGCGAAACGGGGCATACATCGCGGGAGAGTCGCAGTCTTTCCTCTCCGCAAAGCATCACGGTTGAAGCAAATGCAAATGAAGCTCCTCAATCTTCCCGCCTCCCCGCGCAGTTCGGATTCCGTTTGGTGCTTTGCTAGGGGTAACCCTGCAATCAAGTCGGAGTCACGCCTAAAGTTACACTCGGGGTGCAAAATGACGTCAACTAAAGGAGGCTTTGCTTTAGAAAAGGGTATAACTTTTTCTCCGCATCGTTATCAAAGACGTGTACACTCTTTTCTAGAGCAAAGCCTCCTTTAGCTGACATCTCTTTGCACCCTGAGTGTAACTTTAGGCGTAACTCCGATTTGAGGGTCCAGGGTTACGGCCAGCAAAGCACCAAACGGAAACCGAACTGGGCGGGAAGCGGGAAGATTGAGAAGCTTCATTTGCATTTGCTTCAACCGTGATGCTTTGCGGAGAGGAAAGACTGCAAGTCTCCCGCGATGTATGCCCCGTTTCGCTCCGTGCGAAACTCCCGGTTCTGGAACCGGCGGGAATGATAGAAAAAGACTTCTTGTTAACCCAGAGACACGTATTTGTGCGCGGTCGCACGGGACGCCCTAACCTCAGTGTCAACCGCCGCTGTAGGGATCGGTGGCGGTTAGCAGTGTACCCTATTCTCAGCGAATCCACTATTGATGGGTATTGTTAGGCTTCTCTGCCTAATTATAATTTTTGGAGGCCCTGGTAGGGCTACATTTATATGGTTCAAAAATAGAAAAAGAATTTGGGGCAGTTCTCTTGCTTGGTTTATAGGGTTGTGGTCCTGTTCATGCAAAATATTGCACTTTTGCATGATTGTTGCTTAATGGGTGAGGAAGTATAGTGACCATTTTACTTACATGGGTTCATTTAGTGCAAGGGTGTCAAACTGTGATGAACCGGTGCCTGTTGAAGTCTGGATGGGTGCCAACAGGCTCAGACTCAATCCTGACAAGACGGAGTGCCTATGGGTTCTGCCTCCACAGCTAAGTCTAGATAGGGTTTCCTGCCTGAGCAGGTGGTTGGACTAGATGACCTCCAAAGTTCCTTCCAACTCTGTTTATTCTATTCTATTCTATTCTATTCTATTCTATTCTATTCTATTCTACTCTACTCTACTCTACTCTACTCTACTCTACTCTACTATTCTAATTCTACTCTACTATACTCTACTATACTCTACTATTCTAATTCTATTCTATTCTATTCTATTCTATTCTATTCTATTCTATTCTATTCTATTCTATTCTATTCTATTCTATTCTATTCTATTCTATTCTATTCCTATCCCATCGCTGTCCTATCCTATTTTTTTTCCTTGCAAATCCCAACAAAGTTGCATTCACAATGGCTAAAGTGCTTCTGATCCTCAATGTTTGTCATTAGAACAACCTCAAAAGCAGCTTGTTATTATTCCTCCACAATTAAAAAAAAAGTACTCAGTCAGAGGACCAGTCATCTTTGCAAGCTGCGTCTGTGACTGAGGCCTGCTGAAAACTAACCTTAGGCTGGCTTTCTAGGCTAAAGTGGTTCAGTCCAGTTTGCTTGCCAGGCCATCCTGTGGAGAAGAGAACCGGCCACAATAAGCAGCCAAATACCTCAACTTACGATCAAAATTGAGCCCAAAATTTCCTCTGCTAAGCAAGACACTTGTGAAGTGAGTTTTGCCCCAATTTACGACCTTCCTTACCACGGTTGTTAAGTGAATCACTGTGGTTGTTAAGTTAGTAACGTGGTTGTTAAGTGAATCAGGCTTTCCCTTAGACTTTGCTTGTCAGAAGGTCTGAAAAGGGGATCACGTGATCCCGGGACAGTGCAGCGGTCATAAAAACGAATCAGTTGCCAAGCGTCTGAATTTCAATCACGTGACCCTGGGGAGGCTGCAACAGTTGTAAGTGTGACAAATGGTCATAAGCCACTTTTTTTCAGTGCCGTTGTAACTTTGAATGGTCACTAAATGAACCGTTGTAAATAGAGGACTACCTTTAGTTAATAATAAAAGTTGGAAGGCACCTTGGAGGTCATCTAGTCCAACCCCCTGCTTAAGCAGGAAGCCCTATACCGGGGTAGGGAACTTTGCTCTTTTATGACTCGTGAACTTCAACTCCCAGAATTCCTGAGCCAGCCTGACTCAGCTTGGAAACCTCTCCCTGTCCCCTCAGCGTGGCTGGCTCAGGAATTCTGGGAGTTGAAGTCCACGAGTCATAAAAGAGCCAAGTTTGAAGACCCCTACTTTAAATATTTAAATATTTTTTCCTCATGGTCACATGATCAAAATTCAGGCATTTGGGCAGGGCTAGGCAACCTTGGCTCTTTTATGACTGGTGGACTTCAACTCCCAGAATTCCTGAGCCAGCATAGAGAACTATAGCCCCCTCATGACTCGTGGACTTCAACTCCCAGAATTCCTGAGCCAGCATAGAGAACTATGGCCCCCTCATGACTCATGGACTTCAACTCCCAGAATTCCTGAGCCATCTTGGCTCAGCTTGGAAACCTCTCCCTTTCCCCTCAGCGTGGCTGGCTCAGGAATTCTGGGAGTTGAAGTCCATGAGTCATAAAAGAGCCAAGATTGCCTACCCCTGCCCTATACCATAGTTGTCAATGGTTCTCTTATTTGCGGTTAGGAGGAAGATTTAAAGTAAAGTGGTGGATGTCACTTTTTTCAAGGCTGTTGTAACTTTGAACAGTCACTAAATGAACGGCTGTAAGTTGAGAACTACCTGTAAAACTATTACAACTGGATTTAAAGAGTTCTCCTTTATTGAGTTCCAAGGTTTCCATTTTTTTTCCTTCCTCCAAGCATCCAAAATGATATGGAAAGAAAACTTGAAAATAATACACTTCATAATTCTCTGTCTCAAATCCAGTCTTAACAAGGTTGTATGCAGAACGGGTAAAACACTTCCATGTTTAAGTGTATTTATTTCGTTTTTATCATAAAAAAATAAAATTCAAAACAGAAAAACACAAACCGAACCAAATCAAACCAAACAAGCAATCAAAACAAAGCATACAATACACCCAGCACTCACAACAACAACAAAATATGCTTGAAGAATGTATGATAGATAAATGGACAGGCCTGCCGAGCTTGAGGGAGGCCGGGGACTGGGGGGATGCGGACTCTGGAGTCAATGAGGGTTGGAATATACCCGTCATTCAGGGAAGAGGCAGGTATGGCGGGAGCAGGAGGGTAGGCCGCACACGGGGAACTCGGTCCTGCTGTCTCGTAGCAGTTCCTTGTTCTGGCCCTTCTGAAAAATCTTGCTCTCCCCACGATTCTGGTGATGGGTGTAGCTCGGGCCCTGGGCTCAGGCTATTGCTGCTTAATGCCAGGTCGGTTAACAATAAGGCTCCCCTCATTCATGATCTTCTCATGGATGAGGAGACTGACTTGGCGTGTGTGACTGAGACCTGGTTGGGCCCTGAGGGGGGAGTTCCCCTCACGGACATGTGCCCATCAGGTTATCAGGTATGGCATCAGCCGCGACCCCAGGGAAGGGGGGGAGGAGTGGCTATTTTGGCCTGGGAGAACTTCAGTCTACGTAGACTCACTGTTTCCGAAATTCCGGGTTGCGAGTCCATCCTTATGACGCTGGACCTAGGGGTCCAGGTGGGCTTACTGCTTACGTACCTGCCTCCCAGCTGCGTGGCATCAGCCCTGCCTGTGCTACTCGAGGAGGTTGCTGGGCTGGCGGTGGAGTTCCCCAGGCTTATAGTCTTGGGGGACTTCAATCTGCCATCGCTTGGCGAATCCTCGGGATTGGCACAGGAGTTCATGGCCGCCATGACAACCATGGACCTGACCCAAGTAGTGCAGGGTCCGACGCATGAGGGTGGACACGCCCCGGATATGATTTTCCTTTCGGAGCAGTTGGGTAATGATCTGGTTTTAAGGGGCTTAGATATCATGCCTTTGTCATGGACTGATCATTTTCTGCTTCGACTGAATTTTACGGCCCCAATCCTTCCCCGCAGGGAGGCGGAACTGATTAGGTGGTTCCGCCCCAGACGCCTGATGGATCCAATTGGCTTTCAGACGGCGCTTGGGGAATTACCGAGCTCCCTCATTCACAGTCCAGCGGAGTCCCTGGTAGCGGCATGGAATACGGCCGCGAAGGGGGCTATTGACCGGATTGCGCCTTTGCGACCTCTCCGTGGTGCTGGCCCCAGGAGGTCTCCTTGGTTCACTGAGGAGCTCAGGGGGATGAAGCGCCATAAGAGACGTCTAGAGAAGCGATGGAGAGAAAGTAAGTCTGGATCTGACCGAACCAGATTGAGCTTATTTATTAAAGCCTATCTGAAGGCGATTAAGGCGGCAAGATCTTTGTATCTTTCTGCTTTGATCGCGTCTGCGGAATCTTGTCCGGCCGCCCTGTTTAGGGTGACCCGATCCCTTATTAACCCAAGGGGTCTGGGGCCTCCCTTGCAGGGTAGTGCCGAGGACTTTAATAACTTTCGCAGACAAAGTGGCTCAGATCCGGGCTGACCTAGACTCCAATTGTATAGCAGAGTCGACTGATAATGATTCAGTTGAGGGGACAGGGGCATGTTCTTGTCCGGTCATCTGGGGAGAGTTTGAGGCTGTTACACCTGAGGAAGTGGACAGGGCCATTGGATCTGTATGTTCTGCCACCTGTTTGTTGGACCCATGTCCCTCCTGGCTGGTTTCGGCCAGTAGGGAGGTGACACGTACCTGGATCCAGGAGATTGTCAACACTTCTTTGAGGGAGGGGTCCTTTCCGGCTCCCTTAAAGGAGGCACTTGTGCGCCCCCTCCTCAAGAAGCCTTCCCTGGATCCAGTAATTCTGACAAACTATCGTCCAGTCTCCAACCTTCCCTTTGTGGGGAAGGTTGTCGAGAAGGTGGTGGCGCATCAGCTCCAGCGGTCTCTGGAGGAAGCCGATTATCTGGGCCCTCTGCAGTCGGGGTTCAGGCCCGGCTACAACACCGAAACTGCTTTGGTCGCTCTGATGGATGATCTCTGGCGAGCCCGGGATAGTGACCAGTCCTCTGTCCTGGTGCTTCTTGACCTCTCAGCGGCGTTCGATACCATTGACCACGGTATCCTTCTGCGCCGGCTGGAGGGATTGGGAGTGGGGGGCACCGTATTGCGGTGGTTCTCCTATCTCACTGGTTGGTCGCAGTCGGTGTTTGTGGGGGGTCAGAGGTCCACCTCTAGGTTACTCCCATGTGGGGTGCCTCAGGGGTTGGTTCTCTCCCCCCTACTTTTTAACATTTACATGAAGCCACTGGGTGAGATCATCCACTGCCATGGAGAGAGATACCATCAGTACGCTGATGATACTCAGCTGTACATTTCCACTCCTGGCCATATCAGTGAAGCGGTTTAGGTGATGTGCCGGTGTCTGGAGGCTGTGAGGGTTTGGATGGGTGTTAACAGATTAAGGCTCAACCCCGATAAGACAGAGTGGCTGTGGGTGATGCCTCCCAAGGACACTTCTATCTGTCCTTCGATTACCCTGGGGGTGAATCTATAAACCCCTCAGAGAAGGTTCGCAACTTGGGAGTCCTCCTCGATCCACGGCTGACATTGGATCATCATTTGTCGGCAGTGGCGAGGGGGACATTTGCCCAGGTTCGCCTGGTGCACCAGTTGCGTCCTTACTTGGATCGGGAGTCTCTCCTTACAGTCACACATGCCCTTGTCACCTCGAGGATCGACTACTGCAACACTCTCTACATGGGGCTACCCTTGAAGAGTGTTCGGAGACTACAATTAGTGCAAAATGCAGCTGCGCGAGCAGTTGTGGGTCTTCCTCGTTGTGCCCACATTTCATCAACTCTCCGCATGCTGCATTGGTTGCCTATTGGTCTCCGAGCCCAATTCAAGGTGTTGGTTATCACCTATAAAGCCCTTCATGGCATGGGACCAGGATACTTACGGGACCGCCTTCTGCCACATACTTCCCTACGACCGGTGAGAGCGCACAGGGTTGGCCTCCTCCGGGTCCTGTCAGCGAAACAATGTTGTCTGGCGGGCCCTAGGGGGAGGGTCTTCTCTGTTGTGGCGCCCACCCTCTGGAACCAACTGCCTCCTGAAGTCTGTGTTTCTCCAACTCTCCCGGCCTTCTGGAAAAATCTAAAAACTCATCTTTGCCGTCAGGCCTGGGGATGATTGTTGATTGTGGTGTGACTGATGAGTATGTATGGGGTTTTATTTTTAATGTTTTTTGTTCAGATTTAGTCGAAATTGTTTTATATATATGCTGTGAGCCGCTCCGAGTCCTCGGAGAGGAGCGGCATACAAATCCGAATAAAATAAAATAAATAAAATAAATAAAATTGGTATACACAAAAGGAAAAAAGGTATCCCAGATATCAAATAAATTTAACATTCAACATGTAAAATCCACCCTGGCTGGATGCTAAAAAAATAAAAAATAATTATATGGCAGGGGTTTCAATAATAATAATAATAATAATAATAATAATAATAATAGTAGTAGTAGTAGTAGTAGTAGTAGTAGTACTAAAATTCTCTTCCCCTTTTACAAATATATCTATAGCTATCACTCTCTCTCTATATATATATCTGTCTATCTATCATCTATCTATCTATCAATTATTATCTATCTATCTATCTATCTATCTATCTATCTATCTATCTATCTATCTATCTATCTATCTGTCTATCATCTATGTATCTATCATCCATCATCTATATCTATCTATCTATCTATCTATCTATCTATCTATCTATCCATCCATCCATCCATCCATCCATCCATCCATCCATCCATCATCTATATCTATCTACCTATCTACCTACCTACCTACCTACCTACATCTATCTATCTATCTATCTATCTATCTATCTATCTATCTATCTATCTATCTATCTATCTATCTATCTATCTATCATCTATCTATCTAAAACACTTCTGACCACTCCAAGGTTTGGCAGTAGAACAGCCCTTAAAAGTAAGTTGCTATTATTCCCTCGCTATTAAATTTTTGCAAGCCTAACTATCACATCCATGACAAAAAGCCTGCTGAAGTCTAGCCAGGTTAGCTTTCTAGGCTCAATTGGCTCGGAAATGGTTTGCATGCCAGGATTTGGTTTGAGAAGCGAACCCAAGATGATTAATCCCAAGTAAAACAATTGACTTACAGGACATTCGTTTGCGGTGAAACTTCGGGAAGGCTCTCCAACATCAGATGCATGCATCTCACTGTCGTCCTGAAACACAGACATCGGCTGGGACAGAAACTGGCCGAGAACGGTGTGGACAGGACAAGCCAAATACTCGAAAAGACCACAATTGTGCTCAGCATGGTATTTGCTGGAATGGGACGTTTCTGCAATTTGGATCTGCAAAAAAAAAAAAAAAAAAAAAAAGAGGCAGGCAGGAATTTCTCAGCTTTAAGAGCTAGCAGGGAGGAGGAGGAGAAGGAGGAGAAGGAGGAGGAGAAGGAGAATACATACACACATAGACATACGCGCAAACACATGCAAACACACGCACATATGTTTCCTATTAACTTTGACAAGCCCCCTCCTATCCTCCCGGCTTAAGATGCTCATATAACATCTGAGAATGCAACAGGCGATCCTAGTTGGCCTTTGTAATCCATTGCAGTTTGTGGTTAATTTCACCCTCGGCTCTCTGCCACAACACCAGCGTGGATTCACTGTCCTTTGGTGACTGGGAGAGGTTGATTGTACAATCAAACAATGGCGCGTTGCAAAGAGACGTTGCAGGATTTTGGTACGGCCAGTCTAGAGAAGAGAAGGACGAGGGGAGACACGATGGCAGTGTTCCAATCTCTCAGGGGCTGCCCCAAAGAAGAGGGAGTCAAGCTCTTCTCCAAAGCACCTGAAGGCAGGACAAGAAGCAACCGATGGAAATTAACCAAGGAGAGAAGCAACCGAGAACTAAGGAGAAACTTCCTGACAGTTAGAACAATTAACCAGTGGAACAACCTGCCTCCAGAAGTTTGTGGGTGCTCCAACACTGGAAGTTTTTAAGAAGAGACTGGACAGCCATTTGTCCGAAATGGTATAGGGTTTCCTGCCTGAGCAGGGGGTTGGACTAGATGACCTCCAAGGTCCCTTCCAGCTCAATTCTGATTCTCTGATTCTGAGAGTGTGAAAAACAGATGGCTGTTTTTAGGGCAAACAGCACAGGCACCATTCTTACCTCCAGAACGAGGTTTCTTTTCCCCTTATTGTTGCCTTATTGTACACATATACACATCGTCCTCGAGTTATGATCATAAGTGAGCCCCACAATCACGGTCGTAGGTTGTGACAGTTGTAAAGTGGGTCCCCACATAACTGGACCCAATTTTACGATCTCAGTTGTAAAGCAAATGCATTGGTAAAATGAACACCCGGGTGATTACTCAAACTTTTGTGCGTTAAAAGGGGGGCGTTTATTATTATTATTATTATTATTATTATTATTATTATTATTATTATTATTGTTGTTGTTGTTGTTGTTGTTGTTGTTGTTGTTGTTGTTGTTGATCATTGCACAGTCAGCCAGATGTTCAGACTGGATTTGGCATTTTTTGTCTACCTATCGAGTCCTTCCCAAGGACCTGGGATAGGCGGATGTGGATGTTTGATGGTATTACAGATATCGTAGCAGGATGGAAGCAGTTCCTAGTAAGGCTGCCTTTTGCAATTGACTAATGGCGAATTTGTCAATGCCGATGATGGTGTTCAAGTGGTGCTCCAGCTGTTTTGGGATTGTACCCAAGGTGCCTATTACTATTGGTACTACCCTTGCTTGCCTTTGCCACAGTCTTTCTATTTGCAGGTCTTTGTATTTTGTTATTGTCTCCAATTCTTTCTCTTCTCTTCTCTTCGGCTGTCTCCAGGCACTGCCACGTCCATCATCATCATCATCATCATCATCATCATCATCATCATCATCATCATCATCATCATCAACATCAACATCATTACATGTATGTTATGACCGTTGCATTGTCCTGAGGTCACGTGATCACCATTTGTGATCTCCCCAGCTGGCTTTTGACAAGCAAAGTCAATGAGAGATTTGCTTGACGACCACATGATTCACGTAACAATGGTAGTGATTCGCTGAACAACCAGCATGAAAAAGGTCATAAAATCGGGAGCAACTCACTTAGCGCCCACCTTGCTTAGTGATGGAAATTCTGGGTCCAGTTGTGGTCGTAAATTGAAGACTAACCTGCATTGCATCTCCATTGGATACTAATGAAAATGCTATATTTATCCTTGGATTTTCTTCAGAGTTTCTCGACTCTTTTTTCTCAACTCTGAGGCCTTCATTTTTCCCCCTTCCTCAGAAGCAACAGATGGAAACTAACCTAGGAGAGAAGCAACCTAGAACTAAGGAGAAACTTCCTGACAGTGAGAACAATTAACCAGTGGAACAACCTGCCTCCAGAAGCGGTGAATGCTCCAACACTGGTGGTTTTTAAGAAGAGACTGGATAGCCATTTGTCCGAAATGGTATATAGGGTTTTCTGCCTGAGCAGGGGGTTGGACTAGATGACCTCCTAGGTCCCTTCCGATTCTGTTATCCTGTTATTCTTCCTGATTAGAGGCTGGCTACAGAAAACTAATACTAGGGGCTGAATTAAATCAGAGCTCAATTTAGGCTCAGATTAATTTACACCCTAAGGGACTTAACGAGCCAATCTGAATTTTTGGACAGGGGGCTGGACTAGAAGACCTCCGAGGCCCCTTCCGATTTTGTTTCTCTGTTATTCTTTTCCTCTGCAGTGCCCCACAGCAGATGAATCCCACCAGCTGAGGCTCAACTGGTGCCAACGCAGACAACCATCCATCCTAAATGAGAGGGGATTGTTCACTCTTGGCTGATTTTTAGACATAAACTAACTCTAATTAAGGGTAATTGTCAGAGCAAAGAACCTTGCTGGTTGTGGAAGAAGTGTTAGACGTGCCTTTCTGACATGTCTTTTAATCTTTATCTGGGCTTGGGGACCCACAATGAAGGAACATAAGGCCACAGAGAGTGAAAAAGAGAAGTGGAATTCCTACTTGGAGTCGTTTGTCTTCCGATGAATTGCTAACTCCTTTGACCCTGGATAAACGAACTTGATTAAATCAACTGCCAGTTCTCTGACTGCTATATTTAACATTTAGAGTTTCAGGATAACTATTACCCTTACATCTGTTGCCGAGAAGAATTTATCCAGTGTTTTTCAGACTTGATAAGTTTAAGATTTACAGATTTCAACTCCCAGAATCCCCCAGCCAGCATGGCTGGCTGGGGGATTCTGGGAGTTGAAGTCTGCACATCTTAAAAGTTTGAATGTCTCCTTTGTTTGCTGTGTCATGCTATGCCAGTTGCCTCGTGGAATAAATTCAAATGGTGTCCCCTGCTTGCGTTCACTCAACAGTTGGCTAAGCCTGGTTGGAATTTTTGAAGTTTAACGTGTTGTAGATACTGGCCCCGAAACCTGGAGTGAGTTCTAGTCCTGCATTAGGCTTGAGAGCCGAGTTCCAGTCCTGCATAAAAGCCAGCTGGGTGACTTTGAATCAATTACCAGGAGACTGTGAATTCTAGTCCTACCTTAGGCATAAAAACTAACCGGGTAACTTTGGATCAATCACCAGGAGACTGTGAATTGTAGTCCTATCTTAGGTACAAAAGCCAGCTGGGTGACTCTGGATCAATTACCAGGAGATGATGAATTCTAGTCCTACCTTAGGCACAAAAGCCAGCTGGGCGACTCTGGATCAATTACCAGGAGACTGTGAATTCTAGTCCTACCTTAGGCATAAAAGCCAGCTGGGTGACTCTGGATCAATTACCAGGAGATGATGAATTCTAGTCCTACCTTAGGCATAAAAGCCAGCTGGGTGACTCTGGATCAATTACCAGGAGATGATGAATTCTAGTCCTACCTTAGGCATAAAAGCCAGCTGGGTGACTCTGGATCAATTACCAGGAGACTGAATTCTAGTCCTACCTTAGGCACAAAAGCCATCTGGATGACTCTGGATCAATTATCAGGAGATGATGAATTCTAGTCCTACCTTAGGCATAAAAGCCAGCTGGGTGACTCTGGATCAATTACCAGGAGACTGAATTCTAGTCCTACCTTAGGCACAAAAGCCAGCTGGGCGACTTTGGATCAATTACCAGGAGACTGTGAATTCTAGTCCTACCTTAGGCATAAAAGCCAGCTGGGTGACTCTGGATCAATTACCAGGAGACTGAATTCTAGTCCTACCTTAGGCACAAAAGCCAGCTGGGCGACTTTGGATCAATTACCAGGAGACTGAATTCTAGTCCTACCTTAGGCACAAAAGCCAGCTGGGCGACTCTGGATCAATTACCAGGAGACTGTGAATTCTAGTCCTACCTTAGGCACAAAAGCCAGCTGGGCGACTCTGGATCAATTACCAGGAGACTGTGAATTCTAGTCCTACCTTAGGCACAAAAGCCAGCTGGGCGACTTTGGATCAATTACCAGGAGACTGTGAATTCTAGTCCTACCTTAGGCATAAAAGCCAGCTGGGTGACTCTGGATCAATTACCAGGAGACTGAATTCTAGTCCTACCTTAGGCACAAAAGCCAGCTGGGCGACTTTGGATCAATTACCAGGAGACTGAATTCTAGTCCTACCTTAGGCACAAAAGCCAGCTGGGCGACTCTGGATCAATTACCAGGAGACTGTGAATTCTAGTCCTACCTTAGGCACAAAAGCCAGCTGGGCGACTCTGGATCAATTACCAGGAGACTGTGAATTCTAGTCCTACCTTAGGCACAAAAGCCAGCTGGATGACTTTGGGCCACTCCCTCTCTCTCAGTCTAACCCACCTCACAGGGTTTTTGTTCTGGGGAAAATAGGAGGAGGAGGAGAAGGAAGGAGTAGCATGTTCACCATCTTGAGTTAGTTACAAAGCAATAAAAGTGGGATTAAAAAAACATCTAATAAAATCATCCTGACTTTCTGCCAGCTTGAAAAATAGCTCCTTTGTAAGATTAGGCCCAGAGTGTGTCATCCTGGGCTGCTCCTGAGGGTCAAAGCAGGGCGGGGGAGAAGAGGTGAGAGTTAAGATTTAAAACATCTGGATGGAGGGCTAGGCCCTTCCCCTCCCACTGAGTCATTTTGTGGATTCCACTGGAAAAAAAAAGTTTGCAGTGCAGAATAAACCCCCAGATGAACGAAGGATGGCAACTTTTTGCATCGTAACACCAGATTCAAACGAAAAGGAGAAGGCGATTTGCAGGGGATAACCAGGAAAAAAAATACACACGGGTAGCCCTCGGCTTACGACCGCAACGGAGCCCAAAATTTCCGTCGCTAAGTAAGACCGTTTGTGAAGGGGGTCTTGCCTTGTTTTACGACCTCTCTGGCCACTGTTCTTAAGCGAATCGCTGCAGTTGTTAAATTAGCAACCCACTCGCTAAGTGAATCGGGCTATCCCGTGGACTTTGCTTGTGGGGGGGGGGGTGTCGCAAAAGTGGAATGCCATGACTTTTATTTTTTTTGCCCGTTAAGCAAATCGCTGCAGTTGTTAAGCGAATCCTGGCTTCCCCCATTGGCTTCATCAGAAGCAGCTGGGAGGGTCACAAATGGGGATCAGGTGACCTCCCCTGGGGGACGCTGCCACTGTCATAAATACAAGTCGGTTGCCCAGCCTCTGAACTTCCATCACGTGAACATGGGGAAGCTGCAACCGTCGTTAAGTGCGAAAAACGGTCAAAAGTCCACTTTTTTCAGGGCCACTACAACTTCGAATGGCCACTAAATGGAGTGTTGTATGTTGAGAACCACCTGTAAGCCCCTGTTCACTGATTTGGGAATTCAGCCGGGGATTGTTTCTTTTGGAAAAGCAGCCCGTGGTGCGTCTGTTTGTTTTGCAAAGAAACAAGGCTACAAGTATTAAGTCACCCTCTTGGAACAGAGCCCGGGAGCCAAATTAAGAGTCTTTTCATTAAAAAAGGAGAGGGGGGGGGTTTGAAGTTGTTTGGCTCCTCTGCTGAGAAAATCAACTTTCCGCTGAGGTCAGGATGGGACCGCCTGTCACCAGCCCAGCTGAAAAAAAACCCACAAGGGACTTTGAGCAACAACCGGCAGAGGCAACATTTCCTTTCTATGATTCAATGATTCAGATGTGCCCAAATTGAAGGACTGACTCATATCCCTTGTGTGTGTTTATGTGTATAATGTTTCCCCAAGCTAGCTTTGCAAGAAAATTCAATTATAAGGATAATGCAGTACGCATGGCTTGGTTCACTTACTTGGCCCCAATACTGCAGCCAGTTTTGGTCACCATATCACAAAAAAGATGTTGAGAACAGCAACTAAGATGATCAAAGGCCTGGAGACTAAAACATATGAAGAACGGCTGCGGGACTTGGGTTTGGCTAGTCTAAAGAAAAGAAGAAATAGGGGAGACATGATAGCAGTGTTCCAGTATTTGAGGGGCTGCCACAAAGAAGAGGGGGTCAGGTTGTTCATCAAAGCACCAGAGGGATGGATGAGGAAAAAATGGTTGGAAACTGATCAAAGAGAGAAGCAGCCTGGAATTAAGGAGAAACTAACTGACAGTGAGGACAATTAACCAGTGGAACAGCTTGCCTCCAGAAATCATGGGTGCTCCATCACTGGAGATTTTAAAGACGAGATTAGACATTCACCTGTCTGAGACAGTATAGGTTTTTCTGCTTGAGCAGGGGGCTGGACTAGAAGACCTCCAAGGTACCTTCCAGCTTCTATTCTATTCTATTCTATTCTGTAATTCTATTCTATTCTATTCTATTCTATTCTATTCTATTCTATTCTATTCTATTCTATTCTATTCTATTCCATTCCACTATTGTCTTCTCTTCTCTTTTCTCTTCCTTCTACTATTCTCTTCTCTTCTCTTCTCTTCTCTTCTCTTCTCTTCTCTTCTCTTCTCTTCTCTTCTCTTCTCTTCTCTTCTCTTCTCTAGTCTAGTCTGTTTTTGCATTGACAACACATTTTTCTTCTACAAATGGGGATCATGTGATCCCCGGGGACTCTGCAACCGTCATAAATACATACCGGTTGGCAAGCGTCTCAATTTTGATCCTGTGACCCTGGGGATGCTGCGACAAATGCTGCGTGAAAAATGGTCACAAGTCACTTTTTTCAGTGCTGTTTTATTTTCGAACGGTCGCTAAACGAACGGTTGTTAAGTCGAGGACTGCTCGCATGCTGTCTGTTTTCTGTTCCTGGACAAACTTTGTGGGTGGTGCTTATCGGCGCCAAGCATTTCCAGCATAGCCAGGAAGAGAGCGACATCTAGTGGCAACAATAGTTATTTCTGCTGATTTGCTCTCAAATGGTGGACTCAGGTAAGGAATAGAATAGAATAGAATAGAATAGAATAGAATAGAATAGAATAGAATAGAATAAACAGATTGTAGAATAGAATAAACAGATTGTAGAAAATAGAATGAAAGAATAGAATAGAAAATAGAATAGAATAGAAAATAGAATGGAAGAATAGAATAGAAAATAGAATGAAAGAATAGAATAGAAAATAGAATAGAATAGAAGCTGGAAGGGCCCTTGGAGGTCTTCTAGTCCAGCCCCCTGCTGAAGCAGGAGAACTTATCCCACTTCAGACAGCTGATTGTCTAGTTCCAGAGTTGAGAGGCAATTTATTGACTCTTTATTGGCTACGAATTCAAAAGAATTAGCTTATTCCAGTGATGCTCCAGGCATTGTGGCAATTCTATAGTGGTTACATGTTCTTCAGTAAATTAGTTCTCACATTACAACTGTTTAATAATTGTTCAACATTATGACAGTGCTGAAAAAAGTGACTTACCAATGGTTCTTCCACTTATGACCGTTGTAGTCCCCGGGGTCATACAAACACTATTTATGACCTTCCTCCAGAGCAGGGGTTCTCAACCTTGGCAACTTTAAGACTTGTGCACTTCAACTCCCAGAATTCCTCAGCCAGCAAAGCTGGCTGAGGAATTCTGGGAGTTGAAGTCCACAAGTCTTAAAGTTGCCAAGGTTGAGAACCCCTGCTCCAGAGGATGTCCAAGAAGCAAAGTCAATGGGGGATTCCCGTAACGAGTGCATGTTTCATTTAACAACTGCAGTGACTCGGGGTTTTTTGCAGTGGCAAAAAAAAGGATGCAAAATTGGATGGAATACACATTGCTCAACACCACACCGGAAGTGGTGCCATCGAAAATCCCGCCGAATGTGAAGATGCCAAAGGAGTATGGCTAATGAAGTTCACGGAGCGTGGTTTGACCATCAATCCAGAAGTCTACTGTGAAACGTTAGGAAAACTCAAGACAAGTCATCCGTAACAAGCGTCCTGGCGTGCTGCCTTCCAGTGTGGTATTGGTTCACAATAATGCTTGCCTGCACACCGCTAGATGCACCCAAGAACTTTTGAAGCAGTTCCGTTGGGATGGTTATGATCACACACACACACCCCATAGCCCAGATCTGGCACCGAGCGACTGCTAAGGAATTTCAAACTTTATAAGACGTTATGACAAGTGCCTCAATTTGAACGGTGATTATGTCAAAAAGTTAATGTAGTTGTTTTCTAATGTGTATAATAAAAGTTCTGTATCTGCGAGTGTCTGTCTTTGATAACCAAACAGAGGTTTATTTCTGAATTCCCTCATAGATATAATAATGATGGATGGAGGGATAGTAATGGTGGATGGATGGACAGATGGAACAGATTTAATATTTGCTTATTTGCTCTTGAAGGGTATATTAAATAAATGTGTTCTTTCTTTGACAGTAGGAGCTGTTTCAATTGGGAGCATTCTCTAAGCTTTAGAATAGAATAGAGCTGGGAGGGACCTTGGAGGTCTTCTAGTCCAGCCCCCTGCTCAAGCAGGAGAACCTATACCGCCTCAGACAGGTGAATGTCCAGTCTCTTCATAAAAATCTCCAGCGATGGAGCGCCCACGATTTCTGGTGGCAAGCTGTTCCACTGGCTGATTGTCCTCACTGTCAGGAAGTTTCTCCTTAATTCCAGGTTGCTTCTCTCTTCACCCTAACCCGGCCATCCACCACACTTACTTTGAAGGCCAATTCTGAAAGTTATTGTGAGAACAATGGAGGGAAAAAATGCACAGAACGTGTTCCCAATATGAAGCACCAAGACTACTGCTTAAGGTGGAACCATTTTTATTGACACGGACATATATGTTGGTAAAAATCTGTACTTTTGAAATTACGTCTTTCCAACGTTCTCCATGCTTCAGAAATAAGTTTGTTTTTCCAATCTTAACCTCTAAGCTATTTACACCTTTAACTACTTTAGGAAAGCAAAACGTTTTGCAAAGAGGTACAACTTGGCAATTCTATCTGAAGCTACCAAAAAAGGATGCTTATGAGAAACTGGAAACAATAAACATCTGAGGGAAATGCGATACATTTTGCAAGAACAGATGTCACAGGCCATGTTAGTTTGCTAAAACACAGACTGGGTTAACCAGTGTGTGTGTGCGTGCGTGTGTGTATGCTGTATAGGAATACCACACTGACAATTCTTCTTCTGTTACAATGTTAAAGCCTATGCTATTTCACAGTTATGCTGTCACCCAAACACACATTTTTCTACCTTCGTATACCGATAAAAGCAACAAGTCACAATGGGTCGCAAATCTTTCACCCCAAACGAGAGCAAAAGGCTCCATAAGATCCTTGTGGGGTTTTTTCCCCACGCGCTGGAAAAAATGAATTCTAGATCGTTCTTAACGAAGGAGAAGATGAGGAAAAACTTCCACGCAGTAACTTTGACCATTCTTTCTTGAGACAACTCAAGAACAAATGGAAAGAATTAAAAGTTGATGAAAAGAACGCCTCTTTGGGGGCAGAGTTTATGAACGCTGAAAGAAGATTAAACCCAAGTCTGCGAGAAGAACTTTGTAGATTCTTTGATAAACTGCTTTCTGGACCATGAAAACTCGAATCTGCCACAGGGAAGACACCTACGATGTCAAACTTGATGGCCGCTCACCCAAAATGATAACAGCGTAAAAGGCTCAACAGACCAACTCAGCGGAAGGAAAGAGATACAGGAGCATTTAACAATTAACAGCATCATTCAGAGCAGAGTGGAAGATATAGAAGGAATTCAGCGCAGAACTGTACTATCGAGAACAGAACTCTACAAATGATTGTTGTTGTTGACACAAAAGCTTCAGATGACACAACATGAAACGCAACACTGCACATGCAATGGCTAGGCAAGAGGTCTTCCGGATGGGAATTACAAAGCACGGGTTCAATTCAGCTTCTGGTAAACCACAGGACTTGGCTGTTGTGCTGTGTGTTCAGAGTGAGAACAGCTGCTTGCCAGAGCTAAACGTGGTTTTTTGCCTGCTTGAATCTGCATTGCAACCTGAAATAAAAAAGTCAGTCTCTGGTTCACTCTTTTCTAACTTAAGCAGCCAGGCCATGAATATTGAGAAGTTAAATGAAGTTAAAACGTTCCACGGGAAATCTGAAAGGGACGGAAAGCTATCGTTAAGTTCCCCCCCCCCTTGGGGAATATCGGATGATACCCAATATTTCAGCTGGGGGGGAAAAGAAGAAAAAACCTAAAAACCTTAATGAGAGTTACTGCTTCTGCTCACTCTAAATTCCAACCCAAGAATAATGTACTTTTCCGAATAAGGATTGATGGGTTACAGGACATTTAAAAAGTCTTGTGCCATGTTTTCAAAGTAAGCTTCACCATTAGCCTCTATAGAAAAAAGGTGAAGTGAGCCTATCGTTGAATTTTTAGCCTTTCTGCTAAAGTGGAAGACCCTTGGGGGGGAGGGGGGTAACAACACAAGAACCCACCAGCCACTGTCGGTTTTCTCCAGACACTCCCTGTTTAGACAACAAACAAGGTGCCCCATTTTCCCCTCCGTAAGGTACTTGATTCAACCCCTGGATAACAGACCTCTGAAAAAAGCCCAGTGGGTGTGAAGGAACTGCTTCTTTCTCCTACTCATCTCCTTCTTCGTCACCTGAAATCCTGGTGGGGAACGATAAACCCAACCGATTTTTTCAGGCGAGCAAATCGAAAGCCAGACTTCGTGCCGCTTAAGGTGTCATAATAATCCGACTGTTCCTGCTTAAGCCACACACACACACACATACACACCGCCTCTTTTCTATTTCTTTTTAATCACACAGGAGGGTCTCTTCTTGGGTCTTCCCAGATCATCATCTCTGGGGATGGTTCCCCTTCCCGCAAAAGCTCTGCGTAAACACTGGGCTTGTTCAGCGGAGGCCCCCGTCTCCCAGCCCACTCGCCAAGAAGTTTTATTATTATTATTATTTTTTTCCAGTGGACCGTTGTAGACCGGAGGCCGAGCGGCTCAAATTCAACGCATTTTCTGTTTTGCGGACCTTTGGGTTCCTGCCCAACTAATTTTCCGAAACGGCTTCCTGGAGGAGAGGAACAAGCAAACGAGCGAGCAAACAAACAAACAAACAACGGTTGAGATATTCACAGGTATTTCAGCAAACGTGTGATTTTTTTTTTCCTTATAGGGTTTGTTTTTTGTTTTGTTGTTTTTTTAACCAGCATGAAACCCTCACTTCCGTTCAGACATGGGACCAGCTTGCCACAACCCTTTTCCCCCCACCAAGGATGTTCTGCTTTGGACAAAACTGGAGCGCACAAATCAAGGGGAAGGATCTGGGGGGGCGGGCGGGCGTTTAAAAAAAAAGGAAAAAAAAAGGGCTATCCCATTTTAAATTCCTGGCAGCCTGTGTTCCCCAGTTTAGCTCACCCCGCGGGTGGTTGTGTTAAAAGGCAAGCAAGTGGTGTTGTGTTTGTCAGCCCTCCTGAGTGTTTTATTGTCCTGCCTCCCTCCCTGCCCAAGGCCTCCTATTTTTCTCTATAATAAAGCAGGTAATATTTCAACGGGTCGGGAAGAGGCAGGCCGAGAATCTTTTCCCTCAAGCTGTTGGTAGCCGGTTCGGCCTTCAGTTCCGGAATAGATTTCTCCACCTCTTCCCTGCAATCTTCCTCCAATTCCTCACAATTAGTATCCTCCAACGGGTTGGAGATGCGGCTTGCAAAGACCTCTTTGTCCAAGAAGACAATGGTTTCCATGCGGCGGTGCCGGACCCGGCGCCGTTTGAACCTCGGCGGGTTTCGGAGGCCGTTTCCGTTCTTGCTGGCTCTTTCTTGGTGGATCCGCTTTTTAATGGTGCTGCGGATGGCAATCCGAGCCAGGTCCTGCAGGCTGCGAACCACCACAGGGGCTGGAGAGGGGAAAGAGGAGAAGGGAACAGGTGGGGGACCTGTGTTCGGAGCCAGGAATTATACCTGGCTCAGGGTAGGAGAGACTAGACGGATGGGGGAGAATATTTGTGGCTCAGGACTGAACGGGTGGGTCCTTGGTGCTCTCTGAGCTTGGGGGTTCTCTTGCCGATGTTTCGTTAGCAAGCTAACAGAATAACGAGAGTTGGAAGAGACCTCGTGGGTCTTCTGGTCTGACCCCTGCTCGAGCAGGAGATCCTATACCCGTGGTGGTGAACCTAGGGCACGGGTGCCAGAGGCGGCTCTCAGAGCCCTCTCTGTGGGCATGTGCGCCGTCGCCCCAGTCCCAGGCCTTCAGCTGGGTTTTATAAAACCTTTTCACTTTAGGCCTCTGCCGCCGTGTGCAAACCCCCCCCCCACAAAATGGTTTAATCCAGCGGTTCTCAACCTGTGGGTCGCGACCCCATTTGGGGTCGAACGACCATTTCACGAGGGTCGCCAAACACCGCAGTCCGCCATGGTTTTTTTTTGGGTCAGCCATTTTTTTTGGTCGGCCATTTTCCCCCCCTTTGCGATGCGGGCCGTCGCGCCGCGCATGCGCGATGCGGGCCCGCCATTTTTTTTTTGGGTCGGCCATTTTTTTTTTTGGTCGGCCATTTTTTTTCCTCTTTGCGATGCGGGCCGTCGCGCTGCGCATGCGCGATGCGGGCCCGCCATTTTTTGGGGGGTCGGCCATTTTTTTCCCCTTTGCGATGCGGGCCGTCGCGCCGCGCATGCGCGATGCGGGCCGGGGTCGAGCCCCGGAAAAGGTTGAGAACCACTGGTTTAATCAATCAAGCAATTTCAACTTCTTGCCGGGGGGGGGGGAGAAAAAAGATCTCGCAAAGTTGGAATTGATTGATTGAAATTAGTCCCACCCAGCCTGCCATTGCCACCGCAGCCACGCCCACCCAATGGGCCACGCCCACCCGGCACCCAATGGGTTGCAGTTTGGGCACTCGGTCTCTAAAAGGTTCGCCATCACTGTCCTATACCATTCCTATACCGGAGTCGTTCGATACAACACAGGCGAGAAATAAATTTCCGTAATAAATAAATCAAAATAAATTCTGGACTAATAAGACGTCCAATCTCCTCTTAAAAATCTCCAGGGATGGTGCACCCACAACTTCTGAAGGCAAGCCGTACCACTGATTGATTGTTCTCACGGTAACGTTATGGGCACTAGAAGGAAGAGGGGATGCTCTCTCTTTATACACAGATGAGTTGTGACAAGCCTGATCAAGGAGCCATCAAGAACATTCCCACCACTTGTACACATGCAGGGAACGAACTACCAAGCTCAGAGAGCACCAAGGACCTCGCAATCTTCCTCCTCCTCCTCCTCCTCTGCAAACTCCACTCCCTTCTGGCACTGATGACATTACTGAGTTGGGTCATGAAATGTCTGTAAGAAACCAACCAAGCTCCGGGAGCACCAAGGACTCAGCGGAAATTAAACCAACCAAAAAGGTAAAGCAATCTGATCAAGGAGCCGGGGGCCACTTGGAGAAATCTACCGTATGCCGGGCAAGAGCAGAGCATTGATTGGTCTCTACGTTATCTTCCAACGCAAAGCGGGACGAGATGAGATCCCCTGAGCGACCAGGATGGCCACATCAACAAGATGATAATGATAATAATAATAATAATAATAGACTGAGGTTCATGTCTAATTAATAATAATTGACTGAGGTTCATGTCTAATTAATTATTATTATTATTGACTGAGGTTCACATCTAAATAATAATAATAACAATAGTAATAATAATAAAGTTGGAAGGGACTTTGGAGGTCATCTAGTCCAGGGCTTTTCAACCAGTAGTACGGGTACCACCTGTGGTACATTGGCACCTGGCAGGTGGTACGCAGCCATCCTAGAAAAGTGGTAGCGGGGGAGGGGAATGAGCTGGACCAGTGGCAGCACCGCACAAGCCTGAGGGAGAGACGGCTGGAGCTGCAGGGCTGTCAGGGCTCAGCGGAAGCGCCAGGATCAGTGCCGCTTTCCAGCTATCGGCACTTCTTCAGGGTTGTCAGGGCTCAGTGGAAGCGCCAGGATCAGCGCCAGGCTCCAGCTGGAGCTCGGCGCTGATCCTGGTACTTCTGCTGAGCCCAGAAGAAGCGCCGATCAGCTGGAATGTTGCAGCATCTCCAGGGTCTTGTGATTTACATTCAGATGCTTGGCAACTGATTCATATTTATGACGGTCACCGTGTCCCAGGGTCATGTGAAGTGACCAAAACCTGCTGTAACCATCCAGAAGACAGGGGGGAGGGGGAATAAAAACCAAACACCCCCCAACCCCACTGCCAACAATGAAAACCTCGGACAGGAGGAAGAGCGCCACCAGGTGGGCAGGCAGGTGTCTTGCTCGGCTGTGGCTTGGGGGCACTTTTTTCAGTGCCATTGTAACTTCTAAGAGTCACTAAGCAAACTGTTGTAAGTCGAGGACTACCTCTACTTTATCACTTTTTTCATTTTGGGGGGGGTCATCAAATTTTTGACACCTTGCTAGGCGACTGGTGGTATTCAGATACTGCCATATCCTAAAAGTGGTACAATGGGTGAAAAGCCCTGATCTAGTCCAACCCCCTGCTCAGGCAGGAAACCCTATACCAGGGGTAGGCAACCTTGGCTCTTTTATGACTCGTGGACTTCAACTCCCAGAATTCCTGAGCCAGCGTGGCTCAGCTTGGAAACCTCTCCCTTTCCCCTCAGCGTGGCTGGCTCAGAAATTCTGGGAGTTGAAATCCATGAGTCACAAAGAGCCAAGGTTGCCTACCCCAGACAAGTGACTGTCTGGGTCTCTCCTTAAAAACTTCCAGTGTTGGAGCATTCACAACTTCTGGAGGCAGGTCGAGTTATTGTAGTATAATAACGGTTGTCACGTTAACCTTACCATCTTCCCTGGCTTCCTGCTGTCTGAAATTGGCACAGTCCCAAACAGGTAAATAGGTATCACTTCGGCGGGAAGGTAATAGCACTCCGCAAAGTCATGCTGGCCACTTGACCGTGGAAGTGTCTTTGCACAGTGGCCTTGAAATGGAGATGAACAGCGCCCCCTAGAGGCTGCAGAGTTAAAATCTGCAGGGACTCCTAATGCAGCGGTTCTCAACCTTTTCCGGGGCTCGACCCTGGCCCGCATTGCGCATGCGCGGCGCGACGGCCCACATTGCAAAGGGAAAAAAAATGGCTGAACAAAAAAAATATGGCTGAGTGACATCTTAGCCTGGAGCTCCCCAACCTTTTGAGCACCAGGGACTGGTTCCGTGGAGAGAGGTTTTTCCGTGGACCGAAGGGAGCGTGGTTTTGTGTGCTGCCTACATCTTGCGGATGGGGCTTTGCTTGTTTGTGCGGCCCGGTTGCTGGCATGCCATGGCCCGGTACTGGTCCACGGACCGGGGGTTGGGGACCCCCCCGTCTTAGCCTATTTCTTTGGGGCATGGTAAAAAGAGTGCAGACCCTGGTTCCAGGTGAGCTAAATAATCCAGCCCATTATAGCAATGGAAAAAGTGGAATTTATTTATGTACTTGTTTATAACCTGTCTTTATTATTTTTTATAAATAACTCAAGGCAGCAAACTTTCCTAATACTCCTCCTTCCTCTTATTTTTCCCACAAGCCTGTGAGGTGGGTTAGGCTGAGAGAAAGTGGGCCAAGGTCACCCAGAGGGCTTTCATGCCTGCGACGGGACTAGAATGCAAAGTCTCCTGGTATTTAGCCCAAATCCCCCAGCTGCCTTTCATGTCTAAAGCGGGATTAGAACTCAAGAGTCTCCTGATGATTGGCCCAAAGACACCCAGCTGCCTTTTATGTCTAAGGCGGGACTAGAACTCACTTTCTCCTAGTTTCTAGGCTTAGGCCAGTGATGGCGAACCTTTTAGAGACCGAGTGCCCAAACTGCAACCCAAAACCCACTTATGCACCGTCAGGTGCTGGGTGGGCGTGGCCCATTGGGTGGGCGTGGCTGTGGTGGTAACGGCAGACTGGGTGGGACTAAAAAGTTCAATCAATCAATTCCAACTCTGCGAGATTTTTTTTTCCCCGCGAGAAGTTGAAATTGATTGATTGAACCTTTTTTTTTTTTTTTGCACACGGCGGCGGAGGCCTAAAGCGAAAAGGTTTGATAAAACCCAGCTGAAGGCCTAGGACCGGGGCGATGGCGCGCGTGCCCACAGAGAGGGCTCTGAGTGCCCCCTCTGGCACCCGTGCCATGGGTTGGCCACCACGGGCTTAAGCGCTAGACCCAATCTTCAAAATGGAACGAAGGAACAAATAAAGAGAGGCGGGGGAGCCGTGGCTGACTTACGCAAATGAACCAGTCTTGACTTTCCTGAATCTGAATGATTGGGTTGGATTAGAGGAGCAAAGGAAACAGCCAAGATTTTCTTGGTCTCCCAGGCGGAAGGGCCTGTTCGAATAATCTTTGTCAGCTGCATGGAAAGACAAAAGCAGAAGATGAAACATGTGCTACAGCAGAAATCATGGAACACCCCTCCCACCCCACCCCTTCTCTGCTCCATTTTCTTGCTCTCAAAGTGTACAAATACATAACCCACATTTAAAACATACTATATACAACATATGTATAGACCTACACCCTTACATGTAAGTAACATAAATATTATTCACTGTCCATCTTGAATACATAACGGAAAGAGGGAGCTTTAGAGTTCACAAGGTTGATACTGTGTGGAGCGAAACTGTGACTCGATCGGGATGTTCTGCCTTGGATACCACAGAGCCCCCTCCTCCCAGAAGATAACAAGGAAAACAGGTTGTGGAGAGGGTATGCAGTGTCTGTCCCAGACAATCTTGCGGACCCTGCTCAAGCATCACTTATGTACCATGTCCTGGATGGAAGGGAGGGAATAGCCAATGATCTTTTTTGCTGTCCTCACCACTCTCTGCACTGCCTTCCTGTCTGAAGCAGGGATGCTTCCAAACCAGACTGTGATGCTGTATGACAGGAGGCTCTCGATCGTCCCTCTGTAGAAAGTGGTCAGGACAGGGGAAGGAAGATGTGCTTTTCTCATGCGACGCAGAAAATGCAGGCACGTTTTCTTTATAATTAAAGGCATAATCTACACTTAAAACTGAACCGGATCCCACAAAGAATGAATGATGATGGAAAGGCACATATCTGCTGATCAACCTGAAAATAGTAATTTGGCCACAGAGATCAGAGTGGGTACAAAATTCTATTATACAAACCTGAGATGTGTTTAATTTTGCTGGATCCTTGCCTTAAAACAAATGCAACCTCCAATTCAGTATTTCAACCCAAAATCCTCTTAAGGAAAATATTCTGCAGAAAGTGGGAAGGACGGGGGAAGGAAGATGTGCTTTTCTCACGCAACGGTTTATTGACCGTTCAAAGTTAAAACAGCACTGAAAAAAGTAACTTATGGCCACTGACGACCATCACAGCATCCCCAGAGTCACATAATCAAAATTCGGGCACTTGGCAACCATCTTGTATTTATAACGGTTGCAGCATCCCAGGATCACCTTTAACGACCTTCCCAGCTGGCTTCGGACAAGCAAGTCAGTGGAGAAGCCAGAGTCACTTAACAACGGCTTGGCTTAACAACAGAAATCCTGGTTCCAAGTCGAGGACTACCTGTACTGCACTATACAATTTATACTGTACCTCAGGGGTCCCCAACCCCCGGTCTGTGGACCGCCACCGGTCCGCAGCATACCAGCAACCGGTCCACACAAACAAGCAAAGCCCCATCCGTGTGATGCAGACAGCAGACAAGACCACGCACCCCCTCCGGTCCGTGGAAAAACCTTTCTCCATGGCACCGGTCCCTGGTGCCCAAGAGGTTGGGGACCTCTGCTGTACACCTCATTGCTATTCTGCACAATTGTCTCCCCCCTATCAAACAAGAGGTCCAATAATTTCAGCTTCCTCTCTCTCTCTCTCTCTCTCTCTCTCTCTCTCTCTCTCTCTCTCTCTCTCTCTCTCTCTCTCTCTCTGTTTCTTTTTCTTTCTCTTTCTCTTTCTGTCTCTCTCCTCTCTTCTCTTTCTCTTTCTGTCTCTCTCCTCTTCTCTTTCTCTCTCTCCTCTCTTCTCTTTCTCTCTCTATCTCTTTCTTTCTCTCTTTTTTCTCTCTCTTTCCCTTTCTCTCTCTTTCTGTCTCTCTCCTCTCTTCTCTCTCTCTCTTTCTCTCTCTCTCTTTTTCTCTCTTTTTCTCTCTCCTCTCTTCTCTTTCTCTCTCTTTCTCTGTTTCTCTCTCTCTATCTCTCTTTCTCTCTCTCTCTTTCTGTCTCTCTCTCCTCTCTTCTCTTTCTCTCTTTCTTTCTCTCTCTCTTTCTTTTTCTCTCTCTTTCTCTCTCCTCTCTTCTCTTTCTCTCTTTCTCTGTTTCTGTTTCTCTCTTTCTCTCTCTCTTTCTGTTTCTCTCTCCTCTCTTCTCTTTCTCTCTCTTTCTCTCTTTCTTTTTCTCTTTTTCTCTCTTTCTCTCCTCTCTTCTCTTTCTCTCTCTTTCTCTCTCTGTTTCTGTTTCTCTCTCTCTCTCTTCTTTCTCCCTCTCTCTTTCTTTCTCTCTTTCTCTCTCTCTCTTTCTCTCTCTTTGTCTCTCTCTCTCTTTCTCTCTCTCTCCCTCTCCCAGTTGGTTTGCTCCTTTTCCGGATCTCCTGCTCTGCTGCCCCCCAGCCATCTCAGATCTATCTGACCTCCCTTTCCTTTGTTTCTTGGCAAGCAACCCTTTACGGGATGTATAGAACCCAAACAGTGTCGGGCAATAAAGCCGCCCGTCCCAACCGTCCCACCTTTTCCTCCAGGGGCATGACGAGAATCCCGCCGACTTTCAGCAAGTTCTTCATGTAATCTTCGTGCTCCTTCTGGACACCAGCTCCACAGTAGACGCGGTCGTATTGAGAGGACTCTGGAGAGATTTCTAAGCAGTTTCCAGAGACAAAGGAAGGCTCACAGAATTCAAACCTAAGAAGGAAGGAAGGAAGGAAGGAAGGAAGGAAGGAAGGAAGGAAGGAAGGAAGGAAGGAAGGAAGGAAGGAAGGAAGGAGGGTTTTGAATGAGACTTCAACGCAGCAGGAGAATTCAACAGGGAGAGCAGTTTATTTTCGTTCAGATTTTTTTTTTACCCCCACCTGTTGTAACTCAAGGCGGCGAACAGACTTAATACTCCTTTCTTCTCCTGTGTTTCGCCAACAACAACCCTGTGAGGTGGGGCATGCTCAGAGAGAGGGGCTGCCCCAGTCATCCAGCTGGCTTTTTGTGCCTAAGGTGGGACTAGAACTCACACTTGCCTAGTGATCAGCCCAAGGTCACCCAGCCAGCTTTCATGCCTAAGGTGGGACTAGCACTCACATTCTCCTAGTTGATCGGCCCAAAGTCACCCAGCCAGCTTTCATGCCTAAGGCGGGACTAGAACTCCCAGTCTTCTGGTGAGTGGCTCAAGGTCATCCACCTGGCTTTCATGCCTAAGGTGGGACTAGAACTCACTCTCTCCTAGTGATCGGCCCATAGTTATCCAGCCAGCATTCATGCCTAAGGCAGGACTAGAACTCAGTCTCCTGGTTTCTAGCGTGATGCCTTAACAACTGTATCAAACTGGTTCATTTGCAACATACACAGGGTTAGAATAGGGGCTGGTAAGGTACGACCCTTCAGATAGTTTGGATAGTAACTCACCCAGCCCTGCCCTGGACTGTCCTTGAAAGCCACAAGACTACCCATAACCTGCAGTGCTCATCTATCATTTACCTCTCTTTACGGTGCTATTATTTCCAGAACTGTTATAATTGGCCCTCTCCAAAAGACCTTGGCCAGCTTATAACATCCCATATATAATAACCGCAGCTTATAACATCCCATATATAATAACCACCCAGACAAAAATAGCCATAACAGTAAAAAGGAAAAATAAACTTAAACATACCATTAAACCCAAGCCTGGGTTCTTTCAGAACCCAAAGAGAGTGTGTATATGTGTGTGTGTGTGTATGGGGTTTGCTTAGTTGGGTTGCTGAATGAGGACCACTTGTATTTTGTCTTGGATTCACTTTCTTCTAGAACTAGGAATTACCATCTGAAGAGTAGGACTTTTTTCTTTCTGAAAATCTGCTTTGATGCAAACTAAGGGACCCTCTCATCTTACTTGTCAAAGCTGTCACTTGTTCTGATGAAGAAGTCCAGTTTCTGCTTGGCGTATTCTATAACGTCAGTGTGAAGTTCTACGCCATGGTTTATTCCAAAGGGACCTGAATGTGTAAAGAGTGCAAAGAGACAGTTATAAAAGGACGGAAAAACACAGGTCAACGAGTTCCCTCCAGCTTGAAAAACAAACTAAGGAAGAGTTATTGCAACTCACTGGCTTATAACGGGCAGGTACGTATTGAAAGGTGCATGTAAACCAGCGGTTCTCAACCTGTGGGTTGCGACCCCATTTGGGGTCGAACGACCATTTCACGGGGGTCGCCAAGCACCGCAGTCCGCCACTTTTTTTTTGGTCGGCCATTTTTTTTGGTCGGCCATTTTTTTTCCTATCGCGATGCGGGCCATCGCGCCCGCATGCGTGGTGCAGGCCCGCCATTTTTTTTGAGGGGTCTATATATATTTTTTTTTGGTCGGCCATTTTTTTCCTATCGCAATGCGGGCTGTCGCACCGTGCATGCGCGATGCGCCCCCGCATGTGCGGGCCCGCCATTTTTTTTTTGCATGATGCGGGCCGGGGTCGAGCCCCGTTGATGTAAACCAATTCTTTAGTTTTACCAACGAGTAGAACTGAACTGTAGTGTGGATGAAAAGCGTACAGGTAAGTCATCTATGGAGAGTCTCGATCCTTCAGGTCATACTTGTCCCATAAGGTAACTGCCTTTTTTTCTGGCTGGCTGAGGAATTCTGGGAGTTGAAGTCCACAAGTCTTAAGGTTTCCAAGCTTGAAGACCTCTGTTGTGGGGTTACTGCAATGGTTGTAAGCATGAGGACTGGTTCCAAGTCATTTTTCCCCCCAGTGCCATTGTAACTTCAAAGAGTTGTTAAACAAGTGGTTACTACACGTTGAGGACTGCCTGTGTAGAAGGACTAAAAGGATGCAGAAAAATGCTTTGCCTTTCACTGTGAAAACCAATCAAGCAGTGAAGAAATGGAAGAAGACGACATATGGGGGAGGGGGGGAAATAGACAGATGCAGGAAATATAATTTTGATTTTTAAAGGAACTATTTATAGCATCTGAGTTTCAGGCCTTTTGGGTGCACAGGCAATTCTCAACTTGCAGTCCCGAGTTTAGTGACCGTTCATTTAGCGGCCATTCAAAGTTACAACAGCCCTGAGAAAAGTGATGTTGAGAGAAAAATCTTCGTCAGGGTCCAGTCCAAGCTGGGAATAAACAACATGGAGACTGCTTTAGAAAGAAGGTTGCAGTTTATTGAAGAGGAGAGCCAGACAGAAAGACGGCTCTGGGGAACAACTGACCACATGTAACAGGGAGTGGTGGGTTTTTATACCTTCTTGGGCTTTTGTCTGGAGTTGTTCCTGTGGCATGAACTTTGACCCACGGTTATGTGATCAAAATTCAGACACTTGGCAACTGGCTCATAGTTATGACGGCTGCAGTGTTCCGGGGTCACATGATCCCCTTTTTACAACTTTCTGACAAGCGAAGTTCCTGAGGAAGCCGGATTCACTTAACATTTTATTAACTTAACAACGGCAGTGATTCACTTAACAACCGTGGCAAGAGATGTTGTAAAATGGGGCAACATTCACTTAACAAATGTTTCCCTTAGCAAGAGAGATCTGAGGCTCAATCGCCATTGTAAGTTGAGGACTTACCCATATTCACCTTATTTTCAGTTTCCTAGAATATTTATAAAGGTCCTTAATGTTCTTCTTAACAGTGTTTCTCAACCTTGACCATTTTAAGGCATGTGCCTTAAAATGGTCAAGATTGAGAAACACTGTTCTAGAAACTCTTATTTTAAAGTACCGTTTACGGATGTGATGTTATACACAAGAGGTAGCAGAAAGTGGCTTTTAATTGTTGGACTTTTAGAAGAGGCTTTTTATTGTTTTTTTTTCCTCCCTTTGCTAACCCTGAACAGAGAAACTGAAACTTGTCTCTCCTGGTGCAGCACAGATAACATTCTTAGCTTTCGAATTTACTATTCTTCCCAAACCTTCATTAACAACCTCTGCAGATGTCTGTGGGCAGGGAGGATCCAGACTGGCTGTGCTGTGATGACATACAAAACAGGGCAAAAACAACAATTAAGGACTCAGGCGAGGAATTACTGCAATGTTTCTCCTCAGAAGGTATCAAATTAGGGGACTCAATCTAACAACCCCCAAATCCTACTAAACTAGGATAACATCTTGAATCTACAGAATGAACATCTGTTAGGATGTTTCAGGGAAATTAAACGAGACAGCCAAGCACCTAACTAACACGCAACGGCTGTGATTCCCTCCTTTCCATAATAATAAGAGAAGAAAATGCTGTACTTATGCAACATGGAAAAACTCGTTTTAGCCTAACTTGGCCCTAGCCTGTGGAAGGAACTTAAAACCATAAAAAGCATACATGCATATACCATACATTTACATTCACAGAATAATAATAATAATAATTTAATTTAATTTAATTTAATAATGAGTATTTTTTAAGATTTTAGCTTTGTATGTTTTGGGTTTTAAATGGGGATTTCGGCCAAATTATTTAATTTATTTTTAATTATTTTAAATTTTGTATATTTATATGTTTTTTAAATTTTAGGCTGTACACCGCCCCGAGTCCTTTGGGAGAGGGGCGGTATAGAAATTTGATTGATAAATAAATAAATAAATAAATAAATAAATAATAATAATAAAGTTGGAAGGGACCTTGGAGGTCATCTAGTCCAACCCACTGCTCAGGCAGGAAACCCTATACCATTTCAGACAAATGGCTGTCCAGTCTCTTCTTAAAAACTTCCCAGTGTCGGAGCATTCACCGCTTCTGGAGGCAGGTGGTTCCACTGGTTAATTGTTCTGACTGTCAGGAAGTGCCTCCTTGATCAGTTTCCATCCGTTGCTTCTTATCCTGCCTTCAGGCGCTTTGGGGAATAGCTTGACTCCCTCTTCTTTGGGGCAGCCCCTCAAAGACTGCTATCATGTCACCCCTCGTCCTTCTCTTCATTAAACTGTGTATCTGGATTCTGCAGGGGCCAGAAGAGGATTTTCTTCTTCTCAAGAACTAAGCTTTGAAATAAAACTTCGGGTTCCCCTCTGGACCAGTGATAATGCAAACCCAACACTGCAATAACAATGGAGGAGGAGGAGGAAGAGGGGAGGGGAAGGGTCTCCTGCTTGACTAAGGAGCTGGATTAGATGACCTCCAAGGTCCCTTCCAACTGTTATTCTTTGATTCTGTAAGGCTCTCCTGCTTCAGCAGGGGGGTGGATTAGATCAGGGGTGTCAAACTCAATTTCATTGAGGGCCGCATCAGCATTGCAGTTGCCCTCGGGGTGGGTGGGGGTGGGTGCGGCCTACTGGGTAGGCGTGGATGGAGTGGGTGTGGCCTACTGGGTGGGCGTGGATGGAGTGGGTGTGGCCTACTGGGTGGGCGTGGATGGAGTGGGTGTGGCCTACTGGGTAGGCGTGGATGGAGTGGGTGTGGCCTACTGGGTGGGCGTGGCCAGCTCTACATCATTCATGTCAAGGGTGCCAGTGGGGGGCCTGGGCAGGAGTGGGACAGATCTGAGGGTCTCTGGCCGAAGGGGGTGGGACCAGGGCAGAGCCCATCAAGCCGGATATGTGAAGTAGGCGAGGGCCATTTGCTGGCCACTTCCAGGCAATGGTGCATTTCTTCATTCCTCACAAAGGGTGACCCCTCCCCAGCAGGCACCCAGGGGGCAGGGGTGACACCGCAGGGGCTGGTTCCTCGCTGTTTCCAGACGGCCTTGTGGAGCTAAGACTGAATGCGTTTCAGCATAGATGGCCACCACAAAATTGTACATTGGCTCCCGGCCGGCCTGGGCCAGGGCCAAGGCAGCAGGGGCCGTTCCCTCACTGTTTCCAGGATGGCTTTGCGGGCCACATGAAACCACTTTGTGAGCCGCATCCGGCCCCCCGGGCCTTGTGTTTGACATGTCTAACCAAAATTTCTCTTATTTCAACATTTAATGCTTCCTCTCTTTTTGCCTCATTTTACAACCTTTGTTTTCACATTTGTTAAGGCAGCGGTTCTCAACCTTTTCCGGGGCTCGACCCCGGCCCACGTCGCGCAAAAAAATAAATAAAAAAAAATAAAAAAAATGGCGGGCCTGCACTGCGCATGCGTGGTGCGACACAATGGCCCACATTAAAAATGAAATTTAGTTGCTTGTTCTCAAAGTGTACACATACAAAACACACATTTAAAACATACAATATACAACATATGTATAGACCTACACCCTTACATATAAGTAAGTAACAGCTTAGCCCCAGAAATTATGGGCACTCCATCTCTGGAAGTTTTTAAAAAGAGACTGGACAATCACCTGTCTGAGATGGTATAGGTTCTCCTGCTTGGGCAGGGGGCTGGACTAGAAGACCTCCAAGGCCCTATTCTATTCTATTCTATTCTATTCTATTCTATTCTATTCTATTCTATTCTATTCTATTCTATTCTATTCTATTCTATTCTACAATCTGTTTATTCTATTCTACAATCTGTTTTGTTCTATTCTATTCTATTCTATTCTACAATCTGTTTATTCTATTCTATTCTACAATCTGTTCTGTTCTATTCTATTCTATTCTATATTCTCATCACCATCCTCATATATTCTATTCTATTCTATTCTATTCTATTCTATTCTATTCTATTCTATTCTATTCTATTCTATTCTATTCTATTCTATTCTACTCTACTCTTTCTATTTAAGACAAGATAAGATAAGATAAGATAAGATAACCTTTATTATCATTTTTTTACTGTGGGCGTAACGGCACACATCAAAAATGAAATTTAATTGCCCACTCCCATAGTGAAACACATACATGACACAAACCTAAAACATACTATGTACAACATATGTACAGACCCTCAGCCCTACATATACATAGCAAATAAATATTAAATACTGTCCATCTTTGCATTCATGAGTCAAGAAGCAGGGTTTGCGGGGGAAATTTGGCAAAAATGCACGACAACTTACCCAAGATGAGTCCGACCATGGAGCTCAGGTAACCGGTGCCGCTACCTAGGTTCAAGAAGGAAAGTCCGGGCTGAAGATCTAACGCCTCCATGACTTCGGAGTAAATGCAGGGGGCAGACAGATGGATGTTCCCATGTTTCCAGGCCAAATCCTTGTAGGCGTTCTCCTTGAATTCCTCCAGGTAATAGTCAGCCCTGTCAACAGCCCTGAAGGCCTGTTCCACCAGCTCCGACCGAATGTACTGAGCCTCCTTCAGATTATCAATTAACTCGTCGTTGTCTTCTCCAGCGCTCACTGCCCCTCCCATGGTCCTCACAAGAGTTCAAAAAATCACCTCTGGATTACAGAAGGAGTAGAAAAAGCATTATTAGCCACCATTCAGAGAAAGAGTTGAGGAGAGACTCCTGGGCATATACAGTCAGTCCCTGACTTACAGCAGTTCATTTAGTGACCGTTTGTTATCAGATCAGTAGGAAGTAGTTTCTCTGAAGGTGGCCAAAGTCTGCTATGCTGTATGGAAAATTAGGCCAGGGGTAGGCAACCTTGGCTCTTTTATGACTCGTGGACTTCAACTCCCAGAATTCCTGAGCCAGCGTGGGGGAACTATGCCCCCCCTCATGACTCGTGGACTTCAACTCCCAGAATTCCTGAGCCAGCGTGGGGGAACTATGGCCCCCTCATGACTTGTGGACTTTAACTCCCAGAATTCCTGAGCCAGCGTGGGGGAACTATGGCCCCCCTCATCACTTGTGGACTTCAACTCCCAGAATTCCTGAGCCAGCGTAGGGGAACTATGGCCCCCTCATGACTCGTGGACTTCAACTCCCAGAATTCCTGAGCCAGCGTGGGGGAACTATGGCCCCCCTCATGACTCGTGGACTTCAACTCCCAGAATTCCTGAGCCAGCGTGGGGGAACTATGGCCCCTTCATGACTCATGGACTTCAACTCCCAGAATTCCTGAGCCAGCATGGTTCAGCTTGGAAACCTTTCCCTTTCTCCTCAGTGTGGCCGGCTCAGGAATTCTGGGAGCTGAAGTCCACAAGTCATAAAAGAGCCAAGGTGGCCTATCTCGAATTAGGCTAACTGCCCATTGTTAAACAGGCACCGATTCCAATATGTTAGCCTTTATTGGTGTTTTATTTTTATTTTTTGACTATTATTATGGTTGTTTTTAATGCTTTTATTTGCTGACCTCTGACCGTAATGAAAATTGATTGACCATTTGAAGTTACAATGGCATTGAAAAAAAGACTTATTAACGCCCATTGCAGCTTCCCTATGGTCATGTGATCAAAATTCAGATGCTCTTAACGCCCATTGCAGCTTCCCTATGGTCATGTGATCAAAATTCAGATGCTTGGCCACTGACTCATATTTATGACGGTTGCGTGTCCTGGCATCATGCAGTCCCCTTTCGTGACCTTTTGACAAGCCAAGTTAATGGGGAAGCCAGATTCACTTAGCAACCGTGTTATTAATTTAACACCTGCAGTGATTCACTTAACAACTGTGGCAGGCCAAGTCATAAAAAGGGGCAAAACTCACTTAACAAATGCCTCGCTGAGCAACAGAAATTTTGGGCTTAACTGTGGTCATAAATTGAGGACTATCTGTATATACAAAGCACACACAGAAACCTTGTTAATTAATCTCTCTCTTTTTTTAAAGTTTTGTTGATTTTCTATTTTTTGTTAATTAATCTTTTTCTCACCAGAGATTTTCCTTTAAAAATCTCAGAAATAAGAAAGGTGAACTCCAGCTGACTTCTGACATTGTGTGCGCTTTTGTGAAGGAACACAACACAGAAATGTGACAATCTGTATTATCAATGCTCAAAAGAATGTTACTTTATAATAGAAAGAGGAGATCGTACACGGGATAAATTCAGGTAGTCCTTCACCTCCTTTGGCACCACAAATCTTTGAACAATTCTCTTGGAATTCCTTCCAACAATAATTCACAACTTTGTTAGCATAACCAGCACCTGATTAAGACACCTGGCAGCTTCAGGATCGAGTTGCAGGTAGTCCTCGACTTACGACCACAATAGAGCACAAAATTTCCGTGGCTAAGGGAGACAGTTAAGTGAGTTTGGCCCCATTTTACGACCTTTCATACCACAGTTATTAAGTGAATCACTCCAGCTGTTAAGTTAGTAACACAGCTTTTAAGTGAATTTGGCTTCCCCGCTGACTTTGCTTGTCAGAAGAAGGCTGCCAAAGGGGATCCGTCATAAGTATGAGTCAGTTGCCAAGCGTCTGAATTTTGACTGTGTGACTATGGGGACACTGCAACGGTTATAAGTCTGAAAAATGGTCATAAGTCACTTTTTTCAGCGATGTTGCAATTTTGAACAGTCACTAAATGAACTGCTGTACGTCGAGGATTCTGTCAAAATCCAATTATATTTCATCTCTAGTTACCGACTATGGAAAACCCCATTTCTGCCCTCTCTGGATTCTGTCATACGATGAAGGGGAAGGGGGTGTGTGAACAAAGGGGTTTTATGGCCCTCACTTCTTTCCGTACAACTTCAAAAGGGACTGAATGTGGATACCACCAAAAGGACTAAATCATAACAATGGGGCCATCAGCTTTCATCTACTCCCCTCTGAAGTCTCCCTTCCGCCACCGGCAGTGAGGAAAAAGGGGGTGGAAATGTAACGCCTGGGATTGTCGCTGGAAGGATGGTGGGGTGGGGTGGGGCTGCTGGGAACCCCTTAAAACCTTGAACCGTAGGGCTTCGCCCCCGGGTGGGGCTGCTGGGAACCCCTTAAAACCTTGAACCGTAGGGCTTGGCCCCCAAGTCCTGTTTAGAACGCCTGCAATCATTTTCTCTTAATAAAGGATGCCTGTTGGAAGGAATATTCCAAGAGTTCTGTCTTCTTAAGATGCCAAGTGGGGTGGGTCCTTACAGATTCCCTGTAACGTTGTGCTCTGAAGCCTGGTTCTTTCCTCAATGCAGCTGCTGTGTTGGCTCAGATATTGTACGCTGGAGATGAAACTGACCCAGGAATGACTAACCGGGGTCCTTGTCTAATTTTGCAGTTGCTGAATCCTGAACTGAACAACCTGCTCTCCATGTCTATGGAGGTTATCAGTCATCCAGGCCATGGTTGTCCCAAAGGGGCTTTTTCCAAGAGGCAACCCGACTTTCAGTTTCGCTTCTCATCAAAGGACCAGCTGTCTGCACGGAATATACAGTAGTGGCCAG
The DNA here is from genome assembly GCA_034064705.1 of Bothrops alternatus. Taxonomy (NCBI): domain Eukaryota; kingdom Metazoa; phylum Chordata; class Lepidosauria; order Squamata; family Viperidae; genus Bothrops; species Bothrops alternatus. The sequence goes on from JARGCV010000349.1 coordinate 1,020,633, forward strand.
TTGTGGAAACCTTTTGGGAAAACTGTATTTTTGAGGTTTTGGTGGCTAATAACACCCCTTTTCTTTTGGCGTTAGCACCATAAAATTATATATCAATGGAAAGATAGTTTAATCAAGAATGTAATGCAACAAAGTTTGTTCAATTATCTGTATTCTATGAAAAGTTATAGCCAAATAACCAGAAAAAGGAAGCACAACTTGCTCAGGTTGATCTCAGGTAGCTTTCCTTCATCCGATTGTAGCCAATGAGAGTGAGCGTTTATAAAGCCAATCAGGTGTCGTTTTGACCATGAGCCAATCAGACCACAGCAGGATTCAGTTATTGATATCATTGTATTGAAGCTGAGAGGAGGACATTGGTCAGTGTGTTATGTGATGGCTATCAAGTTGGTTGGGGTTTTTTTTGTGTGTTCTTTCATTGAGTGAGCTTGTAAAATGTAATAAAATTAAAGTAATGGTGCAAAGACTTGACTGGTTGCACAGAAAGCGATGTAAAATGGTATTGTTAAGTGAACCAGGCTACTGTTATAAAGAAATTAGAAGAAAAATGGGTGGAAACTTAACCAAAGGGGGCATTTCTACTGTACACTTTTCCCAAAAGGTTTCCGCAATTTTGGCCACTCCTGTAAATCCGTCCATTCCCCACCCTTCAGTCAGAGCTGAAGAAGCTCCTTGGGTGAGAAGCGAAACGTCTTCAAGGAAAAACAAAGGAAGTCCAGTTGCCTCCTGAAAAAGCATCTGCTCTATACTGGGAAGCAGGAAACAAACAGCCTTTCCTCGTTTCTCTACGCTTACCTAAACAACAACAATAACAACAAAAAAACCCCCAAACCCTACAATGCAGAATTCTCCATTACACTATCTCCGTTTAGAACTGTAATTGTGCCTAGGATTAGGTTGTAAATTGAGCCGGTCATTAAATGGGTTACCATGTAACTCTGCCTGATTTTACAACCTTTTTTTTTTTTTTTGCAGCGGTCATGAAATGATTCACCACAGTCATTAAGTGCATCCATTGTCCACAATGGGCATCTCTGCAAGTAGAAACAAATTGTGATCATGTGTTCGCGGGACACACGCAGGCTGGTTACTGAACACATTGTGGTCATTTAACCACAGGGGTGGGAATGAGCTGGCTATCGTTACTTCGAATCCAGGCCGTAAGTACGACAGTACTGGGAGACCTGTTGTAACATCACTAAGCCAACGGTTGTAAGTCGAGGATGATCTGTTCTCTATGTTTAGTGACTACCTAATTTAGCCATTACTTTACAGTTACATACTTACAGTTACAAAGGTGATGAAAAAGCGACTTTATAACTAATCCTCGCATGTATGACCTTCACAGGTCTGTAAAGCAAAGAAAAGTTGAAGTAAGATCACAAGCACAGTCGGGGTTTCACTTGGCGACCGCTTTGCTTAATGACTGCTTTGCCAGTCCCAGTTGTGGCTGCTAAATGAGGACCAGTGGTATTTTTCCTGAAATAGCCTTGAAGTCTTAAGTTTGGTCCTGGACCTCTTCTTAAGGAGATGGACTCTGATAGAGGACCTCCCCAGAACACGTCCCACCCCAACCATTACAACAGTCCCAAACTCCAGTTCTTAACATGCACGTCTCAATAGTAGTAATGAGACTTTAGATAGATCACCTTTATTGTCATTTTTTGCTGTGGGCACAATGGCACACTTTTAAAAATGAAATTTAGTTGCTTGCTCTCAAAGTGTACACATCATAACGCACATTTAAACATACTATATACAACATATGTATAGACCTACACCCTTACTTATAAGTAACATACAACTACTAATCACTGTCCATCTTGAATACATAATGGAAGGAGGAAGCTTCAGAGTTCACAAGGTGGATACTGTATGGAACGGAACTATGACTGAATCGGGATGTTCTGCTTCGGATACCACGAAGCCCCCTCCTCCCAGAAGATAACAAGGAAAACAGGTTGTGGAGAGGGTATGCAGTGTCTGTCCCAGACAATCTTATGGACCCTGCTCAAGCATCACTTATGTGCCATGTCCTGGATGGAAGGGAGGGAACAGCCAATGATCTTTTCTGCCGTCCTCACCACTCTCTGCACCGCCTTCCTGTCTGAAGCAGGGATGCTTCCAAACCAGATTGTGATGCTGTATGACAGGAGGCTCTCGATCGTCCCTCTGTAGAAAGTGGTCAGGACAGGGGAAGGAAGATGTGCTTTTCTCATGCGACGCAGAAAATGCAGGCACGTTTTCTTTATAATTAAAGGCATAATCTACACTTAAAACTGAGCCGGATCCCACAAAGAATGAATGATGATGGAAAGGCACATATCTGCTGATCAACCTGAAAATAGTAATTTGGCCACAGAGATCAGAGTGGGTACAAAATTCTATTATACAAACCTGAGATGTGTTTAATTTTGCTGGATCCTTGCCTTAAAACAAATGCAACCTCCAATTCAGTATTTCAACCCGAAATCCTCGTAACCAAAATATTCTTAAATAATTGCTTTAACTGGGGTCATTGTAAGTATCACATTAAAATTTTCACATACTCTCTCTTGGCATGCCAGTTTTAATCAGCGAGCACTTTGTAATTTCAAGTGCCATTTAGATAGACTGTTAATAATACATATAGGAAAAAGAGCATGGGAATTTTAATTAGAGTATTTTGCTCTTCTAACAAGAGACTTGTAGAAGCAGCCAATCTGGTCTTCAGTTTCCAATTTAATATGTTTTACTTTGGCATGTGTTTAGGAAAACCAATAATCCACTTGTATGTATCAAAACTGTATCAATAACATAAAACACACTGTAAAATCTAAATGGGAAATTACCACTTCAGCAGCGTTCTCATTGAACACTTACAAATATTGGTATTGTATTTAGGTGGATTTGGGATAATCTGCAAAACAACAACTCTAAAAAACAGGCACTAAGATACCTATTTGTTAGATTGATACACCAACCTTTCTCCAGGAGTTCAAACAGATTTACTGTTTCTTATCATAACAACAATCTTATGAGGTAGGATAAGCTGAAAGAGTATGATTGAATCACCAAGAGAGTTTCTACAGATGGAGTTGAATCTGCACTATAGGTGGTCCTTAATCTACGACCATAATGGATCCTTGCCCATCATGGTTGTAAGTCACGATGGTCACAAAACACGACCTCATGTCACGTGACTGACCTGATTTTATGACCTTTTTACAGGGGTGGTCAATTGAATCACCCCGGTCATCAAGCGAATCCACAATCATTAAGGAAATGCTTTGGTCGTTAAGTGAACAAAGGTTCGCTCTGTAATGGCCAATTTTCACCCAAAGTGTCATAAAACAGGGTCACTTGACTGCTGGACACTGCAAATGTTGCCAGGCATCTGACGTTTGGTGGAGGGGTGACTGTTGTAATTTTGAATCGGGGTCGCAAGCAGCCCCGAGGTAGGTTTGTTGTAACTTTGAATAGTTGCTAAACAACTGGTCGTAAGTTGAAGAAAACCTATGCTGTTGACAGACTTAAAATGTGTGCAGTAGGCTTGGTTTATAACAGAACAGAATAACAGAGTTGGAAGGGGCCTTGTCTCTACCTGCCTAGATAAACCTGCATTTTTTTGGAACTGGGCTGAACCCTTCTGAGCATGAGCAGATGCAGACCTGCTTGATGAGGGATAATCATGGCTTGAAGTGAGGCGGCTGTCAAGGATTTGTGGCTCTGAGAGAACCTTTCTCAGGAGCTATACCTGCCCGAGAGATAATCGCATAAGCAGATCATCACCTATCCCAGGGGCAGGCAGCCTTGGCTCTTTTATGACTCGTGGACTTCAACTCCCAGAATTCCTGAGCCAGCATGGCTCAGCTTGGAAACCTCTCCCTTTCCCCTCAGCTCAGGAATTCTGGGAGTTGAAGTCCACGAGTCATAAAAGAGCCAAGGTGGCCTGCCCCTGCTAGACCAAACTGACATTGCTCTTTCTTTTCCTCATGAACTGCAAACTCTCCATCTTGTCTATTGTAATATACCTTCAGGTCTATCTTTCCCCAGAAAGACTTGATTCTGATCCTCAAGTGAAAAGACCCTGTTACCTTGCCCCTCCCTCCCTTCTGTCTCTACTCTCGGTATCAAATGAGGGTTCCTCGAAATGAACATACAGAGAAAAGCAAACACAGAATGGATCTCAATAAAGGAGAATATTTATAGCTCCAAGAATGGATGTTCCAAGTATTTGTCCTCAGCCTTTTATGGATCCTGCAAAACACGAATCAAAACTAAGAGCTCTAAATGGGATTTAAGTAGAAATGCACTTCTTTCTGGCATTTAGCTGCTTAATGCTTACTGTCAGCACATATATTCTTCTTCACGAAACAATATATTCCAAGTTAAAAAGATCCTCCATGCAAAAGACATCTGCTCTCTGACCTGGCTGGTTCTCTCATTACAGGGCTATTAGCATGCTTCTACATGCTTTGTTCAAGCACAGAAAGAGATAATTGGTTTGCAGCCAATTCTGGGCACACTTACTGAAAAATAATCTCCTGCCTACGCTGCCCTATCACTGTATCCCAGGGGAAGGAGGGTGTGGATGATAATGAATAGTTTTTTGACAACAAAACAGTGATCATGTTGTGCAGTCCAGGCCTACTGCAGACAGCCTAGTTTCCAAATGCCAGAAAAAGAAAAAGAAAAGTTTATTGTGTTTCTTTTTCTGCAACGACCATCACAATCCCTGGCATTTGTTCCATGCAAACAAGAGTGTCAAAACTTTATTCCTTGGATGGCGGCCCAGATGTTACTTCTATTTACAGCAATGAAGTTGTGCTAAAGAACTCCGCCTATATTCGCAGGACGCAACCTAAAACAGCGGAAGTGATTTTCGCACTCAAAGGAAACACTTGGTTTTCAAGGCAAACCAGCCCCGTTTCAGGAAAAACCCAGAGGTACTTTCCAAAAGAAATTCAAAGTACTCAAAAGATATTGCACAGGCATTTCCGAGCAAATCTGTGTCTATGAAGAAATGCACGTTATTAGACATTGTGAAAAACACCTGGTTCTTTTAGAAATGGCCAGGAAAGGCCGCCACAAGACAACATTTGCAGAAGTTGCAAGATTGTATAACAGCAGCTTTCATTATGACAAATACCCACAAGGACTTTTAGGATTAAAAACTAGGATACATATTTACCTATCTCCAGTATGCGACTGGGGTGGTGGTGGTGGGGAGAATCTTGCTTAGGAAGAGGGCATTATGAATAAAGGGCAGAAGAAAGTTGCTAATCCTTTCTGCATAAGCAAGCAACACTTCATTTCACCTCAAGACAGAGAAATGGGATAATAATTTTGGTATGTGCGCTTGATGTTACTCTACACTATTGAAATGGCTATGAGCCAACCTTCTCCAATCTCCAGATATGCGGACCAATTCCCAGACTCCTCAGCAAAGACTGGTTGGGGAATTCTGGGAGCCAAATTCCACCCATCCAAGAGCTCTCTCAGGTTGAGAAAATCTGTTAAGAAGAAATGGCAAAGTCCCATGCGCTGCCAACCATTAACCAAATAAAACAGCTTGCTTCGATGACATGACACAGAAAAACAACCCAACCAGCAGTCAACAAAGAGGCTGCCAGGCAAGCCACAAAAAACCCCGGTAGGGTATTATTTTCAGATTAATATTTTCAAGGCCCCTTTGAAGGGTTCAGCAGGGTGAGGGGAACTTTTCCAGATATGGGGGCTACTCCCCTATGATGCACAGCCAATATATGGCAAGTTGGGCACTGTGGGAATGCCTAGCAGGGAAACCCCCCCCCCCATAATGCACAGCCAGTATGGGAGTCTGGGCACTCTGGGAATGCCTACGTAGTAGGGAATCCCATCCCCCATTATGCCCAGCCAGTATGGCAAACTGGGTACTAGGGGAATCCCTAGCAGGGAATTTCCCCCCCCCATGGTGCACAGCCAGCCGGGCACCAGGGGACTCCCCAGCTGACCAGAGGCTCTTCTGCCTCCTGGCCTAGGTCACAGCACCCTCTCGGAGTGCAACTCCCTTCCTATCTTGCCTACCGACCCTGGCCAAGGATGATGGGTCCTGTGGTCCAACCTCTGTGCAGGGCGCCAGAGCGTTTCTAACCCCCCCCCTCCGGGAAAAAAGGGGAGGGAGGGCTCACCCCACAGAAGCTGGGACGGGGGGGGAGGCTGTTGCTAGGGGGCCGAGAGGGGCGGGGGGAGGCTGTTGCTAGGGGGCAGAAAGGGGCGGGGCCTGGCCGCCAGGGCTACACGGGCGAGGGGGGCTCCCCCCCTCCCCGCCTGCCATCACTTGAGGACGGAGGGAGCCCCGAGGAAGAACAGCCGGCGCAGCTCTACCTGTTCCTCCAGCGCCAGCCGCCACCGCCGGCCCTCCGAGCCGCCAACTCTCCCCCCCGCCCAGCCACACGCCGCGTCCCACGGCTGTAAACAGAAGCTCAGCTGCCCGAACAGCCCCCCCAGGGCAGCGCCACTGCGCAGGCGCCGCCGCGTGAGCGCCTCTGACGTCACACGCTGGACGAGGCGGGCGGCGGGCGGGCGGGAGGGAACGTACCATGCGGAGCGAAAGGGAAGGGTGGGCGCAGGAGAAGGGTCTACCTTGTCTTTTCGCGGGGGTGTCTGGGTGAGCACGTGTTTGGAAGAGAAGGCGGGAGAAGCGTGTGGATGCCAAGCTAAAAAGGCTGTAGCTAGGACTGATTAACAAATGAGAGCATTTTACTCTCAGTGGTTCATTAATACTCCCACTTAGCCTGCCTGCTAATGGCTACAAAAACTGCTAGAGATGCAACATATAGGTAGCCCCGACTTACAACCGTTCGTTTAGTGACCGTTTCAAGTTACCATGGCGCTGAAAAAAAATGCCTTATGACCTTCTGACAAGCGAAATCAAGGGGGGGAAAAGCCAGATTCACTTAACAACCAGGTTACCAACTTAGCAACTGTAGTGATTCACTTAAGAACGATGTCAAGAAAAGTTGTAAATGGGGCAAAGCTCACTTAACGACTGCCTTGCTTAACAATAAAAAAAATGGGGCTCAGTTGTGATTGCAAGTCAAGGACTACCTGGATGTGTTTACAGCAGAATTTCTCCCACCCCAGCTCCGGCAATGCGAAATAAGTCATGATATGTCACGACACATCATGTGATGCAGCAAGTTTGACACCCGTGCCTTACACGGACCTGATAAAAATTGCAAGAAGCTTATCATTGGGTGTTCATTTTTGTGTGTTTTTATGCAGTTTTCTTTATTTCAACAAGGATTCTATGTTGGCTTGATCACAAGATGGCGCTCTTGCTCAAGTTAAATTATAATAATAATACCGTAATAATAGTAAAGTTGGAAGGTCATCTAGTCCAACCCCCTGCTCAGGCAGGAAACCCTATACCATTCCAGACAAATGGCTGTCTAGTCTCTTCTTAAAAACTTCTAGTGTTGGAGCATTTACCGCTTCTGGAGGCAGGTTGTTCCACTGGTAAATTGTTCTCACTGTCAGGAAGTTAGTTCTAGGTTGCTTCTCTCCTTCATTAGTTTCCACCCATTGCTTCTTGTCCTGCCTTCAGGCGCTTTGCAAAATAGCTTGACTCCCTCTTCTTTGGGGCAGCCCCTGAGATATTGGAAGACTGCTATCGTGTCCCCCCCCTCATCCTTCTCTTCGTTAAACTAGACATACCCAATTCCAGCAACCGTTCCTTATATGTTTTAGCCTCCAGTCCCCTGATCATCTTTGTTGCTCTTCTCTGTACTCTTTCTAGACTAGAGTCTCAACATCTTTTTTACATCATGGTGACCAAAACTGGATGCAGAATTCCAAGTGTGGCCTTACCAAGGCATTGTAAAGTGGTATTAATACTTCATGTGATCTTGATTGTATTGTTATTGTATATAGTAGGTAGAAAACCTATTAGTTTAAATATGAGATAGTAAATATCAAGAGAAAAAAAGAGGAAGTGTTAAATGTTGAAATAAGAGACATTTTGGTTACTAAATTTAAGATATTTGGAAACTAACAGAAAATAGGAATGTTATATTGTATTACTAATGAGTTGATGTAAGATGGTGAGATTTCAAATAGATAAAGACGTGTATCCTGAACATTAGATCCTATAATGAATTGTGATGAAGGGAATTGGGATTATTTAAAACTTGGAAATTATAAATATTAAATGTTAAATTTAAATGTTAATGGGAAACTAAAAATTAGGAAAAAAACAATTAGTATATTGATTGTCTATATAAAGATGGGATGTTAAAATAACTAGGATATGTATAAACTAAAAATTAATGATAAATGTAAGAAAGTTATTTTTATTTAATCAATATAATAAAAATTGTATTAGTTTAAATATGAGAATAAATACTAAGGGGAAAAAAGAGGAAATATCTAATGTAATAGTTTGAGATCTGTGCTAAAGATACTTGTGTATTATTGAATTATCGATTAACTCAGCCGCCCCGTTGCTTTTTAAAAATTTAAATATAAAACTAGAAAAATCAATACAATTTTCTTAAAATAAAAAGAAAGCTTCCTAAAGACAAATTGGATAGCAATACATCCTGCAGCCAAGAAGTCTTCACACACATTTGCGCTACTCAGGTGACCCTGAGGACACAGCTAAACCTCCAAATGGCCCCCAATGACTCTCTAAAACACGGGTGTCAAACTCGACTGTGTCACGTGATGTGTCGCCACGTTTTTTGCCTTTGCGGAACTGGGGTGGGCGTGGCCTGTGCGTGACATCCCTGCTCTAAAACAAGGCAAATGACCAGCTGTCTGCAAGGAGTATAAATTCTTCCATTACCTCACCATCCGGTCAGAGCTGAAGAAGCTTCTTGGATGAGAAGCGAAACGTCTTCAAAGAAAAAACAAAGTCCAGCTGCCTCGTGAAAAAAGCAGCTTTGGGACTTAAAATATATTCGATAGGAGCGGTTCCCGACCTTTCCAGCTTGGCAGCCAGGCCCTGTGTGTGTATGTGTGTGTGTGTGTGTTGATAGGCGCACGCGTGCATGCACAACTCCATTGGTCTGGACCAGGGGTAGGCAACCTGGGCTCTTTTATGACTCGTGGACTTCAACTCCCAGAATTCCTGAGCCAGCCATGCTGAGGGGAAAGGGAGAGGTTTCCAAGCTGAGCCATACTGGCTCAGGAATTCTGGGAGTTGAAGTCCACGAGTCATAAAAGAGCCAAGGTTGCCTAGCCCTGCCCAAATGCCTGAATTTTGATCACATGACCATGAGGAAAAAAATTTAAATATTTAAACCAGGGGTCTTCAAACTTGGCTCTTTTATGACTCGTGGACTTCAACTCCCAGAATTCCTGAGCCAGCCACGCTGAGAGAAAAGGGAGAGGTTTCCAAGCTGAGCCAGTCTGGCTCAGGAATTCTGGGAGTTGAAGTCCATGAGTCATAAAAGAGCCAAGGTTGCCTAGCCCTGCCCAAATGCCTGAATTTTGATCACATGACCATGAGGAAAAAAATTTAAATATTTAAACCAGGGGTCTTCAAACTTGGCTCTTTTATGACTCGTGGACTTCAACTCCCAGAATTCCTGAGCCAGCCACGCTGAGAGAAAAGGGAGAGGTTTCCAAGCTGAGCCAGTCTGGCTCAGGAATTCTGGGAGTTGAAGTCCACGAGTCATAAAAGAGCCAAGGTTGCCTACCCCTGGTCTGGACAGTGGGCGCAGGCCCCATCCATTTGTGCGAGTGGAGCTTCACACCCAAGCGCAATGGCCCATCGCTCATGTGAGTGGAGCTTCGTGCGCAGGTGTGCTTGCCTGGTTTTGAACAGGCTGCATCCTGATAGTGGGCTGAAGCCCAGGGGTTGGGGAGCCCTGTTCTACAGGTAGTCCTCGACTTACAACCACAAGCGAGCCCAAAATTTCTGTTGCTAAGCGAGACAGATGGTGTGACTTTTGCCCCATTCTATGACGTTTCTTGCCACAACTGTTAAGCGAATTACTGCAGTTGTTAAATGAATCGCTTGTTAAGGATAACCGACGTCCCCCTGGACTTTGCTTGTCATGTGATCACAAAGAGTGATCACATGACCCTGGGCCAGTGCCACAGTCACAAATACCGTATTTCTCCAAAACAATAAGACCCAACTTGAAAATAAGCCCTAGCATGATTTTTCAGGATGCTCGTAATATAAGCCCCACCCCCAAAATAAGCCCCAGTTAAAATCATCAGCCAGATGAATGCATGTAGTACCATATTTTCCCAAAAATAAGACCTAACCGGAAAATTAACCCTAATGCAGCGGTTCTCAACCTTTTCCGGGGCTCGACCCCGGCCTGCATCGCGCATGCGTGGCGCGACGGCCCGCATCGCAAAGGGAAAAAAATGGCCGACCCAAAAAAAAATAATGGTGGGCCCGCATCGCGCATGCGTGGCACGACAGCCTGCATCGCAAAGGGGAAAAAATGGCCGACCAAAAAAAAAAAAAAAAAATGCCTGACCCAAAAAAAAATAAAAAATGGTGGGCCCGCATCGCGCATGCATGGCGGCCTGCATCGCAAAGGGGGAAAAAATGGCCAACCCAAAAAAAATGGCGGGCCCGCATTGCAAAGGGAAAAAAAATGGCCAACCAAAAAAAAAAATAGCGGGCCCGCATCACGCATGCGCGGTGCGACGGCCCACATCGCAAAGGGGAAAAAAATGGCGGACCAAAAAAAATGGCCGACCAAAAAAAAATGGCGACTGCGGTGTTTGGCAACCCCCGTGAAATGGTCATTCGACCCCAAATGGGGTCACGACCCACAGGTCGAGAACCACTGCCCTAATGTGTCTTTTGGAGCAAAAATTAATATAAAGCCCGGTCTTATTTTCGGGGAAACACGAGTACATGCCATTTGCCAAGCATCTGACTTTTGATCACATGAGCATGGGGATGCTGCCAGGGTTATAAGTGTGAAAACAGGCCACACCTCACTTTTTCCAGTGCATGTTGTAACTGAGAAGTCGGGACATTGGAGAGCAGAGACTGGAAGATAAACCCTTTGATCAGACTGAAGGAAGTAGGAACTTTTAACTTTGTAAGGAGAAGGCTAAGAAGGAAACTGATGGCATCGTTCAAATATCAGAAAAGGTGGTTAGATCTAAGAATCCAAGATCTGGGATTTGATTTCTCAGATGACTTACCAGGGAATAGGGATCTTAAGTTGGTAGGAAGACGCCAAGACTTCAAGTTTCAAGTTTTCAAGTTTATTAAATTCAAACTTATATGCCGCCCTTCTCCGAAGACCCAGGGCGGCTCACAACAAGAATACAATAACAATTTTAAAATTAACCACATTCATACCACATACAAACACAATCAGTTTGCAGTCGCTGATGGAGGGACATTCTTAGGGCCGAGGGGCAGAGCACAGCTCATATGCCCCAAGCCTGTCGGCATAGATGCATCTTCAGCACTTTCCGGAAAGCTAGGAGGGAGGAAGCAGTACGGACCTGTGAGGGAAGCTGGTTCCAGAGGGCTGGGGCAGCAACGGAGAAGGCCCTTGCCCTAGGTCCCGCCAGATGGCATTGTTTAACAGACGGGACTCGTAGGAGGCCAACCCTATGCGCCCTGACCGGTCGCTGGGATTCATGGGGCAGAAGACGGTCCCGCAAGTAACCTGGTCCATTGCCATAAAGGGCTTTATAGGTCATAACCAACACTTTGAATTGTGTTCGGAGACCAATTGGTAGCCAGTGCAGCTCACGGAGAGCTGGAGTGATATGAGCATGTCTTGGGAGACCCAAGACAGCTCGCGCGGCCGCATTCTGGACTACTTGTAGTGTTAAAAGAAAGAGATTCCATACTAAGCAATTTCACAATAAACCGATTCCTAAGTACAAATACTCCTCAATTTACAACAGTTTGTTTAGTGACTACTCCAAGTTACAATGGCACTGAAGAAAGTGACTTATGAGCATTTTTCATACATACGACCATTGCAGCATCAGGATCAAAATTCAGGCACTTGACACCTGACTCATACATATGACCTTTGCAGAGTCCCAGGTCATGCGATCCCCTTTGGCGACCTTCTGGCAAGCAAAGTGTGAAGATGGGGCAGCCAAGATCCACTTAACAACCGTGGCTAATTTAATAAAGGCACTTAACAACTGTGGCAAGAGAGGTCGTAAAATTGCACAAACCTCACTTAACAACTGACTCGCTTAGCCACAGAAATTTGGGGCTCCATTGTGGTCGTACGTCGAGCGCACCTGTAATTGTTTTGTCAATGACTCAATTGTTGAAGTGACGAATAACAAAATAGCAAAGTTGGAAGGGACCTTGGAGGTCTTCTAGTCCAACCAATGGTAAAAAAAGCAAGGTTCTACATTTAGGCAAGAAAAACCAAATGCACAGAGATAGTATAGGGGCTACTTTGCTCAATAGTAGTAACTGTGAGAGGGACCTCGGAGTCCTAGTGGACAATCACCTAAATATGAGCCAGCCGTGTGCTGCAGCTGCCAAAAAAGCCAACACAGTGCTGGGCTGCATTAACAGAAGGGTAGAACCAAGATCACGTGAAGTATTAATACCAATTTACAAGACCTTGGTAAGGCCACACTTGGAATACTGCATCCAGTTTTGGTCACCATGATGTAAAAAAGATGTTGAGACTCTAGAAAGAGTACAGAGAAGAGCAACAAAGATGATTAGGGGACTGGAGGCTAAAATATATGAAGAACGGTTTCTGGAATTGGGTATGTCTAGTTTAACAAAGAGAAGGATGAGGGGGGACATGATAGCAGTCTTCCAGTATCTCAGGAGCTGCTGCAAAGAAGAGGGAGTCAAGCTATTCTCCAAAGCGCCTGAAGGCAGGACAAGAAGCAACGGGTGGAAACTAATCAAAGGGAGAAGCAACCTAGAACTAGGGAGAAACTTCCTGACAGTTAGAACAATTAACCAGTGGAACAACCTGCCTCCAGAAGCGATGAATGCTCCAACACTGGAAGTTTTTAAGAAGAGACTGGACAGCCATTTGTCTGAAATGGTATACGGTTTCCTGCCTGAGCAGGGGGTTGCACTAGATCATCTCCAAGGTCCCATCCATCTATTATCATCATCATCATCATCATCATCATCATCATTAACCCCCTGCTCAGTCAGGAGACCCTATACCATTTCAGACAAATGGTTATCCAGTCTCTTCTTAAAACCCTTCCATAATGCAGCACCCACAACTTCTGGAGACAAAGCTGTTCCACTTCTTTGACAGTGGAATCAAGTGAACAATTTTTGAGTAAGAAACTGAAGATGAATCAATGGACAACATTCTCACAATTGTGTCCTCTTCCCTGCAATTGTGGCTGGAATACAGGTAGTCCTCAACTTACGACCGGCCGCTTAATGACTATTCAAAATCACGACGCACCTATGACTCGGATCCATAGTTCCAACCGTCATGTCCCTTCTGTTTGTCACGTGACCGAACGTGCTCCGCAACATGGCTGCATTTACGGCGATTTGCAGTGCCCCGCAGTCACGTAGCTGTGTTTAAGAACGGTTTGGCTACAAACTGGCATTTATTTTTGGTGTCTGGCAAAACCGCCCTCATGGGGAACCATCGGTTTGTTTAACGAGCACAGTGGCCATTTTACGACTGCCGTGTTGGCTTAACGATCACTGCAATAATAAAGTGATAATATCATGTAACCGACCCGTTTTACAACGGGTACAACTTACTATCATAATAAGCAGGCTCCATTGCGATCGGATGTTGAGGACTCGTGGACAGTCCTCCTTTGGATCTGAATGGCACCATCCAATTTTGCCCAGAAAAGAGCGATTTTAAACACTGTGTTATTATTCTGCCTTCCATCTCCTCCTGCTCCCTATCCTTGCTCAGTACCTGCAGATTTGGAATACGTCACACGCTCTTTTCTAAAAGTTAGAGATGAGCGAGCAGTTCCATAAACGACACTGCCTTGGCCGTTGTTCTGATAACGAAGATCAGTTTCAAAGTTCCCAGTTATTGGCATTTGTTTTAGAAAGAACAATGGATTATGGAGGATTTGAAGAGGCTGGAAAGATGTTGTTGTTGATGATAATAATAATAATAATAAAGTTGGAAGGGACCTTGGAAGTCATCTAGTCCAACCCCCTGCTCAGGCAGGAAACCTTATATCATTTCGGACAAATGGCTGTCCAGTCTCTTCTTAAAAACTTCCAGTGTTGGAGCATTCACAGCTTCTGGAGGCAGGTTGTTCCACTGGTTAATCGTTCTGATTGTCGGGAAGTTTCTCCTTAGTTCCAGGTTGCTTCTCTCCTTGATGAGTTTCCATCTGTTGCTTCTTGTCCTGCCTTCGGGCGCTTTAGAGAATAGCTTGACTCCCTCTTCTTTGTGGCAGCCCCTAAGATATTGGGACACTGCTATCATGTCCCCCCTCGTCCTTCTCTTCATTAAACTAGACATACCCAATTCCAGCAGCCGTTCCTTGTATGCTTTTAGCCTCCAGTCCCCTAATCATCTTTGTTGCTCTTCTCTGCACTCTTTCTAGAGTCTCAACATCTTTTTTACATCGTGGTGACCAAAACTGGATGCAGTATTCCAAGTGTGGCCTTACCAAGGCATTGTAAAGTGGTATTATTATTGTTATTGTTATTATTATTATTATTATTATTATAATAACATGCAGCATGGAGTGTTTTTGAAGCAGAAGACTTGAAATTCTTTCGTGAGTTCAGTACAGGTAGCGTACTCAGCTTACGACCACAGATGCAAATCAAGGCAGTTATGGGTAGCCCTCGACTTACCAGAGTTCATTTAGTGACAACATCACTGAAAAAAGACACGACCGTTTTTCACTCTGACAACTATTGCCGCCTCCACAGGGTCAGGTGATCAAAATTCAGACCAGGGGCAACTAACTCATATTTATGATGGTTGCAGTGTCCACCCCCCCCAGGGTCACGTGATCCCCTTTTGTCTGACTGTCTGACAAGCCAAGTCGATGTGGAAGCCAGATTCACTTCACAACCGTGTTGCTTACTTAACCACTGCCGTGATTCACTTAACGAGTCTGGCGAGAAAGGTCATAAAATGGGGCAAAACGTAGTCAATGCAGGTCTCACTTAGCAACAGACATTTTGGGCTCAGTTGTGGCTGTAAGTTGAAGACTTACCTGTATTAGGTCACACACACACACTTAGCAATGGAAACTTTTGGCAAAATCGTCGTAAATGGCTGTAAATTCAGCCATGTTGCCAAGCATCCGGAACGTGGTCACATGACCAGTGGGGGGGGAGAGGAGATAATCAGAACTTATGAATGGTAGCGCATTTCCAGGTAGCGCATAATGTTGAACAGTCACTAAATAATCGGCCATAAATTGAGGCCTATCTGAAAAACAAGTTACGGGATTTAACTCTCAGAAACAAAATGGGGATTATTTCACACAATGCACCTAAAAAAAAAAAAATCCATGAAAAAACGGGTTAATTTATTTCCCAATGTGATTCTTTATTATTTAAATAGGAAGAGTATTCCTTCACATAAACAATTACTCAGCCATCACATAACCAACACACAAACATGACAAAATAAATATACAAGAGCACAGATCAATTTTTTTGTTTAATTTAAATATTAAATAAATAAGAAATGACAGGGTTTTAAATTTTTTACTATTATCAGTGCCTGAAACCATAGGAACGCCAAGACAAAAAAAAAAACCTCACAAAACAAACAAAAAGGAGTTAATTTTTTCTCTCTCTTTCTCTCTCTCTCTCTGCGCATTTTGTCCTCACGCAAAAGAAAAATCGAAACAAAAATCTTTTTTTTCTTAAAAAAGCACTTCAGTTATAAAATATCTTTAAAAAAATTCCCCATTGGTAAAAGAATAAATAACAAAAATATATAAAAAATAAGTTGGTTGCATCAAAATTACAAGCAAAAGTTAGACTTTTTTTCTTACTTAAGAGGGAATATTGTTTTATTGATCAAAAAGTTGTATTTTCTTCCAGGAATTATTATTATTACGATTTGCCTGCTTTCCTTTCTCTTGATGTGATGTCCAGTTTTAAAAGAAGCATAAATTTAATAAATAAACGTTTCAATAAATAGCCCCCAAAAAAATTCAACATAAGGTGTTGCAAATATAAATTACATATATCTTTTTCCCAAATTAGGGTGCTTACAGGGTGCCTACAGGAAAAATTTAAAAAGACACGGTGTTTTCCCCCCCAAAACCTTTTTTGCAGAATGAAACAAGCTTCCTACGTTATTGGTGAATTAAATATTCAGACGAGCAGCCTCCCTTAAAAGCACCATTTGCAATGGAATCAGATTTAATCTTTGATTAGTACTTTAACAAAAATCTACATACACCGTGGATGCTAAACATCCCTCCTGAATCCACCTAGCCCTTGTAGCACAGGTAATCCTTGATTTACGAGACCAACATTTATGTCACTAAGTGAGAAATTTGTCAAGTGATTTTTTTTTCCTGCCCCATTTTACAACTTTTCTTCCCACACTTGTTAAGTGGATCACTGCAGTTGCTAAATTAGCAACACCTTTGTTAAGTGGCTTCCCCTTTTGACTTTGTCCATCAGAAGGTCACGAAAGATGATCACACATGACCTCGGGACACGGCAACCGTCGTAAATACGAACCAGTTGTCAGGCATCGCAATGTAAATCCCGTGACCCCGGGGATGCTGCAACGGTCATAAGTGTGAAAAATGGTGATAACTCACTTTTTTTCCCGTGCCGCTGTAACTCTGAACGGTCACTAAATGAACTGTTGTAAGTCGAGGACTACAGGTAGTCCTCGACTTACAACAGTTCATTTAGTGACCGTTCAATGTTACGACGGCACTGACAAGTGACTTACAAGTGGTCCTCGCACTTACAACCGACACACCGTTCTCATGGTCACGGAACCAAAATATGGTTGCTTGGCAACTGGCATGTAATTGCAACAGGTACAGCGTCCTGGGATCATGCGGTCCTCATTTATGACCTTCCTAGCTGGCTCCGGGCAAGCAAAGTCAGCAGGGGAAGCCAGATTCACTTAATGACCACTTGATTCACTGGGAAGTGCAGTGATTTGCTTAACGATCGTGGCGAAAGAGGTCTCAAAATTGAGTGTGACTCATTTAACAACTGCCTTGCTTAACAAAGGAAAGTCTGATCTCACTTGTGGCCATAAATCGAGGACTACCTGTATGTAGCTTGTGTGTACGAACAAAACACAATGAATGCACCTCAGGGTTGTCCACCGCTCCAAAAGTGTGCACTGAGTGCACTTTTAAATAATTTACAGTATAATTCAACTATCTACCTCCCCCCCCCCAAAAAAAATTCTTCAACTTTTTTTTTTAAGGAAGTGCAATTTCTCTATTTTAAGTACTAAATGAGCTGCGATTACTGTCCCATTAGACATTTATTTACACACCGAATACCACGTTAATACTTCATCTCGGTTGCTCTTCCCTTATTTTGTTTGCTTTTTGCCCTTGCGACAGGTGGTAAGCCACGGCTGAGTGTTAACCGTCCTGTTTAGCACACCAACCAGTTTAGTCCAGATGGGCAACTTCAGGAGTCTACAACCGTTAGGCCTTTGGTAAAGTCACCCATCTGTGTGTTTGTGTGTGTTTATGCACACGCGTTTCCTTTCTGTCTCCATCTTTACCTTCTCTTCGGCATCAAAATATTTTAGTTTATAATAGCCTAGGCGGGTTGAGGACTATGGCTTTTAAGGCATCCTCACACTGAATGTAGAAGGGACTCCTGGTTCAGTCAAATCTGCAACTTGAATAGAGACCTCCCGTGGCAACATAAATTAAGATCTATGCCTTCTGAATGCGCTTCCTCCACTGGGCCTCTGTGAGAGCAAAAAAACGGACCATCACAGGAATGGGAAGAGAGACTATTTTGCACTGCAAGCATCATGTACTGAGGATGTTACCTAGTTTGGTCATTAAACGTCTGCAAGAAAACTACCCAGCTCAGAGAGCACCAAGGACTCCACAATCTTCCTCCTCCTCTGCCAACTGCATTCCCTTCTAGTACTGATGACGTTACCTAGTTGGGTCGTGAAATGTCTGCAAGAAAACAACCAAACTCAGAGACCACCAAGGACCCCACAGTCCTTCCTCTTCCTTCTCTCTGCCCACTTCACTCCTTTCTAGATGGATGGTGTTACCTAATTGGGCCATGAAATGTCTGGAGCAGCCTTCTGATGTGGTCTGAAGGGCCATATCTGAAAGAAAAACGACACCTGCAAGCACCAACAAAATCTGAGTTTCTCAGGAACTTTGCACGTCAATCCTTTTCCCCACCAAGAGCAGATGTTTTGTCATTCCCTACAACAGGGGTCTCCAAACTTGGCCACTTTAAGACTTGTGGACTTCAACTCGCAGAATTCCTCAGCCAGCCCTCAGGGCTGGCTGAGGAATTCTGGGAGTTGAAGTCCACAAGTCTTAAAATGGCCACGTTTGAAGACTCCTGCCCTACAAGAAGGCAGGATTTTGTTGTGTCTGTTTTCTGGTAGGCACCTCTCCAAGATCTATCCTGGAGATCAGATTTACAGCACAATCACATCTGTAGTTGTGATTTCTGAAGGGACTTCCCTGTTTTCAAAGTTGCTGAAGGTCCTGTGTGTGAACTGAGGATCAGCAACTTAGAAGCTTTCAGGTTGGAAGTGAGGGGAAAGAGAAGTTACAGGTAGTCCTTGACTTACAACCATTTGTTTAGTGACCATTCAAAGTTACAACGGCACTGAGAAAAGCAACTTTTTGACCTTTTTTTTTTTTTTTTTACAATTCTGACTATTGCAGCATTCCCCCACGGTCACGTGATCAAAATTCAGACACCTGGCCGACTGGCTCCTATTTACGACGGTGGCCGTGTCCCAAAGTCACGTGGTCTCCTTTTGCGCCCTTCTGACAGGTAAAGTCGATGGGGGAGCTGTGACTTGCTTAACAACCGTGTTGCTAACTGAACGGCTGCTGTGATTCGCTTAACGACGGTGGCAAGAGAGGTTGCGAAACGGGGCAAAACTCACTGAAACCGCTGCCTTCCTTAGCAACAGAAATTTTGGGTGCTCCGTTGTGGATATAAGTCAAGGACCAACCCCTGTGTGTGAACTGAGGATTGCAACTTAGAAGCTTGGAAGCCAAGGGGGAGAATTCGTCTTTAAAACCACACGGTTGCAAAAAAATAATAATAAAAAAAGGGAGATTGAAGCACAGTGAAAAGAATCTTATAAAGTAGCAAATAGCCTTATTCTTTGAATTGTTATTTAACCCATTGTCTGGCTTTTGGATATGCTGAAACCCACAGTTCACAAAGTGTGAGGAGTGTCTGTGGAGATTCTCAGCCATCCAGGTTGTGCTCGTCCCCGAAGGTGCCTTATCAGGACTTTCTTGTTGTTCTTTGAAGAC
The DNA here is from genome assembly GCA_034064705.1 of Bothrops alternatus. NCBI lineage: Eukaryota > Metazoa > Chordata > Lepidosauria > Squamata > Viperidae > Bothrops > Bothrops alternatus. Next base: position 1,040,022 of record JARGCV010000349.1, read on the forward strand.
GTTTCGCTTCTCCTCCCAGAAGCTTCTCCAGCTCTGACTGGATGGTGGGGAAGGGAAGGATTTATACTCCTTGCAGACAGCTGGTCATTTGCCTTCTTTTAGAGAGTCACTGAGGTTTACCTGTGTCCTCAGGGTCACCTGAGTGGTGCAAATGGGCGTGGAGCCTTCTTGGAATTGCTGAAAGGACGGGGTTGTAGACAGGGGATAGTTGATGTCGTATCCCTCCCCCCCTGTTGTGAGAGGGTTGTTCAGTTTTGACATAAATGACCTCTTTGATCCCTCTTTCAATCCATCGGTCCTCTCCGTCCAGAATATGGACAAGTTTCAACAGTCCATCTGCATTTAAAACACAAAGGCCACTCTTTTGAAGACAGCAACGTCCACATTTTGGACAGAGGGGACCGCTGGTTTGAAAGAGGGGTCAAGGAGGCCATTATGTCAAAATTGAACAGCCCTCTCTCAACAGAGGGGGAGGGATACCATTGTTGTGATTCCTTGCCAGCCTGTGCTCGCTGAGGAGGAGGTGGAGGAGGCATGTGAAGGGCCATCAGGGGCAGAGGAAGGCTCGGATGAATTACAGGACTCACGGTTTGCTGCAGAGCCTGGGCCCTCCAGTCGTGTTCCTGATGAAGCTCAGCTGTGTGAGGAGAATGAGTCAGACTCGGAGGACTCACACCTGATGGACTTGCTAATGGATGCTCGCACACGGTGTCAATTAGCAAGAGTAAATCAGCAGCAGTCAATACGGCAACTCCAGAGTAAAAGGAGAAGGCGATGAGAGGCAACGCCTTGGGACTGCTGAATAAAGGGAGGAGGTGTGGGCGGTGCTGGTTGCTGAAGGCAACCGTTTGCAAAGTGCTTCTTGGAATCCTGGTCTGTTTGTCTTGCTTGTGACTTCTCTTCTGTTTGCATCGCGTTTTCCTGGGGACTATTTCCTTCCTTTGGACTTGAGTTTTGCTGTTTGTGGTTTGGACTATTTGACAGGTTTGTCACCCCTATTAAAAGGGGTTTGTTTTGTTTTAAAGTCTCCAGCCTATTGTATCAGCAGGGGTTTGGTCCTTGTGCCTTTAACAAGGACGGCAATAGGCTGGGATAGAACAACCATATCATCTATCTCCAGTCTACAACACAGTCTTTTCAGCGGTTCCAAGAAGGCTCCACACTCATTCTGATTCAGGTGACCCTGAGGGCACAGATGAAGCCCGAAGTGGCCTCAACGACTCTCTAAAAGGATGCAAATGACCAGCTGTCTGCAAGGAACATAAATCTTTCTATTCCCCACCATCCAGTCAGAACTGAAGAAGCTTCTGGGATGAGAAGCGAAACGTCTTCAAAGAAAAACAAAGAAAGTCCAGTTGCCTCGTGAAAAAGCACCCTTGGGGACAAGTGTGAGGGGTATTTACCTCAGGAGCCAACTGCAATTTCTAGAGAACATCCCATTCCTTCTTCTGGCCTTCTCCACAGCTCCTATTTCATGGTACTGATTGCCCTCTAGCCAATTACAGGCAGTCCTTGACTTACAACCATTCGTTTATTGGCCATCCAGTTACAATAGCACTGGGGAAAAAAAGACTAACGACCGCTTTTCACACTTACGACCAGTGGCAGCATCCCTAAGGACGCACGATCCAAATTTGGGAATTTGGCAACCGGTGTGTACTTACGATGGTTGCATTGCCCTGGTGTCATGAGATCACCCTTTGTAACCTTCCCAGTTGGCTTCCGACAAGCAACGTCAACTGGGGAAGCCAGATTCCCTTGACAACTGCAGCGATTAGCTTGCTCACCATCGTAAAATGGGGCAACGCTCACTTAAGAGCCGCCTTGCTGAGCAAAAGAAATTTGGGGCTCATTTGCGGTCGTAGACTGAGGACTACCTGTAATATATCAATTTCCCCACCCAGATCCTTCTCAGAGGCCTGGCTGGGTTCAAACTCAGGATTCGTTCTCTTGATAAGGGTGGACAAGCCACAGACAGTGTCCTATTTGCATCTCTCCCCTTCCACTCTTATCTCTCTCTGAAAATCTAGCCGTATCCCCTTGAATTAAGGGGGATGCTGAATAAATTTGCTTTGGAAGAGACATTCACTTCCTTGCAGTGGTGGGATTCAGCCGGTTCGCACCGCTTCAGCAGAACCGGTAGCTAATCTTTTGTTGCCCAGGCCCAGAGTGGACTTCCGGAAGTGGCATCCACGCAGAGAACCGGTTGTTCACCTATTTGAATCCCACCACCGCTTCCTTGTCGTTCTTTAAGCGCACACTGGACTTATGTACACTGGACGGTGAACCCCCAACACCAAATCAAAGTGGTTCTTTGGAAGAGCTTTACCCCATTATTTCTCGAAAGACAATCTCCCTGTTTTTGTGAAACACAGAAAAAAAAAAATGTGGAAACCAAAGCTGAGAACCTACAAGCAGAGTTTTGCCACAAATGTTTCAGCCAAAGTCCACAGGGAAGAGTAACTAGTGGGCTAGCCCATTTGTTCCTAGTCACCACCTGAAGGACGCCTCTGGCATTGAGGCCTGCAGTGCTCCTGAAGGATGACGACCACACGACGAAGGGAACCAGAACAGTCAGCAAAAAGGACTATCCAGAACCGATGGACCACTGGACCATGTTCACACACTTAAGAATCCTCCCCTACAAAATCTCCCCAGATTGGTCTGTTTGTTAATCGCCTTAAAAAAAAAAAAAAAAGACAGACAAAGGAATACTGTAGTTGCAAATTCCAAAAAAGCTTCCCTGAGAACTTTGCTTTGCTTTGTTTTTTTTTTGTTTGTTTTTTTTGTTTCCTGTTGCGTTTTCTGCTGGAGATCCGGAGCTGCTGTTTTGGAAAATAAAAAATAACGTGACTCTATAATACTTTTGTGACTTCCCGTGTCCAGCGGCTTTGGATCCCTTTGTTGAATCAGAATGCCAGCCCAGATTTCGATGGAGAGACTGCAGTTCCGGCTTCTCCTGAACAACAGATGACATGGAATTGACGTGTTACCTTTGAGACATGACCAAGAGCAACACGTGATTGTGGAGCCTTCCCCTGATGTAGAGTAAAATCCCTGTTCTTCGAATGATCTAAATCTTGGAATAACTCTATTATGAAGCGTAGGAACTTAGCAGCCCGCGAAGATCCAAAATCTCCACCTATTTCCAAGCCCAGCTTTGAATCTATCGCCAGAAGTAAAACGGAGTTCCTGATGTTTGCCAGAGTGATGCCGTCAAGTCAACAAAACGAAACAAAACAACAACGACAACAAAATGAGTTCATTTCTTCTTTTGTGAATGGCCTCTTGGTTAGGTTTTGGTCCTTCGATTCATTCATTCAACAAATAAACCTGAGTGAAGGTCTTCTAAAGTCTTCCAGATATTCTAACATCTTCTCTCTCTCTCTCTCTCTCTCACACACACACACACACGTTTCTTTCTTTTTTCTTGTCCTACCTATTAGACCTGAATTCCTTTAATTGCCTGTTTGATGCTTTCCAGCAAATCCTTGTTTTCAGGATTCTGGTAGCATTCTTGATTGGTGTACATGTCGGTAAGAGTGTTCACGTAGGCATCAAAGTTCTGCTCACTGATTGGCTCCTGGATTCCAAAAGAAACAGACAAATAGAAAGAAGCACAATTACCATCACCGTAAATCCTCACTTGGGAAACAGAGAAGCCACAATCAGAAAGACTCGTGAAGGAGTCTGAATTCAGAAAGAATAAGAGGATAGCAGAGTTGGAAGGGACCTTGGAGGTCTTCTAGTCCAGCGGTTCTCAACCTTTTCCGGGGCTCGACCCCGGCCCGCGCCGTGCAAGTGCGGCGTGACCCCGGCCCGCATCTCGCAAAAAAAAATAAATGGCGGGCCCGCACCGCGCATGTGCGGCGCGATGGGGCGCATCACGCATGCGCGGCACGGCGGCACGCATCGCGATAGGGAAAAAAATGGCCGACCAAAAAAAATAAATGGCCGACCAAAAATAAATAAATAAATGGCGGGCCTGCACCGCGCATGCGCAGCGCGACAGGGCGCATTGCACATGTGCGGCGCGACGGCCCACATCGCAATAGGAAAAAAAAATGGCCGACCCCCCCAAAAATGGCCGACCCAAAAAAAAATAAAAAAAATGGCGGACTGCGGTGCTTGGCGACCCCCGTGAAATGGTTGTTCGACCCCAAATGGGGTCGCGACCCACAGGTTGAGAACCGCTGTTCTAGTCTAACCGCCTGCTCAAGCAGAACACCTCAAACCATTCCATACCACCAGGAGCCGTGGTGGCCCAATGGTTAGAATGCAGTATTGCAGGCGAACTCTGCCCACAGTCAGGAGTTCGATCCTGAGCAGCCCAAAATTGACTCAGCCTTCCATCCTTCCGAGGTTGGTAAAATGAGGGTCCAGATTGTCGGGGGCAAATATGCTGACTCTGTAAACTGTTATAGATTTCTATCCATGTTGTGAGCCGCCCTGAGTTCCTGGAATAGGGCGGCATAGAAATCCAATTAAATAATAAATAAATAATAATAATATTTAAGACTATCGTTATTGCATGTCTGTTTGGATGATTGGTTTTTGATTGAGGGGTTTTTATAATGTGTTTTAATGTTAGATTTCTATCCATGTTGTGAGCCGCCCTGAGTTCCCGGAATAGGGCGGCATAGAAATCCAATTAAATAATAAATAAATAATAATAATATTTCAGACTATCGTTATTGCATGTCTGTTTGGATGATTGGTTTTTGATTGAGGGGTTTTTATAATGTGTTTTAATGTTAGATTTCTATCCATGTTGTGAGCCGCCCTGAGTTCCTGGAATAGGGCGGCATAGAAATCCAATTAAATAATAAATAAATAATAATAATATTTCAGACTATCGTTATTGCATGTCTGTTTGGATGATTGGTTTTTGATTGAGGGGTTTTTATAATGTGTTTTAATGTTAGATTTCTATCCATGTTGTGAGCCGCCCTGAGTTCCTGGAATAGGGCGGCATAGAAATCCAATTAAATAATAAATAAATAATAATAATATTTCAGACTATCGTTATTGCATGTCTGTTTGGATGATTGGTTTTTGATTGAGGGGTTTTTATAATGTGTTTTAATGTTAGATTTCTATCCATGTTGTGAGCCGCCCTGAGTTCCCGGAATAGGGCGGCATAGAAATCCAATTAAATAATAAATAAATAATAATAATATTTCAGACAAATGGCTGCCCAATCTCTTCATGATCTTGCCAGACCTGCTACCACTTAAACCTCTAAATAGAAATGATCCTTGGCTCCATTTGTTGAGAAAGGTATATTTTTTTTCCCATTAATTTTTTATAATCACAAATCCTTAATATTTTATCAGAAACATGTTGTCTGGGTTCCAATATTTAGCTTACTAATACATGTTAAACTCCTTTCTCTCTACCTCGTTTTCTAGCCACCGATAAAATGTATCCCATGTTCTAAAGCAGGGGTCCCCAACCTGCGGGCCGTGGCCCGGTAGTGGGAAGTGGGACAGGCTGGCCAGTGCATGCATGTGTGCGTGCACACCCCCTCACTTGCGCTAGCGCCGTAGCCACGGGGTGCAAAAACAGGATGTTGCACTTCAGCGCACGAAAACAGGCTGCCGCTGCGCTGCAAGGCGCAAAAACGGCCGCCACTGCACCGCAGGGTGCAGAAACAAGGCACTGTGCCATGCAAGAACGGGGCAGGGCTAGTGATTATCACACGCATGCTCGCGGCCCCGTGCGCACGCACACGGATGCACATGTGTAAAATGCTTTCCCCTCCCTTTTCCTCCAGTCCGCCAACCAACAAAGGTTGGTGACCTCTGTTCTAAAGTATTCTGAATCTTCTTTCTCCTTCCTTTTCAATGTAAGTCTGTCTATTTCTGCACAATCCAAAATTTTTCCTGATTATCTCTGATTATCGCTGGTAATTCTTCATCTTTCCAGTGTTGAGCAAATACAATTCTCGCTGCCGTTAATACATGTAACATTAAATATACACATTCTTTCTCATAATTTCCCGCAATTATACCTAACAGAAATAATTCTGGCTTAAAATCTACTTGGTTTTTTTTTTTTTTGTCATTTTCTCTAACCATATATGTATTCTTGACCAAAATGTTTTAGCCTTAGGGCATGTCCACCAAAGATATGTGCCTGGTTTTTGTCTACATTTCCAGTAATTGCTAGACATATTTTTGAGAAAGGCATAATTTTATTAGAAGTCCGGTGTTTTGCAGTAAGGCCTAGCCAGAACTGAGCATTGTGCGTCAAAATCCCTAAGTTCAACTTTTTCCTCCCATCTCTGACCTCCCAGATGACCAATCAGGTTCAAGCAAGATGCTTTTGGGACAGTCACTTCAAGCTATGTTGGTATGCATCTGCCTTGCTAGGCTGCATTAACAGAGGGATAGAATCAAGATCACGTGAAGTATTAATACCACTTTACAATGCCTTGGTAAGGCCACACTTGGAATCCTGCATCCAGTTTTGGTCACCGCGATGTAAAAAAGATGTTGAGACTCTAGAAAGAGTATAGAGAAGAGCAACAAAGATGATTAGGGGACTGGAGGCTAAAACATAAGGAACGGTTGCTGGAATTGGGCATGTCTAGTTTAACGAAGAGAAGGACGAGGGGTGACATGATAGCAGCCTTCCAATATCTCAGGGGCTGCCACAAAGAAGAGGGAGTTAAACTATTCTCCAAAGCACCTGAAGGCAGGACAAGGAGCAACGGATAGAAACTAATCAAGGAGAGAAGCAACCTAGAACTAAGGAGAAACTTCCTGACGGTTAGAACAATGAACCAGGGGAACAACCTGCCTCCAGAAGCAGTGAATGCTCCAACACTGGAAGTTTTTAAGAAGAGACTGGACAGCCATTTGTCTGAAATGGTATAGGGTTTCCTGCCTGAGCAGGGGGTTGGACTAGATGACCTCCAAGGTCCCTCCCAACTTTTTATTATTATTATTATTATTATTATTATTATTATTATTATTATTATTATTATTATTATTATTATTATTATTATTACTATTATTATTATTATTATTACTATTATTATTATTATTATTATTCTCCCAGCTGGGTGACCTTGAAGCAGTATCTCAGGAAGATACAGCAGTTACTTTCATTTTCCCCCAAGCATCCCCCTTCCATCTCCCCCCTCCCCAGAATTCATGGCAGACTGTCACCGCATGGTAAGAAAGCATAGGCAGGTGTAAGGTGGCAGCTGACAGATCTGGTTTCTAGTCTGGTGCCTTAACCACTAAACCCGGGCGTAGACAACCTTGGCTCTTTTATGACTTGTGGACTTTAATTCCCAGAATGCCTGAGCCAGCCTGGCTCAGCTTGGAAACCTCTCCCTTTTCCCTCAGCGTGGCTGGCTCAGGAATTCTGGGAGTTGAAGTTCACGAGGCATAAAAGAGCCAAGGCTGCCTGCCCCTGCGCTGGATAGAACTGGCTCCCTAAATATCTTATACAGGTAGTCTTCAACGTATGACCACAATTGAGCCCAAGGTTTTTGTTGCTAAGTGAGACATTGGTTAAGTGACTTTTGTCCCATTTTACGACCTTTTGTTGCACAGTTGTTAAGTGAATCACTGCAGCGGTTAAGTTCGGAACACGGTTGTTTAACTCCCCATTGACTTTGCTCGTCAGAAAGTCACAAAAACCACAGGGCCCCAGGACACTGTGACCGTCATAAATATGACTCAGTTGCCAAGCGTCTAAATTTTGATCACGTGACCACGGGGATGCTGCAACAGTTGTAAGTCCGAGTCACTCTTTGCAGTGCTGTCGTAACTTTGAATGGCCACTAAATGAACTGATGTAAGTTGAAGACTACCTGTATTTTTCATTTTAACCTTTGGCTCTGTTCCTGCCTGGTTTCAAACTGGGGACCTAATAACAGCTACATTACAGAAACACCAATTCAAAACCCTTATTATTAATAATAAGGTACAATCCGCTTTCTGAATAGAGTTATTCCAGCGGTGATTTATGCATTTTGTGGAGAATTGAAGAGCTGAAGAGCAAAGAGCATAACTTTCCCAGATCCCAGTCCCACACCAGTTGCACAGTGTTGTGTCTCTAAGCCTGGGAGAAAGGAATAAACTGCAAATAACACACTGAACATATATGAAATAGATACAAGCAGCAGGAGGTTCTGCTACCCTCATTAACCAGGCCGTAAATAATGGCTAATGAGGTTCTCTAACCGTTAATCACAGTCCAGAGGGCAGCGATGCAGATTCCGTATGCTAGCAGGAAGGAGGAAGGCATTTCGTCAGGAATAATTGTGCGAGCAGTACTGGAAAAGGAAGGCATCTCTGGAGAAGATTTATAAACTAGCATAAAATTGCCCAAAGGAGCGTAGGATATAAGATGTATAAGGGTATTTGTTATAGTATAATGAATGCTGGTATAAAAACAACACCCGAACAGACCCAGAAAATGGAAATCGTGCATTAGATTGCACGGGATGGATGGTTCCTGGTGAGGAACAAAACATTAGCAAGAGTATTAAACAGTTATCATTTGGTGGGCCATGCCAAATTGTCCAACAACCCTTTCTGAAGCTTCTAAAAAAATTCAAGAGCAGAACATTCGTCTGAGCGTACCCCCTATCCACTTGTTGAAGTCAACGAGTCATAAAAGAGCCAAGGTTGCCTACCCCTGCACTAGACAGAACTGGCTCCCTAAATATCTTATACAGGTAATCCTCAACATATGACCACAATTGAGCCCAAGGTTTTTGTTGCTAAGTGAAACATTGGTTAAATGGGTTTTGCCCCATTTTATGACCTTTTCTTGCACAGTTGTTAAGTGCCATCACCTATTCTATTCTATTCTATTCTATTCTATTCTATTCTATTCTATTCTATTCTATTCTATTCTATTCTATTCTATTCTATTCTATTCTATCCCATCCCATCCTATTCTATTCTATTCTAATCCACTCCACTCCACTCCACTCCACTCTAGGAGGTAGAGTACAGTAGAATAGAATAGAATAGAATAGAATAGAATAGAATAGAATAGAATAGAAAATATGGAATAGAATAGAATAGAATAGAAAATATGGAATAGAATAGAATAGAAAATATGGAATAGAATAGAATAGAATAGAAAAAACTGTCAACAGTCTCTTTTTGCAGTGACGTTGTAACTTGGAACTGTCACTAAACGAACTGTTGTAAGTCAAGGACTACCTGTACTAGGTAAAAAGGAATGAACCAAATGATTCAGAGGCATCCACTCTTCCACTTCTGAAGGAAAAATCCCATACAATAATTGCTTACAGAAACCGGGATATGATCACCCATCTCCTTACCATGTGTGGAAGGCGGATATTGGCAAGACTTTGGATAAGGGTCTGGCTCAGCCCTGAGAGCTCCAGGAAGAGGGCTTCATTCTGCTCCTCTATCATCTTGTTCTCCTCTTCGATGGTCTTGAGGTTCTTCTCCATGCTGGAGATCTGCCGGACGCAAAGGAGAAGGGTTACAGGGGGCGTGGCCAGTACTGTAGCTTTCGAAAGCTCAGTGAAGGTTCTAGAACAATTGACTCCAAAAGTGCTTTTTTTTTTTTAAAAAAAAAGGCAACTGGACTATGTCTTTCTTTGAAGGCATTTTGCTTGTCCTTCAAGAAGCTTCTTCTGTTCTGACTGAATGGCGGAGGATGGGAGGATTTATATCAGGGGTAGTCAACCTTGGCTCCTTTATGACTCGTGGACTTCAATTCCCAGAATTCCTGAGCCAGCTTAGCTGGCTCAGGAATTCTGGGAGTTGAAGTCCACGAGTCATAAAAGAGCCAAGGTTGACTACCCCTGATTTATATTCCTTGCAGTCATCTGGTCGTTAGGACTCTTTCGGAGAGCCGTTGAGGCCACTTGGAAGTTTCTCTGTGCCCTCAGGGTCATCTGAATAATGTGCAAATGGACGTGGAACCTTCTTGGAACTGCTGGAAGGACTGCGTTGTAAACAGGAGATAGGTAGGTTCGTATCCCTCCCCCTTTATTGAGAGAGGGCTGTTCAGTCTTAATGTAGCCTCTTTGACCCCCTCTTGCACACACATTTGCACTATTCAGGTGGCCCTGAGGGCACAGATAAACCTCCAAGTGGCCTCAATGTCTCTCAGAGAGAGAGCTAACGACCAGGTGACTGCAAGGGATATAATCCTTTCATACAGAGAAGAGCAACAAAGATGATCAGGGGATTGGAGGCTAAAATATATAAAGAACGGTTGCAGGAATTGTCCGGTTTGATGAAGAGAAGGACTAGGGGTGACATGATAGCAGTCTTCCAGTATCTCAGGGGCTGCCACAAAGAAGAGGGAGTCAAGCTATTCCCCAAAGCAAGAAGCAGTGGATGGAAACTAATCAAGGAGAGAAGCAACCTGGAACTAAGGAGAAATTTCCTGACAGTGAGAACAATAATCAGTGGAACAATCTGCCTCCAGAAGCTCTGAATGCTTCAACACTGGAAGCTTTTAAGAAGAGACTGGACAGCCATTTGTCTGAAATGGTATAGGCCAGGGATCTTCAAACTTGGCCCTTTTATGACTTGTGGACTTCAACTCCCAGAATTCATCAGCCAGCATGCCTGGCTGAGGAATTCTGGGAGTTGAAGTCCACAAGTCATAAAAGGGCCAAGTTTGAAGACCCCTGGTATAGGGTCTCCTGCCTGAGCAGGAGGTTGGACTAGAAGATCTCCAAGGTCCCTTCCAACATCATCATCATCATCATCATCATCACCACCACCACCATCATCATCATCATCATCATCATCATCATCCACCATTCAGTCCAGTTCCTATTTGAAAAAGCACCTTTGGTAGAACCATGACCTGGATGACTGAGAATGTCCACAATTTACGGTGTGTGGACTTCAACTCCCAGAATTCCCCAGGCAGCCATTTTGGCTGGGGAATTCTAGGAGTTGAAGTCCACCACATCGTAAAGTTGCCAAGGTTGGGGAACACTGCTCCCTTTCAGCCGCTTTTTTCTACCCATCGGCCTGTGTTTTGATGGTTCATCACAATAACAACATGCCAGCCTACCTGGGACTGCAGCTTCACCATTGCTGCTTCCATCTCACTGTTGGATTCATTCAGTTCACTGATTTCATTGTTTAACTGTTTGATTTCTTCGTCATTCTCTAGAACTTTAAGACACAAGAGGGGAAGAAAACCGCCATCATCTCGGTGACAACAATAACAGCTTAGGGTTTTTTTTTTCAAACCCAGCCCCAGATGTATTCAAATATTTTGCAAAGAAAAGAAGAAAAAGGGGTGACATGATAGGAGTGTACCAGTATTGAGGGGCTGCCACAAAGAAGAGGAAGTCAAATTATTCTCCAAAGCACCACAGGACAAGAAGCAATGGTTGGAAACTGATTAAAGAGAGAAGCAACCTGGAATTAAGGAGAAACTTCCTGACATTCAGGACAATTAACCAGTGGAACAGCTCGCCTCCAGAAATTGTGGGCGCTCCATCACTGGAGATTTTAAAGAAGAGACTGGACAGTCACTTGTCTGAGTTGGTATAGGTCCTCCTGCTTGAGCAGGGGGCTGGACTAGAAGACCTCCAAGGTCCCTTCCAGATCTATTCTATTCTATTCTATTCTATTCTATTCTATTCTATTCTATTCTATTCTATTCTATTCTATTCTATTCTATTCTATTCTATTCTATTCTATTCTATTCCATTCCATTCCATTCCATTCTATTCTATTCTATTCTATTCCATTCCATATCCCATCCATCCCATTATTCTATTCTATTCTATTCTATTCTATTCTATTCTATTCTATTCTATTCTATTCTATTCTATTCTATTCTATTCTATTCTATTCTATTCTATTCTATTCTATTCCATATCCCATCCATCCCATTATTCTATTCTATTCTATTCTATTCTATTCTATTCTATTCTATTCTATTCTATTCTATTCTATTCTATTCTATTCTATTCTATTCTATTCTATTCTATTCCATTCCATATCCCATCCATCCCATTATTCTATTCTATTCTATTCTATTCTATTCTATTCTATTCTATTCTATTCTATTCTATTCTATTCTATTCTATTCTATTCTATTCTATTCTATTCTATTCTATTCTATTCTATTCTACATTTCCCAATTTGTTATTAGGAATTATAATGAATCATAAAAGCAATAAATTAAACTCATCAGCCTCAAGAAAGTAGGTTGGCCAATGCAGGTAGTCCTCGAGTTACAACCACAACCGGGTCCATAATTTCCGTCGCAAAATGAGTTTTGCCTCATTTTATCTTTTTTTTTTTTGCCACAGTTGACTCACCGCATTTGTAAAGCGAATCGTGTGGTCGTTAAGTGACTCTGGCTTCCCCCGTTGACTTTGCTTGCCAGAGGCCAGCTGGGAAGGTCACAAATGGTGATCACATGACCCCCCCGGACAGTGCAACCGTCATAAATTCATGCCAGTTGCCAAGTCTTCTGGATTTTGATCACGTGACCATGCGGATGGCACAGCCGTCGTAAGGGTGAACACTGGTCATAAATTACTTTTCAAACTTACACTGGTCACTAAAAGAGTAGGGGACTACCTATAGCAGGGGTTAGGCCACCTTGGCTCTTTTATGACTCGTGGACTTCAACTCCCAGAATTCCTGAGCCAGCCACGCTGAGGGGAAAGGGAGAGGTTTCCAAGCTGAGCCAGGCTGGCTCAGGAATTCTGGGAGTTGAAGTCCACAAGTCATAAGAGAGCCAAGGTTGCCTACCCCTGACCTATAGGTAGAGGCAGTCCTACTTAGTGACTGGTTGCCTAGCAACCATTTGAAGTAATGGTGGAGCCCCCAAAAGTTACTGGTCAAAGTTCCGATGGCCCCGCCCACTCCTTGCATTTTGGGTGCTTGGCAACCAGCTCGCATTTACAACTCTTTGCAGCATCCTGCGGTCACATGACCAGAATTTTTGATGGGTTTTTTTGGGGGGGCCATTTTCAGTGCTCTGGTTTCTGGCAAACCCTTCCCCCATTAGGTATAATGGCTTCATTTAACAACCCTCTTGTTCATTTAACGACCGTTACAAAAAAGATTGTAAAATCAAGCCCGGTGATATGGTGACCCATTTAATGACTGCCATGGTCTAACACAGGGATGTCAAACTCAATTTCATTGAGGGCCGCATCAGCATTGTAGTAACCCTCGGGGGGGGTAGGGTGGTTGTGACCAGGGTGGGTGCGGCCTACTGGGTGGGCGTGGCTGGAGTGGGTGTGGCCTACTGGGTGGGTGTGGCCAGCTCTACATCGTTCGCGTCAAGGGTGCCTGTGGGGGGCCTGGGCAGGAGCGGGACAGATCTGAGGGTCTCTGGCAGACGGGGGGGGGGGACCGGGCAAGCGCCAAGGCATGGTCCATTTCTTCATTCCTCACAAAGGGTGACCCCTCCCCAGCATGCACCCAGGGGGCGGGGCTGACACAGCAGGGGCCGGTTCCTCGCGGCCTTGTGGAGCTAAGACTGAATGCGTTTCAGCAGAGATGGCCACCACAAAATTGTACATTGGCTCCCGGCCGGCCTGAACCAGGGCCAAGGCCGCGGGGGCCGTTCCCTCACTGTTTCCAGGATGGCTTCGCGGGCCACATGAAACCACTTCGGGGGCCGCATGCGCCCCCCCGGGCCTTGTGTTTGACATGTCTGGTCTAACAGCTGTAATTCCCTGCTCAGTTATGGTTGCAAGTTGAGAACTGCTGGTATTCATGATTAGAAATAGATTTCTTGAACAAAATTGCTTTGGAAAGGTTATACATTTTGTGGACATATTGGAGAGATTGCAAAGCGAAGCAGAATCTGTTCATAACTGTGAGGGACTTCCGAAGTGCAAGGGAATACCTTGCTGAAATTGTAGTGCAATTTTTAAACAAATCAGGTCGTTCAAATTTAACCTGTATGGGCCATCCTGATCCGAGAAGAGTATGAATACGGTGGTTATGTACAATGTATAAACCAAAGGTGCACAGACTGATGGTATTACCTAGTTGGGTAATGAAATGTCTGCAAGAAAATAACCAAACTCAGAGAGAGCACCCGGCACCCCAATGTTAGATTGCTCTGCCCCCAAATTACAAAACTAGCTGAATAAGAAGACAAATTATTTTTTACCATCGCTGGTCTTGAATTTAGCATTGAGTATATCATCCCCTGAGATTTTCCCTTTTTTTCCAGCAAAAGTAGCTCTTGGACACCCAGATAAGCTGAAAGAAAAAAGAAAAAAAGAAAAAAATTAGAACTTCCAAAAGGAGCTGTAACCACTCAATGATTCAAGCTTAATTGACATGCTGCAGTATATGTTGAAAAAATGTGTCCTATCTTGTTCTTATTTATTTATTTATTTTATTTATTTATTATTAAATTTCTATACCGCCCCTCTCCCAAAGGACTCGGGGCGGTGTACAGCCTTAAAATTAAAAAACATATAAATGTACAAAATTAAAATATTTAAAAATAAATTAAACAAATTAGGCCATAAAATCCCATATAAAACCCAATATGTGCGAATCCTAAAATCCTAAAAATTACACAATCCCCCTAAAACATTTTCACCCGGCTGGAGTTGGAGCTTCTATGCCAGGCCGGCCTGTTGAAAAAGGAAAGTTTTCAGTTCCCGATGGAAGGTGCGTAAGTCCGTCATCGTACGGAGTTCGGGGGGGAGCTCGTTCCATAGCGTGGGAGCTCCCACAGAGAAGGCTCTCCCCCTGGGGGTCGCCAGTCGACATTGTCTGGCCGACGGCACCCTGAGGAGGCCCGCTCTGTGGGAGCGTACCGGACGGCGGGAGGTATTTGCTAGCAGTAAGCGGTCCTGTAAGTATCCGGGTCCGATGCCATGGAGCGCTTTAAAGGTGGTCACTAACACCTTGAACCGCACCCAGAAGACCACCGGCAACCAGTGCAGCTCGCGCAGGAGCGGTGTTACATGGGAGCGCCACGACGCTCCTGTCACTACCCGCGTGGCCGCATTCTGGGCCAGTTGGAGCCTCTGGATGCACCTCAAGGGGAGCCCCATGTGGAGAGCATTACAGTAGTCCAACCTGGAAGTGACGAAGGCATGAGTAACTGTGCGTAGCGAGTCCCGGTCTAGGAAGGGACGCAATTGGCGCACCAGGCGAACCTGATAGAACATCCTCCCGGCCATGGCCGCCAGATGGTCCTCTAAGGACAGCCGTGAATCCAGGAGGACTCCCAAATTGCGAGCCCTTCCCGTGGGGGCCACTGTTTCGCCCCCAATAGATAGTGATGGAATCAATTGGCTATACCGGGACGATGGTAACCACAGCCACTCGGTCTTGGAGGGGTTGAGCTTGAGTCCGTTCTTCCCCATCCAAACCTGCACGGCCTCCAGGCACTGGGTCAGCACGGCAAGGGCATCGTTGCGGTGGTTCGGCGTGGAAATGTACAGCTGAGTATCGTCAGCGTACTGATGATATTCCACGCCAAAACCATGGATGATCTCACCCAGCGGCTTTACATAAATGTTGAACAGTAGAGGCGAGAGGACCGACCCCTGAGGTACCCCACATACGAGGGGTCTCAGGGTCGACCTCTGGCCCCCTGTCAACACAGACTGCATCCGGCCGGAGAGGAAGGAGGAGAACCACCGCAAAACAGTGCCTCCTATGCCCAGCCCCTCCAACCGTTGCAGCATGATACCATGATCGATGGTATCAAAAGCCGCCGAGAGGTCCAATAGCACCAGAACAGAGGAACAACCCCTGTCTCGGGCCCGCCAGAGATCATCCACCAACGCGACCAATGCTGTTTCTGTGCTGTAGCCAGGCCTGAAACCCGACTGGTGCGGATCCAGATATGACGATTCCTCCAGGTGCTGCGGGAACTGTCGGGCAACCACACTCTCAACAACCTTCGCAAGGAAGCGAAGGTTGGAGACGGGACGGTAGTTTGATAAAACAGCCGGATCCAGGACAGGTTTCTTGAGGAGGGGCCTCACCACCGCCTCTTTCAAGGTGGTGGGAAAAACACCCTCACTCAAGGAAGCATTAATAATTGCCTGGAACCAGCCTCGTACCACCTCCCGGGATGCCAACACCAACCAGGAGGGGCACGGGTCCAATAAACATGTGGTCGCCCTAAGTCCCCCCAGCAACCTGTCCACATCCTCGGGAGTCACGGGGTCAAACTCATCCCATATAACAGTCTCCTTCCTTCCTCCCTCCCTCCCATTTCCTTCTTCCCTCGCCCCAATTTCCTTCCTTCCTCCCTCCCATTTCCTTCCTTCCTTTCTCCCTCCCTCCCATTTCCTTCTTCCCTCACCCCAATTTCCTTCCTTCCTTCCTCCCTCCCTCCCTCCCATTTCCTTCCTCCCTCCCTCCCTCCCATTTCCTTCCTTCCTTTCTCCCTCCCTCCTTCCCTCCCATTTCCTTCTTCCCTCTCTCCCTCCCTCCCATTTTCTTCCTTCCTCCCTCGCCTCAATTTCCTTCCATCCTTCCTTACTGCCTCCCATTTCCTTCCTCCCTCCCTTCTTCCCATTTCCTTCCTCCCTCCCTCCCTCCGATTTCCTTCCTTCCTTCCTCCCTCCCTCTCATTTCCTTTGTTCCTTCCTCCTTCTCTCCCATTTCCTTCCTTCCTCCCTCCCTCCCTCCGTCCCCCCATTTCCTCCCTCCCTCTCATATTCTTTCCTCCCTCCCTCCCTCCCATGATTCTGGGCAGCACACAACAAATAAAACAGAAAATATGAAAACAGCAGTTAGAAATATAAAAGCCACATTAATGTGGGTAATTAAATCTTATTCCTTAAAATAATCCAGAAGACCTCTGTTATCGACATCCATTAATATTAAATCTGGCATAGCTCGGTGAATTCATTACATGATTGTTAATCGGGTAGATTGAGTCAGGAAATGTTAGGAATGGACAAGCAGTCAGTTTCAAATCCTAGAATATTGCTAATTGTTGAAGTCAAGTATAAATTAGATAGCTTTCGATTGTGCTATACAGATAATCCTCGACTTACGACTGGAATTTCTGTGGCTGACCCAGGAAGTCCTTAAGTAAGCTGTGCCCAATTTTACAACCTTTTTACCCTGGTTGTTAAGTGAATCACACAGTCATTCATCAAATCTGGCTTTCCCCGTTGACTTCGCTTGTCAGAAGCTGGCTGGGAAGGATGCAGATGGTGATCACGTGACCCCAGGACACGTGCCGCTTGCCAAATGCCCAAATTTTGACCATGTTACCGTGGGATGTAGCGACAGTTATAAATGTGAGGACCTGCTGTAAATCACTTCTTTTCAGTGCTGTTAGAGCTTTGAACAGCTGGCTGCTAAACAAATGGTTTTACGTCAACTCTACCTGTATCACACACAACAGCAGTCATAGAGAAAATATTATGCTATATGCACTACAATATTCTTGTACCAGTAATCGATTTAATTCCTGTGTGCTCTGTCCAATGATGGTCATGCACACAGGCACTTTTTTGAACGTTTGAAGAACGCACGAGCAACGGATGAATCATCAGCCTGGAAGTATCTGAAAGCTGCTATTCATTTTATTTTTGTTGCACCAGCTGTACAAGCCCATGTTTCCTTCCATACCAATTACTACGATGACATTTCAGCCTCCAGCCACAAGCAGTATATTTTGCTTGCCTGTCCTGTCAATTTCAGATTAAAGGTTACCATAAAACTAGCCAATCTCCTTGTCTTCTGCTTGGTTGACAGGAGCGTACACTTGGATCACTGTTCTAGTAAAGGGTTCTTTAAAGAGCCCTGGAGGCGCAGTGGTTAGAATGCATCATTGCAGGGAAACTCTGCCCACAGCCTGAAGTTCGATCCTGATAGGGCTCGAGGTTGACTCAGCCTTCCATCATCCCGAGGTCAGTAAAATGAGGAGTCACATTGTTGGAAGCAATATGCAAATGATGCTTACATTGTAAACTGCCCAGAGAGTGCTGTAAAGCAGGGGTCCCCAACCTGTGGCCCGTGGCCCAGTAGTGGCCCGTGGCCTGCTGGCCACCGGGCCCTGGGACAGGCTGGCCAGTGTGCGCGCATGTGCATGCACACCCCCTCACTTGCCTTAGCACCGTGGCCGTGGGGCGCTAAAACTGGACGCCGCGCCACGGGGTGCAAAAACGGGACACCGCAGCACGGGACACAAAACAGACCACCGCCACGCTGCAAGATACAAAAACAGCCGCCACGGCGCTGCAGGGCACAGAAACAAAGCCCTACGCCATGCAAGAATGGGGCAGGGCTAGTGAGTATCACCTGGGCGCTAGCCCCACCCCATTTGTGGCACACATGTGCTTGCGGCCCCATGCCCATGCATGCGTGTAAAATGCTTGCTTCTCCCTTTTCCTCCGGTCTGCCAACCGACAAAGGTTAGTGACCTCTGCTGTAAAGCACTACCAGCCAGTATGTAAATACTAAATCCTATTGCTACTGTTTGTGAAGACCAATTGGTAATATTTGGTCAGGGATTGCATAGCACCCAAGTACTGTCTTTGCTCTATCCCAGCGGTTCTCAACCTGTGGGTCGCGACCCCACTTGGGGTCTGAAGCGAGCCCTCCGTAGGCCCCTTCAATCACAGGTGGGTCAGACACGATGGCCGAATGTAGAGACAAGGCAGTGAGACAAGTCAGGCTTCTCTCTGGGGTGTCTGACATCGAATGAAACCAGTCCTCCTCTTTTATTGAGGTGTGTCAGTGAGTTCCCAAGATGTTATCTTTGCTTATTTAGCATCTGTCCAGGGATATTCTTTAATCTTAACAACAAATGTCTTAGGGCTGCATAACATTCTTTGATCTAACAGCAAGTGTTCATAGCCTGTGTTAGCTGGTAATTGGGAAGCTTTCAGGCACAGCTTCCAAGTTCCTGTTTTGTTTCCATGTTAGCCGGTGATTAGAGAGCTCTGAAGCATAGCCTAAAAATCCTCCTGCTTTTATTCCTGCCTGTGTTGTATTTTAAGCATGTTTTAATACACAAAGATACAATGGCAATATGCTTAGGTTCTTTATGATTGAGGTGCGTTACAACAGGGGTCGAACGACCATTTCACGGGGGTCGCCAAACACCGCACTCTGCCATTTTTTTTTGGTCGGCCATTTTTTTTGGTCGGCCATTTTTTTCCCCTTTGCGATACGGGCCGTCGCGCCGCGCATGTGTGATGCGGGCCTGCCATTTTTTTTTGGTCGGCCATTTTTTTTTTTGGGTCGGCCATTTTTTTTTTGGTCGGCCATTTTTTTCCCCCTTTGCGATGCGGGCTGTCACGCCGCGCATGCACGATGCACCCCGTCGTGCCGCGCATGCGCGATGCGCCCCGTCGAGCCCCGGAAAAGGTTGAGAACCGCTGCTCTATCCTTTTTGATATGACAGGTAGTCCTCAATGTACGACCACGATTGAGCCCCAAATTTCCATTTGCCGGAGGGGACCGTTGCTAAGCTCCGCTTTATGACCTTCCTTGCCAGAGTTGTTAACTGAATCACTGCAGTTAAGTTAGCAACATGGTTGTTAACTGAATTGGCTTTGCTCGTCAACAGGCTGCAAAAGGAGATCACACGACCGCAACCGTCATAAATACCTGCCAGTTGCCGAACATCTGAATTTTGATCACATGACCATGGAGATGCTGCAGTGGCAGGTCATTCGTCACCTTTTTCGGTGCTCTTGTAACTTCCAATGGTCACTAAACAAGTGGGGCTAAGTCAAGGACTAACTGCGTGAGCTTCGCTCACTGTCTTATCAGCCGTGGTGGCGCAGTGGTTGGAATGCAGGACTGCAGACTAATTCTGCTGACTGCTGATTGCCAGCAGTTTGGCAGTTCGAATCCTCAACAAGCTCAAAGTTGACTTGTCCTTCTGAGGTCGGTAAAATGAGGACCCAGATTATTGGGGGCAAAGAGGCTGACTCTGTAAACCGCTCAGAGAGGGCAGTAAAAAGCGCTGCTGTGAAGCAGCATATAAGTGCTATTTGCTGTTAAGAGCTGTGGTAGTGCAGTGGTTAGAATGCAGCATTGCACTCTGCCAACTGCCAGCAGTTTGATCCTGGCCGGCTCAAGGTTGACTGAGTCTTCCATTCTTCTGAGGTCGGTAAAAATGAGGACCCAGATTGTTGGGGGTAAGAGGCTGACTCTGTAAACTGCTTTGGGAGGGCTGTGAAGCAGTACATAAGTCTAAGCGCTATTGCTATCTATCTATCTACCGTGTTTCCCCGAAAGCAAGACACCCCCAATTGTCAGACGTATCGGGGTGTCAGGGGAGTCGGCTAACGTAAGCCATCCCCCGACCGTAAGACGTGTATCTTGCTTTCGGGGAAACACGGGGGCGGAGGGGGAGGGAAGATGGACGCGCTGCGAGCGGAGCGTGGCGGGGGGGAGCGGAATCCAGAGCTTTGCGTCGCTCCCCTCCCCTCCCTTCCCCGCCCCGCCTGGAACCCAGCGCTGCACCTTGGCAAGTCACATCACGTGCGGCGGTGGCGGCGCCTTTAGCCCTTAAACCGGAGCGGCGTCGGTACCAGCGGCGGGCAGGGGCGGTCTCTCTCTGCCGGAGTCCCCCCCTCCCTCCCCGCCTCTCTCTCTCCCCCTCCCGCGGCCGCAGAGGCGGGCAGCGCAGCCCGGCTTTCTTCCCTTCCCTTCCCTTCCCTTCTCTCTCCCTCCTCTCTCTCTTTCACCCTTCCTCCTCTTCCTTCTTCCCCTTCACCGCAATTCGGAGCGCAGGCCAATTGCTCCCCCCGCCGCCGCCCCCGGAGCCCTTTCCTGCCCCTGCCGAAGGAGGCGGCCAGCCGGAGCCGGGAAGGGACGGAGCTCTCTCTCTCTCTCTCTTCTCTCTACCGTAGTTTCTCTCTCTCTCTCTTTCCCCCCCACTCCCGTCTTCTTTCTCTGCCCCCCCACCTCGCTCCTGGACGCCCTTCCTCCCTCACAACTTACGGTAGGATCGCCGCGGGGGAGGCGCGCCAACTCCGGCTCCCTCGCGGGCTCCTCTATTGTGCCGCGATGCGGTGGGCGAAGGGCTTCCCCGGATCGACCCCCGCCTCCTGCCGCCGCCTCCTCTTCTCCGCCTCTCGCTGCTGCTGCTGCTGCTGCTGCTGCTGCTGCTGCTGCTGCTGCTGGCCTCGTGGCCGGCCCGTTGCAACCGAAGCTGCAGCAGCGAGAGGCGGAGAAGAGGAGGCGGCGGCAGGAGGCGGGGGTCGATCCGGGGAAGCCCTTCGCCCGAAATCTGACTGCACGGAGCGAAAGGCAGTTTACTTCAAAAAGCGAGGTGGCTGAGGAGAGACAAACACGAATGAGCGATCCTCCCAATTTTGACTACCGGTAAATGGAGCCATTTCCCGTCAGCCGCTTATCTCAAAGGGCGCCGTCAGAGTTCGAATGATGCACGAAGAGAAGAATCGTTTCGTTTCTGCCTCAGATTCCGGCGGAGTTTTACATTAACTTGATCCTCTATTGTGCCGCGATGCGGTGGGCGAAGGGCTTCCCCGGATCGACCCCCGCCGCCTGCCGCCGCCTCCTCTTCTCCGCCTCTCGCTGCTGCAGCTTCGGTTGCAACGGGCCAGCCACCAGGCCAGCAGCAGCAGCAGCAGCAGCAGCAGCAGCGAGAGGCAGCGAGAGGCGGAATCTGAGGCAGAAACGAAACGATTCTTCTCTTCGTGCATCATTCGAACTCTGACGCGGAGCCGAGGGGGGCAGCCGGACCTCCCCGCGCAAGCCGCCAAGCGGGTGAGGCGATGGGGCTGGCGTGGCGGGGGGGAGCGGCTCCGCTCCGCTCCCCGCCCCGCCGCCGCTCACCCGCTTGGCAGCTTGCGCGGTGAGGTCCGGCTGCCCCCTCGGCCAAGCGGAGAAAGGCTGCTCCGAAAAGGAAGAACTTGTACCCGGGCCGGGAAGGGCGGGGAGAGGAGCGCCGGCCGCCCCTGCCACACAGGGTCCAGCCACCAACGCCTGGGAAACGCCGCTCCTCGGAGCTCCTCTATGCACCCCCACCACGCCAGCCCCATCGCCTCACTCACACGCCGCTTCACTCGCGCCGGCGACCAACCTCCCTTTCTTTTTTGAGGTTGGTCGCCGGAAAAGGCAGCACGAGTGAAGCGGCGTGTGTGTGAGCGGGGGCGGAGGGGAGGGAGGCGTCGAGGCTCCGAACTGGAGCGAGGGAAAAGCTCCGCAGCCGCAGCCCCCCATGGGGGAAGCGGGCGTTCCGGCAACACCAAGAGCGCGCGCGCGCCAGCCGGCTGCTTAGCGTTTTTTTTTGCCCTGAGGAAAAGCCTCAACTTATGCCTCACGGGTTCTGTCTGTCACGGAGATGGGGAAGAAGTGGCGGAGTCCCAGCCAAGCGGAGAAAGGCTGCTCCGACAAGGAAGAACTTGTACCCGGGCCGGGAAGGGAGGGGAGAGGAGCGCCGGCCGCCCCTGCCACACAGGGTCCAGCCACCAACGCCTGGGAAACGCCGCTCCTCGGAGCTCCTCTATGCACCCCCACCACGCCAGCCCCATCGCCTCACTCACACGCCGCTTCACTCGCGCCGGCGACCAACCTCCCTTTCTTTTTTGAGGTTGGTCGCCGGAAAAGGCAGCACGAGTGAAGCGGCGTGTGTGTGAGCGGGGGCGGAGGGGAGGGAGGCGTCGAGGCTCCGAACTGGAGCGAGGGAAAAGCTCCGCAGCCGCAGCCCCCCATGGGGGAAGCGGGCGTTCCGGCAACACCAAGAGCGCGCGCGCGCCAGCCGGCTGCTTAGCGTTTTTTTTTGCCCTGAGGAAAAGCCTCAACTTATGCCTCACGGGTTCTGTCTGTCACGGAGATGGGGAAGAAGTGGCGGAGTCCCAGCCAAGCGGAGAAAGGCTGCTCCGACAAGGAAGAACTTGTACCCGGGCCGGGAAGGGAGGGGAGAGGAGCGCCGGCCGCCCCTGCCACACAGGGTCCAGCCACCAACGCCTGGGAAACGCCGCTCCTCGGAGCTCCTCTATGCACCCCCACCACGCCAGCCCCATCGCCTCACTCACACGCCGCTTCACTCGCGCCGGCGACCAACCTCCCTTTCTTTTTTGAGGTTGGTCGCCGGAAAAGGCAGCGCGAGTGAAGTGGAGCAAACCTCTGGATTCCGCTCCCCTCCCTGCCTTGCCGCCGCCGCTCACCCACCCACCCCTTCATCGCACCAGCGATGGGGCTGGCGTGGCGGGGGGGGAGCGAGGGGAGCATTCCGCCAGCACGGGCCGCATTTGTGGGCGCTGGCCGCGTCCTGCCGGCCTCTCAACCCAATCCCTGCCGCTGTCGCCTCCCCATCCACCGGGCAGCAGAGCGCGCGGGTCTGGGGCGGTGCGCAGGCCTGCTCTGGGCTGGCGGTGGCGGCGGGGCGGGGAAGGGAAGGGAGGGGAGCGGAGCAAACCTCTGGATTCCGCTCCCCTCCCTGCCCCGCCGCCGCTCACCCACCCACCCCTTCATCGCGCCAGCGATGGGGCTGGCGTGGCGGGGGGGGGAGCGAGGGGAGCATTCCGCCGGCACGGGCTGCATTTGTGGGCGCTGGCCGCGTCCTGCCGGCCTCTCAACCCAATCCCTGCCGCTGTCGCCTCCCCATCCACCGGGCAGCAGAGCGCGCGGGTGTGGGGCGGTGCGCAGGCCTGCTCTGGGCTGGCGGCGGCGGCGGGGTGGGGAAGGGAAGGGAGCGGAGCAAACCTCTGGATTCCGCTCCCCTCCCTGCCTTGCTGCCGCCGCTCACCCACCCACCCCTTCATCGCGCCAGCGATGGGGCTGGCGTGGCGGGGGGGGGAGCGAGGGGAGCATTCCGCCGGCACGGGCCGCATTTGTGGGCGCTGGCCGCGTCCTGCCGGCCTCTCAACCCAATCCCTGCCGCTGTCGCCTCCCCATCCACCGGGCAGCAGAGCGCGCGGGTCTGGGGCGGTGCGCAGGCCTGCTCTGGGCTGGCGGCGGCGGCGGGGCGGGGAAGGGAAGGGAGGGGAGCGGAGCAAACCTCTGGATTCCGCTCCCCTCCCTGCCCCGCCGGCGCTCACCCACCCACCCCTTCATCGCGCCAGCGATGGGGCTGGCGTGGCGGGGGGGGAGCGAGGGGAGCATTCCGCCGGCACGGGCCGCATTTGTGGGCGCTGGCCGCGTCCTGCCGGCCTCTCAACCCAATCCCTGCCGCTGTCGCCTCCCCATCCACCGGGCAGCAGAGCGCGTGGGACCGGGGCGGGTCTGGGGCGGTGCGCAGGCCTGCTCTGGGCTGGCGGCGGCGGCGGGGCGGGGAAGGGAAGGGAGGGGAGGGGAGCGCCAGCCGCCCCTGCCACACAGGCAAAGCTTCGTGGCGCCCGCTGGGAATGGAAAGATTACCGGTACGTACGCTCCGAAGGCGGGGCCGGCTGAGTGAAAAGCGGGCAGAAATTGACGGGAGGGGCAAAGGTCTTGCACAGCAAAAGTCAACGACAAGCCCAAACCACCAAAATATTAATCAGTCCTGAAAAATTACTTTTTAAAAAGACAGGAAAGTGGCCAAAATAGACCCACGTTGTTCGCTGGATAAACGAATAATTAATCATAAGGCAGTGTATCTCCGGCTGGTTCGCCTTTACGTGGGCTTACAAATTCTCCCTCTTCCTCCCCACCACTCTCCTTACGATAAAACAAAAGTACATCTGATTTTGTTAACCCTAACTTGTCAAGTTCAGTTATTCCTTGGCACCCCACTTGAACTGGCCGTAAGCATTTTGTGTATTCAAAAAGCTTCTACCCTTTTGGCTGTGCTACCGGTAATTGCCTGATTTACAATTGTTCAGATCAAAAGACTGCTCAACTGTTGGCTTACACAAAAACAAACAAATCCTCAGGCTACCGTATATGTTTGAGATAACTGAAGTTTACGATCTGAAAGAGACACCAAATTAGCCTACCGTAAAATCACACCTCAAGGATTTACAGATCTTTGACAGTTATATTATCTTGTAATTACCGTATCTTGTAATCTCCTGACCTCCTGACTACCGTAAGCAGGAGTTATATACCGTACATATGACATGCCCCGAAGGTAACACGTAGTGGGGGTTTAGGGGATAAAAAGAAAGTGTGACGCTGTCTTGCTTTCGGGGAAACACGGGTATCTATCTATCTATCTATCTATCTATCTACCTACCTACCTACCTATCTACATCTGTCCGTCCGTTTTGTCTATCTCTACCTACCTACCTAGTCTGTCTGTCTATATACCTACCTACTACCTACCTATATCTGTCTCTTTATCTATCTATCTCTACCTACCTACCTATATCTGTCTATCTATCTATCTATCTACCTACCTACCTACCTACCTATATCTGTCTGTCTATCTATCTATCTATCTATCTCTACCTACCTACCTATATCTGTTTGTCTATCTATCTCTACCTACCTACCTGCCTATGTCTGTCTATCTCTACCTACCTACCTACCTTGTCTGTCTGTCTCCCTCCCTCCCTCCCTCCACCCACCCACCCATCCACCCACCTACTATCTATCTATCTATCTATCTATCTATCTATCTATCTATCTATCTATCTATCTATCTATCTATCTATCTATCTATCTATCTATCTATTCCAATCTATCTATTAGAATGCAATATTTCAGGCTAACTCTGTGTTCCACTGCCAGCAGTTCGATCCTCACTGGCTCAAGCCTGACTCAGCCTTCCATTCTTCCAAAGTCGGTAAAAATGAGAACCCGGATTGTTGGGGGCAACAAGCTGATTCTGTAAACCACTTAGAGCTGTAAAGTGCTGTGAAGTGGTATATAAGTTTAAGTGCTATTGCTATTTGTAAAAATAATAAATGCAGGTTACAAATAAATAAAATAAAATAAATAAAATAAATAAAATAAATAAAATAAATAAAATAAATAAAATAAATAAAATAATAAAATAAAATAGTAAAATAAAATAAAATAAAATAAAATAAAATAAAGAAGTCCGGGATGAACCCCCAAATTGAACACCAGCTCTGTCTGTGGAAGTGCTACTCCACCGAGAGTCAAAGATGACTGTTGATCCACACATTTTGTATAACAGAACCCTCAAAAATAATTAGGATAGGGTTAGCGCTGAGCAGATGCTGTTCTGAGAATTGTTTCCTTGGAAAGGATTCACTCTAGCAAATGTTTCAGTTCTGATTTTAAAAATAGAAGATCACTGAAGAGTTTGGAAACTTAACAGAATAACAGAGTTGGAAGGAACCTTAGAGGTCATCTAGTCCAACCCCCTGCTCAAGCAGGAGAGCCCTATACCATTTCGGACAAATGGCTGTCCAATCCTTTCTTAAAAACTTCCAGTGTTGAAGCATTCACCGCTTCTGGAGGCAGGTTGTTCCACTGATTAATTGTTCTCACTGTCGGGAAATTTTTCCTTAGTTCTAGGTTGCTTCTCTCCTTGATTAGCTTCCATCCGTTGTTTCTTGTCCTGCTTTCAGGCACTTTGGAAAATAGCTTGACTCCCTCTTCTTTGTGGCAGCCCCTGAGATATTGGAACACTGCTATCCTGTTCCCCCACATCCTTCTCTTCATTAAACTAGACATCCCCAATTCCAGCAACCCTTCCTTCTATGTTTTTAGCCTCCACTCCCCTGATCATCTTTGTTGCTTTTCTCTGCACTTGAAGAAAATGTGTTTGACTGATGTTACGTTCGTTTTCAAACAAAATATTTTTGCCTTCTTTGAGAGGAGAAGGATTGATTTTTCTAATTTCTGCTTTTTTATTATTTTTCTCCTTTGTCACAGGGAGGAAAATTAGAAAAAGAAAGCATCTATTTTATGTTTGTGGTAAATTTGTTTCTCAGTGGCATCTTTCCCCTCGGGTTTATGAGCAGTATTTTTTATACATCCATTAGAAATTCATTATGACATGAACAGCCTTGCATTTGGGTAAGAATTTATATATTAGAGGAACTCGGTTGCAGATTGCCCATAAAAAGATACAGTCACACGACTTGGCCCTTAAATGAAGTTTTTAATGGAAGTGAATGCTTGATGTCTCCTAAATTTGGATTTCTGGAACTTGCTATATTACATTGTTAAGAGAGTCCTCGGCTTACAGTCATAGCTGGGACCAACATTTCCATCGCTAAGCAAGTCCTGCTCCAACTTTACAACCTTTTTGCCACTGTTGTTAAGCAAATCATTCCACTTGTTAAGTGAATCTTGGGGTCAATAAGCAAATATGGATTTTTCCATTGATGTTGCTCGTCAGAAGCTGACTGGAAAGATCACAAAGATCATGTGGGATGCTGCAACTGTCGTAAGAACACATCAGTGGCCGAGCCTCTGAAGTCTGATCACATGACTATGAGGATGCTGCGACAGACATTAGGACGAGGACCTGATGTAAATCACTTTTTTTCAGTGCCAATGTAACTTCAAATGGTTACTAAAGGAAAGGTTGGTCACTAAAGGAAATTGTACTGTACTGCTCAGGACTGAGATTTGAGCATTCCACAAGATACCATTATTAAGAAGAATTCTAACCAGCATTCGCCATACAGATATCCTCGACGTACAACAGTTATTTGTACATTCAAAGTTAGAATAGAATAGAATAGAATAGAATAGAATAGGAATAGGATAGAATAGAATAGAATAGAATAGAACAGAACAGAATAGAACAGAACAGGAGTAGAGTAGAATGGGAATGGAAATGGAATAGAATAGAATAGAATAGAATAGAATGGGAATGGGAATAAGAATGGAATAGAACAGAACAGAACAGAACAGAATAGAACACAGATTGTAGGATAGAATAGAATAGAATAAATAGAATAGAACAGAACAGAACAAAACAAAACAGAACGGGAATGGGAATAAGAATGGAATGGGAATAGAATAGAATAGAACAGAACAGAATAGAATAACAGACTTGGAAGGGACCTTGTAGGTCATCTAGTCCAACCCCCTGCTCAAGCAGGAAACCGTATACCATTACAGACAAATGGCTGTCCAGTCTCTTCTTAAAAACTTCCAGTGCTGGAGCATTCACCGCTTCTGGAGGCAGGTTGTTCCACTGGTTAATTGTTCTAACTGTCAGGAAGTTTCTCCTTAGTTCTAGGTTGCTTCTCTCCTTGATCAGTTTCCATCCGTTGCTTCTTGTCCTGCCCTCAGGCGCTTTGGAGAATAGCTAGACTCCCTCTTCTTTGTGGCAGCCCCTGAGATACTGGAAGACTGCTGTCATGTCCCCTCTCATCCTTCTCTTCATTAAACTAGACATACCCAATTCCATCAACCGTCCCTTATATGCTTTAGCCTCCCCTGATCATTTTTGTTGCTCTTCTCTGAAAAAAGAGCAACACTTACAACTACCCTATTGCAGCATCCCCATGGTCACGTGATTAAAATTCAGACTTGGTTTGGCAACTGGCTGGTAGTCATGATGGCTGCAGTTCCCCAGCAGTCACAGGGGACCTTATGACCTTCGGACAAGCCAAGTCAATGGGGAATCCCGATTCACTTAACAACCGTGTTACTAACTTTAGAACAGCAATGATTCAGTTAACAACAGTGGCAAGAAAGGTCGTAAAATGGGGGCAAAACTCACTCCAGAGCTGTCTCGCTTAGCCACGGAAATTAAGGTAAGGGCTCAGCTGTGGTTGTCAGCTGAGGGGCACCTGTCGTAAAAATGGGCATAAAACAGGGACATTTAATCTTTATAGCGATTTAATCTTTATAGGGGCCTGGAGAGCACTTATGAGGCTAAAAGGCTGAATATATTACAAAAAAAAGTTATTCAGAGTGCTCGTGGAGGCTGGTGACGAAGACAGCTCATGGGAATAAGGATATCGTGACCTGGGCATGAAAGCTACTGGAAACAAAAACAATATTTGAGGATCAAGATCATGTGAAGTGTTAATACCACTTTACAAGGCCTTGGTAAGGCCACACTTGGAATGCGGCATCCAATGACCAGTTTTGGTCATCACGGTGTAAAAAAGATGCTGAGATTCTAGAACAGTGGTTCTCAACCTTTTTAATGCCGCGACCCCCAACCGGTCGTAAGTCGAGGACTTCCCAACCGGTCGTAAGTCGAGGACTTTCCCTGCCCGGGAGCGCCGCACATGCGTGGTGCCGCCCCCTGCACCGGCCGAGGCATAGCTGGCAAGGGGCAACGGTGGCGCAGGGTGACCACCGGCTGGGCCACCAGCTGCCCAGTCCAAGGGAGGTAAGGCACCCGCCAGGCCCCACGAGCGCCAGCAACCCTCCCTGCACCCGCCGGCCTCCCACCTCCCACCCCTGGCCCTCTTTTACTTACATTTTTAGTAGTTGCTCAGCAGGGAGGGGTGGAAACTTCCGGAGAGCTCGCCTTCGCTGCAGACAACTTGCAGCACCGTTTGCAGACTGGGACTTTTGGCGGGCTCAGCAGGGCAGAGACAGCCTGGACGATTCCTATTGGCTTTTGAAAGCCAATAGAATTAGAATCTACTCAAGAGAGTCTATTCTATTGGCTTTCAAAAGCCAATAGAATAAGAGGGAGTAGCACAGCTAAGGAAAAGGGGGAAAAAATGGCAGACTGCGTTGTTTGGCGACCCCCGTGAAATGGTTGTTCGACCCCAAATGGGGTCCCGACCCACAGGTTGAGAACCGCTGCTCTAGAAAGAGTACAGAGAAGAGCAACAGAGATGATTAGGGGACTGGAGGCTAAAACATATAAGGAACGGCTTCTGGAATTAGGTATGTCTATTTTAATGAAGAGAAGAACGAGGGGGGACATGATAGCAGTCTTCCCATATTTGAGGGGCTGCCCCCCAAAAGAGGGGGTCAACCTATTCTCCAAAGCACCTGAAGTCAGGACAAGAAGCAACGGATGGAAACGAATCAAGGAGAGAAGCAACCTGGAACTAAGGAGGAATTTCTTGTGTGAACAATTAATCAGGGGAACGACTTTCCCCTCAGAAATTATGGATGCTCCAACACTGGAAGTTTTCAAAAAGAGACTGGACAGCCATCTGTCTGAAATAGGGTTTCCTGCCTGAGCAGGGGGTTGGACTAGATGACCTCAAAGGTCCCTTCCAACTCCATTGTTCTTGTTATTGTGTCACGCTGGATGATTGAAATTTACCTCCTGTGAGTGAGGAAGCTTCCATTGGCGTGGCCTGAACCATCGCAGCCAGGAGTTGGGCAAGTGGGACCCTCATTCTTCAGCGACTTCCATGAAAAGGAGCAGCCATTGAGGGATCCTTCCTTCTGCCTACGGGCTGCAAGGGGACAGCCTGAGGCACTGCGATGGGAGGCGTATTTGCCACTGATGTGTCCGAGTCCAACACACCCAGGAACAGGGCACCTAGAGAAGTAGAAAGAGGTCTTAAGGAATGGCAACTCAGAATAGGAACCCGACCCCTCCCCTTCCCATCCTATGGAATCTGATTCGCTCAGAGGCGT
The DNA here is from genome assembly GCA_034064705.1 of Bothrops alternatus. Classification (NCBI taxonomy): domain Eukaryota; kingdom Metazoa; phylum Chordata; class Lepidosauria; order Squamata; family Viperidae; genus Bothrops; species Bothrops alternatus. The sequence goes on from JARGCV010000349.1 coordinate 1,070,360, forward strand.
GAGTCCCCGACTTACGACCGGTGGTGGGATTCAGCCGGTTCGCACCACTTCGGCAGAACCGGTAGCTAATTTTTTGTTGCCCAGGCCCAGAATGGACTTCCAGAAGTGGCATCCACACAGAGAAACGTTTGTTCACATATTTCAGCGGTCTTCAAACTTGGCCCTTTTGTGACTTTCTGGACTTCAACTCCCAGAATTCATCAGCCAGCATGGGGGAACTAAAGCCCCTTCAGGACTTCTGGACTTCAACTCCCAGAATTCCTCAGCCAGCATGCCTGGCTGAGGAATTCTGGGAGTTGAAGTCCACGAGTCATAAAAGGGCCAAGTTTGAAGACCCCGGACATATTTGAATCCCACCACTGCTTATGACCCTGCTTGAGCCCAATGTTTTTGTTGCTAAGCGAAACGCTGGTCAAGTGAAATTTTCCTCCATTTTGCAACCTGTCTTGCCACAGCTGTGAAGTGAATCCCTGCAGTCATAAGTCGAGGACTACCTGCATCCACCAGTGGAATCGTTCCTAAGGACCAGTTGTTAATATCACTGTAATACACTGTCATTCAAAAGCATACATCAGTGTTTGCTACAGGGTGGTACTGTTAAAAAAAAAAGGGAATGTGTAAAAAAGAATATTTGGAGCTCAGGTGTTGAACTGTGATCAGCTCAGCAGGAGGAGGAAGGGGAGAAGGGGGAGGGGGAGGAGGAAGGGGAGGAGGAGGACTGTGGGTTCCTTGGTGATCTCTGAGTTTGGTGGTATTTTTGCAGATGTTTTATTACCAAATTAGGTAACTGTCAATGCTGCTAATATCGGATGTTTTTGCATTGACAACAGATGGAAATGTAGCCATCTTTTACCTTTTGCTTTTAGAGTTAGATGCTGCTGCGAGGAGGGGGGATATGACATAACATCTCTAGACCTAGCATGAGAAACAAGGTTATTGTAACCAGAGCTGATAAGGAATTGGGGGCTGGAGAACTGGAGAGGAAGCCCGTGCTTCAAGCTAATTGGGGGGGGGGTGTGATTTATGACTGTTCAGGGGAGGAGGGAATTGTGCTTTGATCCTACGGTATGTGCTCAGGGGAGGGGAAATCAGTTTTTGGCTTCCACTATGCAGTGCCGATATGCTACTCGAATAAAAGATTCTTTAAGGTAAACAACGCCTCAAAGTCCTTTTGAAGGGTTTCCTCTGTTGGAACCATGACAGTAACATCATCAGTGCACTGATGATATTACTTAGATGGGTAATGAAACGTCTGCAAGAAAACAATCAAGCTCAGAGAGCACCAAGGACCCCAGTCTCCCCCCTCCACCTCCTCTACTCTGCACCCCTTACTCCCTTCTAGCACTGATGGTGTTACTTAGTTTGGTAATGAAACATCTGCACAGTCATTGTTGTCCTCCTCCTCCCCCCTCCCTCCCTCAAATCCCATTCCTTTCTAAAACTGATGCTACCTAGCTTGGTAATGAAACGTCTGCAAGAAAATCATCAAGCTCAGAGAGCATCAAGCACCCCAGAAAAGGGAATCTTTTTTTGGGGGTCACTACTACCCTGGAGGTGGCAACTATGCTGACAGCAAACCTCATCTTCTCCCTCACTCCCAGTTTTCGTACCTGCCCATCTCTCACTTTCATATCACTCTATTCTCATTGTTTTCTTTGTCACTGCTTATACTATTTTTCCACTATTTTGCTACTGTTAACGTTTGCTGTTATTTTCATTTCTCCCTTTTTATTGTCGTAAGCCTCCTAGACTAGTCCCACGGCGAGACGGGCGAGAATAAACAAATTTAACCAATAAAATAAACCTGGTGGAATAGAAGTTGAGCTACCCCTTTACGCAGCGAAACCATTAGGAATCTCAAAAGGCAATTGTCAACATATATACTGTGGTTTGGCTTGAGTTTCATTATTCTATGTTTCATGGTTATCGCCATCAGCATTTTGATTTTGTTTCCATTAGAAAAAAACAGAAAGCAGAGGAGTTGATGACTGAGAAGCCCATGGTGGCTATTTCATTCCCCCTCTGAGATAATTTGGAAACCCTGGCCCTGTGTTAAATCACGTGCAAATGTTGCGCAATTCACCTATACTGTCCCTGCGAGCGGGATGCTGACGACATTCATAACAGCCTCGCTGTTTATGGGATCGTAAGGAATTGACGGAAATCTCGAGAGAAAGAGGGAAAGAGAGACGGAAAGGCGAAGGCGACAATTCAACAGCACCACCGTTACATATTTTACATTGCTAATTTAACTTTTGTTGCCTTCATCTTATAAAAAAACAAACCAGCATCTTATTGGCACCAACAGTTGGCTTGAGATCTACGGAGGGTGTCTGCATGAGGTTGTGGGAGAGAGTTTCGAAATGTTTTCTGGCTGTTTAGTGGAACAGTTATCCTCAACTTATGACTGCCACTGATCCCAGGATTTTTGTGGCTAAGCGAGAAAATTGTTAAGGGGTTTTTGCTCCATTTGATGATGTTTCTTGCCACAGTTGTTAAAGGGGTCACTTCAGCCATTAAGTCAGAAACACAGTTGCTAAGTGAATCTGGCTTCCCCATTGAGTTTCTCATCCCAAGGTCACATGACAGGAGATCACATGACCCCGACAGGCTGCAACCGTCATAAGTATGAGTCGGTGGCCAAGCGTCCGGATTTTGATCACGTGACCGTGGGGATGCTGCCACGGTTGTTAGTGTGAAAAATGGGCATTAAAATGGTGCCGTTGTAACTTTGAACGCTCACCAAACAAACGATTGTTAAGTCAAGGGCAACCTGTAATTCAGAAAAAGTAATATAGCTGAGGTCAAATTGTTCTTCAAATAGAGATGCGCAATTAGGATTGTGATCCTAAAAAAAAAACAAAAAAACAGTCCGTTAAACCCTCCCTTTCCTTGTGATCCAGCTCAGATGCTATTGGAGACAACAGCACTTTGTGTTAGCAACAACCACTGACATGCAATACATTTGAGCAGAAGAGTTTGTTACCGTGGGAAAACAGAGAGAAACCGAGAGCCCGGGGCTGGTATTTATAGTTAGAATAAGAAGAGATATTAGAGATTTAGTATATTAAGTATTAAGCTTGATGTTTAGAAATAGTTGCTATGCTATTAATTATGCTAATTATTTAAAGGAATATTATTGCTTTACCAAAAGTTTGTTGTAACTATACTGATTTACTTTTATACATTTTTAGTATTATATAAATAATAATATTCAATATGAAGACCCGGACGACAGCTTGTTCACTGAATCACATATCTATTGTCACTATCCACACCTGGCCCCCTTTATCCCTGTACCCCTCCCGACCCATCTTTCCCTACCCATATAAAAATCTAATAAAATACATTTATATATATAAAAAAAGAAAAAAAAAAGAAAGAACCTTGCAACAGCTGTAGGATTCTGCGTGGTGCTATAGCAGGGCTTGAAATAATGAGGGAGGGTGAACCCACTTCAAATGTTATGTAAATGCCAGGTGTGACAGTTCTGATGATGGCTCGGAGGTAATTAATTGACCCTTGTGGTTGAACCAAATGGCAGCACGGGCAATTCCTAGACGGTGACTGGATTTTAAAAACCCTCTCCCTGCAGGAATTCAGACCTCTGGGGAATGTATTTTTTTTTTTCTCTTTCAAATTGTATCCTGCTGTGGGGGGTGGGGGGGGGGAACAGACAGGAAGAGAAGAGAAACAGGGAGATGGAGGGGGACATGCTGTGATCTCACCTGCCCTGACACACAGGTAGTCCTTGACCTGCAACCATCCACCAATGAAGGAGAATATTTGTAGCTCAGGGTTGAAATGAGGGGTCCTCAGGGCTCTCTGAGCTTGCTTGTTTTCTTGCAGACTTTTCATTACCCTAACTAGGTAACATTATCAGTGCTAGAAGGGAGTGGGGGGGCATGGGGGGAGGAAGAGGAAGAGGAGGACTGTGGGATCCTTGGTGCTCTCTGAGCTTGCTCGCTTTCCTGCAGATGTTTCATTCCCAAACTAGGGAACATCATCAGTGTTAGAAGGGAGTGGGGAGGAGGGGGAGGAGGAGGACTGTGGGGTCCTTGGTGCTCTCTGAGCTTGCTTGTTTCCCTGCAGACATTTCATTACCAAACTAGGGAACATCATCAGTGTTAGAAGGGAGTGGGGAGGAGGGGGAGGGGGAGGGGGAGGGGGAGGAGGAGGACTGTGGGGTCCTTGGTGCTCTCTGAGCTTGCTTGTTTCCCTGCAGACATTTCATTACCAAACTAGGGAACATCATCAGTGTTAGAAGGGAGTGGGGAGGAGGGGGAGGGGGAGGGGGAGGGGGAGGAGGAGGAGGAGGAGGAGGAGGAGGAGGAGGAGGAGGAGGAGGAGGAGGAGGAGGAGGAGGAGGAAGAGGACTGTGGGGTCCTTAGTGCTTTCTGAGCTTGGTTGTTTTCTTGCAGACGTTTCATTACCCAACTAAGTAACATCACCAGAGTTAGAAGGGAGTGGGGTATTTGGAGCTGGGAGGAGGAGGAGGAGGAGGAGGAGAACTGTGAGGTCCTTAGTGCTTTCTGAACTTGGTTGTTTTCTTGCAGACATTTCATTACCCAACTAGATAACATCATCAGTGCTAGAAGGGAGTGGGGGGGGTATGGCGGGGAGGAGGAGGAGGAGGAGGAGGAGGAGGAGGAGGAGGAGGAAGAGGACTGTGGGGTCCTTAGTGCTTTCTGAACTTGGTTGTTTTCTTGCAGACATTTCATTACCCAACTAGATAACATCATCAGTGCTAGAAGGGAGTGGGGGGGTATGGCGGGAGGAGGAGGAGGAGGAGGAGGAGGAGGAGGAGGAGGAGGAGGAGGAGGAGGAGGAGGAGGAGGAAGAGGACTGTGGGGTCCTTAGTGCTTTCTGAACTTGGTTGTTTTCTTGCAGACATTTCATTACCCAACTAGATAACATCATCAGTGCTAGAAGGGAGTGGGGGGGTATGGCGGGAGGAGGAGGAGGAGGAGGAGGAGGAGGAGGAGGAGGAGGAGGAGGAGGAGGAGGAGGAAGAGGACTGTGGGGTCCTTAGTGCTTTCTGAACTTGGTTGTTTTCTTGCAGACATTTCATTACCCAACTAGATAACATCATCAGTGCTAGAAGGGAGTGGGGGGTATGGCGGGGAGGAGGAGGAGGAGGAGGAGGAGGAGGAGGAGGAGGAGGAGGAGGAGGAGGAGGAGAAGGACGACGACGACGACAACAACAACGACTGTGGGGTCTTTGATGCTCTCTGAGCTTGCTTGTTTCCCTGCAGACATTTCATCACCCAACTAGGTAACATCATCAGTGCTAGTAAGGAGTGTGGTTTGCTGCGGGTTTATATTCTATCTAGTGTCTTGCCTGCCTGGGTGAGTGGGTGGGAGAGATCTTAGGGAGTCTTCATTTGGGCTCTTTACTAATGGCTCTTGGGCAGTTTCTTGACTGGGGTAATTGCTTACCTGATGGTTGTTCTGAAGGTGACCAAGGTTTAGATTAGCTCCAAGGTCACCATCAAGCAAGCAATACCCCAGTCAAGAAAGTGCCAAAAAAGCCATTAGTACCATTAAGCCATTAACCGAAGAATCCCGAAGACCGCCCCCCTCCCACTCAGGAAGGCAAGACACCAGAGTACAAACTGACAGCAAACCCAACTCCTTACTAGCACTGATGATGTTACCTAGTTGGGTGATGAAATAGTCTGCATGGAAACAACCAAGCTCAGAGAGCACCAAGGACCCCGCAGTTCAACCATCTGTTTAGTGGCCTTTTGAAGTTACAACAGCACTGAAAAAAGGGACTTGTGACCATTTTCCACACTTACGACCGGTGGAGCATCCCTGTGGTCATATAATGAAAATTCGGACGCTGCACAACTGGCAGGTTGCAATGTCCCCAGGTCATGTGATCACCGTTTGTGAACTTCCCAGATGATTTCCGAGAAGCAAAGTCAACTTTGCTGAATAACCGCATGATTCATTTAAGAACTGCACTGATTCACTTAACAGCTACGGGGGGAAAAAGGTGACAAAATGGGGGGAAACCTCACTTAACAACCGCCTTGCTTAGCAACGGAAATGTTGGGCTCAGTTGTGGTCATAAGTTGAGGACTACCTGTATTATATTATCCGCAGACGCAACCAGGAAGGAGAAAGGCGGTTTTCAGAAATATGCAACAGACCCTGTTTTTTTTTTCAAGAAGCAAAAACGCTCACACGAAATCCATACGTTAATCTGATGCAACGCAAGCTTTGCATTGTGAAAAAGTGTCTACGGGTGAACGTGGCCCAGGCTGAAAATGGAACCTTTTATTAGATATGCTCGCTTTTTTATAGCCAAATTGGACTGGATTCACACAACATGCTGAATCGGGTCAGTAGAAGTTCTCACAGTGATATTTGTGCAATAGGTTAAGCTTCCTAAGAGTTCACTTGCTTTTGTTCTGGCTTAAGAGGTAGTCGCGGGATGGTTGGTGTGGGGCTCAAATTTTATTGCATTCACCCCCCTGAAATGGATTAATGGCATGACTCTCAGGTTTAAAGGTCCAAAAACAGGAGAGGTATTTTCGTATAAGCATGCATATTAACGTGCGTGACATTTGCATAGTGTGCATTTTATTATCCATGACATTTTGAGTCACTTGGCCCCCAACAACCTCAGTTCTCTGGAGGACCGTATCTCTGATAATACTTTATTTTCAAGCGAAAATAAAGGCGAGAGACAGACTCTCTCACTTCACGAATGAAGGCGAATCTATGTGTCCCAGAATAATGTTGCAGGATCCAATCTGGGTCGGTTACTGGGATTGGGGTTTTTGTCTTCCGAGCTCTTGGATTTGTGCTGGATCCCATCCCCAGGGACCTTCTCTCTATCTTGGAGAGGAAGACAAATTCTCTGGTCCTGGTGACTGACCAAGATTGGATCTCTTAATTCAACATTATTTCATTCCCTCATCCACTAAAACTAGTATGCCATATTTCCTTAAAAGTAAGCCCTCCCCCAAATTAAGCCCCAGTTGATTTTCGGGGGGTGGCCCTAATATAAACCTTCCCCCCTGAAAGTAAGCTCTACTTAAGAGCCTGCGCAGATGGCCGCCCGCCAATTCTGTCTGGTTTCCACCATAGACACGAGGTAAGGGGGGGGGGAAGCTGCCAGTGCCTCTGCGACGAGGAAAAGCCAGTGGGGGAAGGGGGATGTGACCCATGTGCCCCGCTAGCCAATTATATACCAGTTCCTTATCGCTGCCTGACTTTTTCTACGGTCAGTTTTGGCCAACCGCGGCTGTTTGCTGCTGGCCGCGACCATTTGCCACTTCACGTGTCACGCCCAATGAGGCCGTGAAACAAGCCAGGCAGTGGTAAGGAACCAGTATACTGGCACGTGGGTCAGATGGGGGGGATCCGCCAAGCCGAAAGGCCTCCCAGACTCAGAATGGCCCATTGGAAGTGCATGGATGCCACTTCTGGAAGTCTGTTTGGAGCCTGGGAGGCCTCCCAGGCCCAGAACAGCCCACTGGAAGTGCGTGGATGCCACTTCCAGAAGTCCCTTCTGAGCTGGGGAGGCCTTCCAGGCCTAGAACAGCCCAATGGAAGTGCATGGATGCCACTTCCAGAAGTCCCTTCTGAGCCGGGGAGGCCTTCCAGGCCTAGAACAGCCCACTGGAAGTGCATGGACGCCACTTCCGGAAGTCTATTCTGGGCCTGGGAGGCCTCCATGGCTCAAAATGGACTTCCGGAAGTGGCATCCAAGCAGAGAACATGTTTTTCAGGTATTTGAATCCCACCACTACAAACGAATGTAGCTTTTTCTCCAGATTGGTAGTTGAGGTAGCACCTGCTGAACAAAATAACTTTTCTGAACGGTTCAGACATTTTCCCCTCACTTACTTCATCAGTTCAGGATCCTCCTTGTCATCCTTTGTGGGTGGGATTTTCATTCCACTTTTCTTGGCACGAGGGCAACCTGATAAACTATAGGGTTTAAAAAAAAAAAACAGAAGAGAAAAAAAATGGACATCACAATGAGTTGGGCAAATTCCTTCCCATCTTGATGCTGGTCGCCTTACAGGTAATCTTCGACGTACAATTATTCGTTTAGCGACTGTTCGAAGTTACAACAGCTCTAAAAAAAAACTTGGTCCTTGCACTTATGACCGCTCTGGCTTGGTGACTTTGGTCAATCACCAGAAGATAGTGAGTTCTAATTCCACCTTAGAGCTGAAAGCGGCTGGGAGACTTTAATTTTAATTTAATTTAATTTTTCGGACTTATATGGCGTTCCTCTCCGAAGACTCGGAGTGGCTTACAACATAAACAAAACAATACTTCAAAACTAAGTCCAAATCTAAAAATCATTAAAAAATACAACCCCAGACGCATTCATCATTCACTCAATGAACTGTTGGGCCAATCACCAGGAGACGGTGAGTTCTAGTCCCTCCTTTGGTGTCAAAACAGCTGGGAGACTTTGGACCAATCACCAGGAGACGGTGAGTTCTAGTCCCTCCTTTGGTGTGAAAACAGCTGGGAGACTTTGGACCAATCACCAGGAGACGGTGAGTTCTAGTCTCCTTAGGTGTGAAAGCGGCTGGGAGACTTTGGGCCAATCACTAGAGACGGTGAGTTCTAGTCTCCTTAGGTTTGAAAGCTGGCTGGGTGACTTTGGGCCAATCACCAGGAGACGGTGAGTTCTACTTCTGCCTGAGGTGTGAAGCCAGCTGGGAGACTTTGGGCCAGTTATTCTCTCAGCCCAACCCACCTCACAGGGTTATTGTAGGGAAATCAGGAAGAGTATTAGTTGTGCCTGCTGCCTTGACAAAAAATAATAAAGGCAGGTAGTCTCTGACTTACAACAGTTCATTTAGTGACCGTTCAAAGTTACAATGGCACTGAAGAGTGACTTGTCCATTTTTCACACTTACAACCATTGCGGCATCCCCCTGGTCGCATGGCCAAAATTTAGACGTTTGGCAACTGACTCATACTTATGATGGTTGCAGCGTGTCGGGGTCATGTGATCACCTCTTGTGAACTTCTGACAAGCAGAGTCAATGGGGGAAACCAGATCCACTTAACAACCATGTTACTAACGTAACAATTGCAGGGATTCACTTAACTGTTGGAAAAATGGGGCAAAATTCACTTAACAATTTTCTCAGCAACGTAAATTCTGGGCTCAGTTGTAATAATAATAATAATAATAATAATAATAATAATAATAATAATAATAGTAGTAGTAGTAATAGTAATAATAGTAGTAATAACAATAGTAATAATAATAACAAATAATAATAAAGTTGGAAGGGAGCTTGGAGGTCATCTAGTCCAACCCCCTGCTCAGACAGGAAACCCTATATACCATTTCAGACAAATGGTTGTCCAGTCTCTTCTTAAAGACTTCCAGTGTTGGAGCATTCAGAGCTTCTGGAGGTAGGTTGTTCCACTGGTTAATTGTTCTCACTGTCAAGAAGTTTCTCCTTAGTTCTAGGTTGCTTCTCTCCTTGATTAATTTCCATCCATTGCTTCTTGTCCTGCCTTCAGGTGCTTTGGAGAATAGCCTGACTCCCTCTTCTTTGGGGCAGCCCCTGAGATATTGGAACATTGCTATCGTGTCCCCCCTCGTCCATCTCTTCATTAAACTAGACATACCCAATTCCAGCAACCGTTCCTTATGTGTTTTAGCTTCCAATCATCTTTGTTGCTCTTCTCTGTCCTCTTTCTAGAGTCTCAACATCTTTTTTACATCGTGGTGACCAAAACTGGATGGACTGAGGACTACCTGTAAATAGCTAACTAACCCTGGCTATAATGGACATGAGTAAAGAAAGAGGAAGTTCTACCATCTACCGTAAATCAGACATGTCAAACAGAAGGCCCGGGGGCCGGATGCGGCCTGCGAAGTGGTTTCATGTGGCCCGCGAAGCCATCCTGGAAACAGTGAGGGTACGGCCCCCGCTGCCCTGGACCTGGACCAGGACAGCCGGGAGCCAATGTACAATTTTGTGGTGGCCATCTCTGCTGAAACGCATTCAGTCTTAGCTCCATAAGCCCCCCCCGCATGGCCTGAGAGGAACAGTGAGGCTCCTCCAGTGGACCATGCCTTGGCACTTGCCCCGGTCCCACCCCCTTCGGCCAGAGACCCTCAGATCTGTCCCACTCCTGCCCAGGCCCCCCACAGGCACCCTTGACGTGAACGGTGTAGAGTGGCCACACCCACCCAGTAGGCCACACCCACTCCACCCACCCAGTAGGCCACACCCACCCTGGCCACACACCCCCGCCCCCCCCCGAGGGCAACTGCAATGCTGATGTGGCCCTCAGTGAAATTGAGTTTGACACCCCTGATCTAAATAATTCACCGGCTGGCCCCCAAGTCGGGGAAATCTTCCTTACACACACACACCTTACTCCCAGGAAAGTATTAATTGATGGGGGGGGGAAACACCCCTTTTCTCCTGAAAATGAACATCTCATTTTCATCCTAACACCGAAAGGAACCATCCCCCCCCTTTGATATTCCCACACGTTCTTTGATCTGATAATTTCCATTTCCACGCCTGTGAGGGGAGGCAAGCGGTAGTGAAAATTAAAAGAAGAAAATGAAGGAAATGACAGTCATTTGCACTGAGGGGTGCAGCTTTTGCAATTAATAGTGTCTGGCTAGGAAGGTATTAGCTAGCAGATGGCAGATGTTAATGGAGCTGTTCAAATGGGAGACGGCAGAGGTCCTCATTAATGTTTGAAAAAGATAATAGGAGTCATAAATACGCTGGTGTTATTAACAGCAATTTTGCATCAGCTAAAATCTGACCCTTTCATCTTTAGGCTGCTGCAGAGAAGGGAAGTGATCTGATTCTGGGAAGTTTAGCTTTTTTTTTTTTTGAAAATCAGATTGAAGAGATGAAAGTCGGATTCATCTCTTGCTAATTTTTCCAAATACATTGCAATTTGTCTATTGTGCGAAGGAAAAAAAAGACACTGAGACTTTGGAAAAAATGCAGAGAAGAGCAACTGAGACGATTAAAGGCCTGGAAACTACAGAAGAACGGTTGCGGCATTTGGGTATGGCTAGCCTAGAGAAAAGAAGGACTAGGGCAGCGGTTCTCAACCTGTGGGTCGCGACCCCATTTGGGGTCGAGCGGCCATTTCACGGGGGTCGCCAAACAACGCAGTCCGCCATTTTTCCCCCTTTTCCTTAGCTGTGCTACTCCCTCTTATTCTATTGGCTTTTGAAAGCCAATAGAATTGACTCTCTTGAATAGAGTCTAATTCTATTGGCTTTCAAAAGCCAATAGGAATTGTCCAGGCTGTCTCCGCCCTGCTGAGCCCGCCAAAAGTCCCAGTCTGCAAATGGTGCTGCAAGTTGTCTGCAGCGAAGGCGAGCAGTCTGGAAGTTTCCACCCCTCCCTGCTGAGCAACTACTAAAATGTCAGTAAAAGAGGGCCAGGGGTGGGAGGTGGGAGGCCGGCGGGCGCAGGGAGGGTTGCTGGCACACGTGGGGCCCGGCGGGTGCCTTGCCTTCCTTGGGCTGGGCCAGCTGGTGGCCCAGCCGATGGTCACTCTGCACCGTCGCTGCCCCTTGCCAGCTACGCCTCGGCCGGCTCAGGGGACGGCACCACACATGCGCGGTGTTCCCGGGCAGGGAAATAGTCCTCGACTTACGACCGGTTGGGTAGTCCTCGACTTACGACCGGTTGGGTAGTCTTCGATTTATGACCGATTGGGTAGTCCTCAACTTACGACCGGTTGGGGGTCGCGGCATTAAAAAGGTTGAGAACCACTGGACTAGGGGGTGACATGATAGCTGCCACAAAGAGGAGGGGGTCAACTTATTCTCCAAAGCACCAGAAGGCAGGACAAGAAACAACGGATGGAAACTAATCAAAGAGAGAAGCAACCTGAAATTAAGGAGAAACTTCCTAAAGGTGAGAACAATTAACCAGTGGAACAGCTTGCCTCCAGAAGTTGTGGCCAGGAGCCAATGTACAATTTTGTGGTGGCCATCTATGCTGAAATGCATTCAGTCTTAGCTCCATAAGACCCTCCACGACTGCATGGCCTGAGAGGAACAGTGAGGTTCCTCCAGTGGACCATGCCTTGGCACTTGCCCTGGTCCCACCCCCTTCTGCCAGAGACCCTCAGATCTGTCCCACTTCTGCCCAGGCCCCCAGAGGCACCCTTGACGCGAACGGTGTAGAGCTGGCCATGCCCACCCAGTAGGCCACACCCACTCCATCCACGCCCACCCAGTAGGCCGCACCCACCCTGGCCAGACCCACCCGGCCCCCTAAGGGCAACCACAATGCTGATGCGGCCCTCAATGAAATTAAGTTTGACACCCCTGGTCTAGAAAGAGTGTAGAGAAGAGCAGCAAAGATGATCAGGGGACTGGAGGCTAAAGCATATAAGGAATGGTTGCTGGAATTGGGTATGTCTAGTTTAATGACAAGAAGGACTAGGGGTGACATAGCAGTGTTCCAATATCTCAGGGGCTGCCCCAAAGAAGAGGGAGTCAAGCTATTCTCCAAAGCACCTGAGGGAAGAAGCAACGGGTGGAAACTAATCAAGGAGAGAAGCAACCTAGAACTAAAAAGAAAATTCCTGACAATTAGAACAATTAACCAGTGGAGCAACCTGCCTCCAGAAGCGGTGAATGTTCCAACCCTGGAAGTTTTTAAGAAGATACTGGACAGCCATTTTGTCCGAAATGGTATAGGGTTTCCTGCCTGAGCAGGGGGTTGGACTAGATGACCTCCAAGGTCCCTTCCAACTTATTATTATTATTATTATTATTATTATTATTATTATTATTATTATTATTATTATTATTATTGCTAATCAAGGAGAGAAGCAACCTGAAATTAAGGAGAAACTTCCTAACAGTGAGGACAATTAACCAGTGGAACAGCTTCCGTTCAGAAGTTGTGGATGCAACAACACTTGAGGTTTTTAAGAAGAGAATGGACAATCACTTGTTTGAAATGGTAGAGGGACTCCTGCTTGAGCAGGGGGTTGGACTAGAAGACCTCCAAGGTCCCTTCCAACTCTGGTGTTAACTGAACTGAACACCAGTGAGGCTTTCTCAGCCATTGGTTCAGCTGAGACCATAGCATTTGCTTCATGACCACTGCAAAAAATGTTGTAAGATCGGGTCAGTCACAGGGGGCCCCAATTTATGACTGTCATTACTTAGGACTTTAATGATCGGGCTCCATTGTGGTTATAACTTGAGGACTGCCTGTATCTGCACCACCCTTAAAAAAATAATGGTTAGCCTTGACTCTGCTCACCTTTTGAAAGCCTTGAAGCCTTGAATATTTCCCTGTTATGGCGATCGGGGGAGTAAATGAGCCCACCCTGCCTGTGTAGGGTTTTTGTGGCAGCCATTTTGTGTTTGAATGAGTAAAACATCATTTTTTTAAAAAATCTTGTGCTTTTAAGCCTTTGTTAGATGTTCCAAGTCAGATTAGTGAGATGGGTGGCTAAATAAATCAGTTTTAAATAAATGCATAAATAAGTAGGATAGGATGGAGGGGAAAAAATCAAGATGGTGGCCATGATCAGGCATTGGATTGTGTAGTTGTAGCCACCGTCTTGACTTTTTTTGACCTCCTTCAAAAGAGGTCTGGGCTTATGAGTTCCCCCAATACACCAATTCCCCTCTGTCTGCTATTGGTCTCATTTTTGTACACACATTTTCAACTTACCTCCTATGTGATGCATAATTTCCTGTTATATGACCGGACCCATCACAGCCAGGAGTTGGGCACCTGAGAGGAAGAAGGAGGAGGAGAGGGAGGGAGGGAGGAAGGAGAGGGGAAGGATAGAGAAGGAAGAAAGAAAGGAAGAGGGAGAAGAAGAAGGAGAAGGAGGAAGAGGAGGAGAAGGAGAAGAAGAGGGAGAAGAAGAGGGAGAAGAAGGAGAAGGAGGAGGAGGAGGAGAAGGAAAAGGAAAAGGAAAAGGAGGAGGAGGAGGAGAAGGAGGAGGAGAAGGAGGAGGAGGAGAAGAAGAGGGAGAAGGAGAAGGAGAAGGAGAAGAAGAAGAAGAAGAAGAAGAAGAAGAAATTATCATCATCATCATCATCTCAGGATTCTTTTTTTACTATAGGTAAATTGTAAGGAAGAAAATTCCAGATCAACATAAACATGATTGTAAATTGGCTTCCCTTCTTTTTACACATCAAAGTAAGGCAAACCCAGGCCGTAACTTGTTTGAGCAGTGTGTTGTTTCCCCCCCCCCTTCTCTTATCACTGTCATTTGTCATTGAAGACATGTTGGCTCCTATGATTCTGGGAGCACAGAAAAGAGAAAGAAACCATAAAACCGAGGGGATGGGTGGTCCTATCAAATTTATTACTATTGAATGGGAGATCTGAAGCAGGATTTAAGACGAGAACAAAAATCTGCGCAGGAAAGAAGATTCAAACCGTTTCCCCACATTCAGATAGACTTGAAAGAGAGGGCCTAAACTAGGGGTCTTCCAACTCGGCCCTTTTATGACTTGTGGACTTCAAATCCCAGAATTCCTCAGCCACGTACTTTGGCTGAGGAATTCTGGGACTTGAAGTCCACAAGTCATAAAAGGGCCAAGTTGGAAGACCCCTGGCCTAAACCAACACATTCAACCCTATTCTCTTTAGGAATTCAAATAAGTAGTCCTCATTTAGTGACTGCCTTGTACGGGAACCCTTCAGTGACATCAATCCCTTTATGAGCAATCCTCACTCTTACGATGTTTGCAGGTCTGTAAGGCAAAGCCAAGCGGAAGCCAGATCAGAAGCACAGCTGTAGTTTCGTTTAGTGACCGCTTTGCCTATTGACTGCATTGGCAGATTTCAGGAGTCACTAAACAAGGACCATGTCTATGTTATTTCCAATCACTGGATGGACCAGCTTGTGCTTGAAGACGTCCAATAGAGCCCACCAATTCCTGCAGTTATAAAGTCTGCTATTGAGCTCTCCTTTATAAAAACTTACAGGTAAATCCCCAACTTACAGCTGCAACGAGGTTGCCCCTTACAGTTGTTGAGTTGTAAGAGTCTGAGGATCAGTGATGCACTTTTCATGAGATTTTGGTTGAAATTTCAAGGGTCAGCTTATCTGCAGATAGGCTTATCCACGATTATATGTGGTATATTTTTTATACAGGTAGTCCTCAACTTACAGTCATTCATTTAGTGACTGTCCAAGGTTATAAGGAACTGAAAAAGGTGACATGATGGGTCCTTGCACTTACGACCACTGCAGCATCTCACAGTCACATGATCAAAATCTGGCCGTTTGCCAACCAACATGTTTTTAAAATGGCTGCAGTGTCCCAGGGTCAGATGACTGCCATATAGCTGGAGGTTAAAACATATAAGGAACGGTTGCTGGAATTGGGAATGTCTAGCTAGCCTAATGAAGAGAAGGACGAGGGGGGACATGATAGCAGTGCCCCAATATCTCAGGGGCTGCCCCAAAGAAGACGGAGTCAAGCTATTCTCCAAAGCGCCGGAAGGCAGGAGAAGAAACAATGGATGGAAACTGATCAAGGAGAGAAGCAACCTAGAACTGAAGAGAAACTTCCTGACAGTTAGAACAATTAACCAGTGGAACAACCTGCCTCCAGAAGTTGTGGGTGCTCCAACACTTTTTAAGAAGAGATTGGACAACCATTTGTCTGAAATAGTATAGGGCAGGCGTGTCAAACTGCCGGCCCACAGGCCAGATGCGTCATGACAAAACCACGCCCACCTCATTGCCGGCAATGGGGAAAAAGTTGCAATATGTCACACGATGTCATGTGACGTCGCGAGTTTGACATGCCTGGTTTAGGGTTTCCTGCCTGAGCAGGAGGTTGGACTAGAAGACCTCTAAAGTCCCTTCCAACTTTATTATTATTATTATTATTATTATTATTATTATTAATCATCGCACAGTGAGCCAGATGTTCAGACTGGATTTGGCATTTTTGTCTACCTATCGAGTCCTTCCCAAGGACCTGGAATAGGCAGAGGTGGTTGTTTGATGGTATCACAGATATCATGTATTATTACTACTACTACTACTACTACTACTACTACTACTACTACTACTGCTACTACTACTACTACTGCTACTGCTACTACTACTGCTACTACTACTACTATCTTGCCAGCCAGCTTCTAGCAAGCAAAGTCAATGAGGAAAACTAGATTTGCTTAAAGAGCATGTGATTCATTTATCAACTGCATTGATTCGTTTAATAAACATGGCAAATAAGTCATAAAACTGGTCACGGCTTGCATAAACACAGAAATCCTGCTCCCAGTTGTGGGTTGTAAATTCAGGACTATCTACAATCGACTGTTCGCCTTAATTTCCCATTATATGTTATAATTTTTTAAATTTTTTTTGCCAACTATCAGAAAAATGCGGATAAATCTGTGTTTTGAAAGGCCTGAATGGGCTGAAGACGCTGTCAGTGATTTATTTAATTTCCATTTTTCTGGCCTGGTGGAGCAAGGGGGAGGAGGAATTTTTATGACTTCTCAATGAATTAATACAGGTCGTCCTTGACTTACGACCACAATGAGCCCCAAAATTTCTGAGACGTTGGTCAAGCGAATTTTGGCCCATTTTACGACTTTTCTTGCCACAGCTGTTAAGTGACTCCCTCCAGTGCTTAAGTTAGGAACACGGTTGTTAAGTGAACCCGGCTTTCCCCCCCCCCCCATTGGCTTTGCTTGTCAGGAGGTCACAAAAGGGGATCATGTGACTCTGGGGCGCCGCAACTGTCATAAATACAAGTCAAGTTGCCAAGCATCCAAATTTTGATCACATGACCATAGAGATGCTGCTATCGTCCTAAGTGTGAAAAACGGTCACAAGGCACATTTTTCAATGCCGTTGCAACTTTGAATGGCCACTAAATGAACTGTTGCAAGTCGAGGACTACCTATAGACTCCTATTTTTTATTTTTTATTTTTAAATTTACACAGGGATACAAAGGATAGCACATTGTGCTAACAGTGTGGAAATATATTCCCTGGAATTGCAAGACAAATACCGGTAGTTATCACTTCCCAAGGGTGGCAAAAACTCATTCAGGGTCAGAGAGGAGAGTGTGTGATTAAAAGGGACAGGTGTCCCAAAGGCAAAATTATAATTTCCACACAATGACTTAAGTGTTTTCCATAAGCATATGGACTAAATTTCACCTCCTTTTGCGTTGAAAAATCTTTGAACAATTCTCTCAGAACTCCTTATAACAATCATTCACAACTTTGCTAGTGTAATTAGCACCTTATTAAGACACCCGGCAGCTTCTGGATCAAGTTGCAGGTGGTCCTCGACTTACGACCACAACTGAGCCCAACATTTCTGTTGCTAAGGGAGACCATTTGTTGAGTGAGTTTTGTCCCATTTTACGACCTTTCTTGCCGCCGTTGTGAAGTGAACTGCTGCAGTTGTTAGGGTAGAAACGTGGTTGTTAAGTGAATCCGGCTTCCCCATGGCTCGTCAGAAGGTTGCAAAAGGGGACATGGCCACCGTCATCAATATGAGTCAGTGGCCAAGCGTCTGAATTTTGATCACGTGACCCTGGGGATGCGACAACGGTCGTAAGTGTGGAAAATGGTCACGGGTCACTTTTTTCGGTGCCGTTGTACCTTTACAACCTGTCTTGCCACAGTTGCTAAGTGAATCATGGCAGTTTGTTAAGTTAACAACATTGTTGTTAAGTGAATCTAGCTTCCCCATTAACTTTGCTTGTCAGAAGGTCGCCAAAGGAGATCATGGTGACGCAGGACACTGCAACCGTCATAAATAAGAGTCAGTTGCCAAGCGTCTGAATTTTGATCAACCAACCAACCAACCAACCAACCAACCAATCCATCAGCTGGAAGGGACCTTGGAGGTCTTCTAGTCCAACCTGTGCTCAAGCAGGAGACCCTATACCAGGGGTCTTCTAACCTGGCCCTTTTATGACTCGTGGACTTCAGCTCCCAGAATTCCTTAACTAGGCGTGCCTGGCTGAGGAATTCTGGGAGTTGAAGTCCACGAGTCATAAAAGGGCCAGGTTTGAAGACCCCTGCCCTAGACCATTTCATATGATCATGTGGCCATGGGATGCTGCAACAGTTGTCAGTGTGAAAAATGGTCATAAATCACTTTTTCAGTGCTGTCGTAACTTCCAACGGTCACCAGACGAATGGCTGTAAGCCAAGGACAACCTGTAGACTGAAGAAGCTACTTGAGTAAGCAACTAAATGTTTCAAAACCAATAAGCAAAGAAGTCCGATTACCCAACTAGGTAACATCATCAGTGCTAGAAGGGAATAGGGTTTGGGGTGGGCAACCTTGGCTCTTTTATGACTTGTGGACTTCAACTCCCAGAATTCCTGAGCCAGCATGGCTCAGCTTGGAAACCTCTCCCTTTCCCCTCAGTGTGGCTGGCTCAGGAATTCTGGGAGTTGAAGTTGACGAGTCATAAAAGAGCCAAGGCTGCCCACCCCTGCACTAGATAGAATAGGGCTCTTCAAAATTGGCTCTTTTATGAGCCAGCATGGGGGAACTGTGGCCCCCTCATGACTTGTGGACTTCAACTCCCAGAATTCCTGAGCCAGCATGGCTCAGCTTGGAAACCTCTCCCTTTCCCCTCAGCACGGCTGGCTCAGGAATTCTGGGAGTTGAAGTCCACGAGTCATAAAAGGGCCAAGGTTTAACTACCCCTGTACTAGTGTTTCCTTGATTAAGCTGTTGTGTGGTTTATGTGATGACTAAGGAGATGTTTAGTCATCCACGTCACAGTTGTTCAAAAGATGCTTTTTCAAGAGGCAGCTGGATTTCCTTATTTTTCTTTGAAGATGTTTCGCTTCAGAGCCGGAGAAGCTTCTTGGATGAGGAGCAAAAGTCTTCCAAGAAAAACAAGAAAGTCCAATTGCCTCCTGAAAGAGCATCTTTGGGATGATGGCTTATGTGACGCAACCGTTTGCCTGAATGTGGGAAACAAACTGGTAGAAAAGTCCTCAGATGCTTGATGCAGGGTGATTGAGACTGGTTACATTTGTGCTTCAAAAATGAACAAATTGTTGTTGACCCGGACTTAGGGCACAGGATTAATTGTGAATATGTGCAGATGGCCCCACTACCTCTGGCCACGTGCAGAACCATGAATGCAAGGTCATAAAAGGACAGGAAAGGAAACACTCAATATCCTAACCCTCCTGGGAACATATGGTGTGTTAGGGAAACACCTAAACCACCCCAAAGGGAACATATGGTGTCTCAGGGGAACACCCAAAAGGGAACATTTTAGCTACTTCTGCTTTCTTCCTTCTTATCTACAGTGTGCCAGCCTTAAAGGGCCAAGTCTTTATCTTATAGTAGGGACCAAAATTGTGGAAACCTTTTGGGAAAAGTGTATTTTTGAGGTATGGTGCCTAATAACACCACTTTTCTTTTGGAGTAGCACCATAACATTATGTATCAATGGAAAGATAATTAAATCAAGAATGCAATGCAACAACGTTTGTTCAATTATCTGTATTCTATAAAAAGGTATAGCCAAATAACCAGAAAAAGGAAGCCCAACTGGCTTAGGTTGATCTCAGGTAGCTTTCCTTCATCCGACTGTAGCCAATAAGCGTGAGTGTTTAGAGAGCCAATCAGATGTCATCTTGTCTTGGCAATGAGCCAATCAGATCACGGTAGGATTCAGTTATTGGTGTCATGTATTGAAGCTGAGAGGAGGACATGTGTCAGTGTGTTACGTGATGGCTATCAAGTTGGCTGGGGTTTTTTTGTGTTCTTTCATTGAGTGAGCTTGTAAAACGTAATAAAATTAAAGTCATGGTGCAAAGAGTTGACTGGTTGCCCAGAAAACGATGTAAAATGGTATTATTAAGTGAACCAGGCTACAGTTATAAAGAAATTAGAAGAAAAATGGGTGGAAACTTAACCAAAGGTGGCATTTCTACTGTACACTTTTCCCAAAAGGTTTCCACAATTTTGGCCACCGCTGTATGTGTGCCAACTTTGCTGGGTGAATTGCTTATGTAATCAAAGAAAGTATAAAAATAAGGCCTTTCTGATACTTGGGGTTTTTTCTCTTTTTAGAGAAGCTTGTTCAGCTGAATTAAAAACATAAAGCAAGAAGGCAACTTCTGGTTTCCTGTATTTTTTATCAAGCAAAACCTCAAAACCTGCACAGCATTGTGTGCTTTTTTTCTCTGATTCCCATTCCTTCTGCAAATACAATTCTATTCAAATATACCTATGAAGTCTTGCCATTATTCTGATCCTGCTGAATACAGGTAGTTCCCGACTTACGACTGGCCACTTAACGGCTGATCGAAGCTAGCACAGACCTCCTTGAAGCTACTTACAACGTGGTTTCCAAGTTTAAATAGCTGCCCACCCATGGTCTGTAATGCTCTCTACATGGGGCAACCTTTGAAGAATGTCCGGAGACTGCAAGTAGTCCAGAATGCAGCCGCGCGAGCTGTCTTGGGTCTGCCAAGACATGCTCATATCACTCCAGCCCTCCGTGAGCTGCACTGGCTACCAATTGGTCTCCAAACACAATTCAAAGTGTTGGTTATGACCTATAAAGCCCTATATGGCAATGGACCAGGATACTTGCGGGACCGTCTCCTGCCTCATGAATCCCAGCGACCGGTCAGGGTGCATAGGGTTGGCCTCCTACGGGTCCCGTCTGTTAGACAATGTTGTCTGGCGGGGCCTAGGGCTAGGGCCTTCTCCGTTGCTGCCCCAGCCCTCTGGAACCAGCTTCCCTCCGAGGTTCGTACTGCTTCCTCCCTCCTAGCTTTCTGGAAACTCCTGAAGACGCATCTATGCCGACAGGCTTGGGGCGTATGAGCTGTGCTCTGCCCCTGGGCCCTAGGAGTGTCCCTCCATCAGTGACTGTCAGCTGATTGTGTTTGTATGTGGTGTGAATGAAATTAATTTTTAAATTTTTATTATATTATTGTATTGTTGTTGTGAGCCGCCCTGGGTCTTCGGAGAAGGGCGACATATAAATTTGATTAAACTTGAAACTTGAAACATGGTCAACGTGACTGGGCACTTGGCTACTGCCCCGCTGTTATGGCCATTTGAATCCCATGGTCGCATGATTTGTGACATTTTTTTTTTTTGCCAGAAACTGATGTTTACTTCCTGTTTCTGTCAAAAAAAACAAAACACCCCACCTACAGGGTGTAATGGGTTCGTGTAACAAGCGTAGCATTCTCTTAGTGACCGTGGTGTTCCTTTAAGAACCACCACAAAAAAGAATTGTAAAATCGGTTGCAGTCATCGGGAGTTGCTTAATGACTGCCACGACTTACGACGATAATTCCAGGTTTAATTTTGATCCTAAGTTGAGGATTACTTGTAGTAACTTTGAATGCAGTGATGTGTCAAGAAGACTTAATTAATCGAGTTTTAACTGAAGAAGAAAAACGATGCCGTCGTCTGCAGAAAGAACGGAGAGAAATTCTCGAGTGTCACTGAGGGGGAAGCTAGAGACTGTTCTTTGAAAAACCTTGGACACTTTTTCTAGTGCGGACCAGGCATTTTGCTGTCTTCGTAGTTTGTGGTCCATGAGTTGTCAACTCTGCTAACAAAACCAGTGCTATTAGACAGAAGACGGACTGCTAATATTGCATTGTTCACTAGAAAACCATTAAGAGATTTGGGGGAAAAAATAAGTTGCATTAGTCAAGGATGCTCAATCAAAATCTGCCTGAGATTCAAATAGCCAATCAAAATCTGCCTGAGATTCAAATATATATATATATATATATTCTGAGGTTTTCGCGGGTGTTTGTATGTAGGTCTTTGGTTCTTCGGGTTTTCTCCCACGTAGAATTTGAAGTGTCTTGGCGACGTTTCGACGAAGTCCCATTCGTCATCTTCAGGCTGGTGCTTTCGGCTTTGTGCTTCTAGGAGCAATGTGTGATTGTAGCTGTTTCTTCCTTTTAACTGCCTGTGGGGGTTTGAACTGATTGGCTGGGAGCTCGGCTGTGTTCTGATTGGGTGGAGGTGTGTTCTGATTGGTTAGGGGCTTGGCTGTGCTCTGATTGGATGGAGGGTTGGCTGTGCTCTGATTGGCTGGGGGAGTGTTCTGTTTGGGTGGGGGCTTTGTTGTGCTCAGGTTAGTCTGAGTTGCAGGGGGAATAGAGATGGTGAGCTGCATAGCTGTTTGGCTTCGCGTTCGTGGTCGTGCCTCATCTTCATGGTGGGTGTCAGTTTGCTTCATGTATGGATTGGAGGGGTTTAAGGTGGTTAATGATGCAGCTGTGGTCTGGCTTCTGACTTCATCGAAACGTCGCCAAGACACTTCAAATTCTACGTGGGAGAAAACCCGAAGAACCAAAGACCTACATATATATATATATGTATATATATAAATCAGTGTGAATGTATAAACAATTCAGGCAATTTTTCCTACTGTCATCCAAACTCTGTGTCCCTTCCCAATCCAGTACAGGTAGTCTTTGACTCATGACCACAAAATTTCCATTGCTAAGTGAGTTCAGTGAGTTTTGCCCCATTTAACCCCCTTCCTTCATTTCCTCGCTAAATGAATCACTGCGGTTGTTAAGTAAGAAACACAGATGTTAAGTGAATCTGGCTTCCCCATTTGACTTTGCTTATCAGACATTTTGCAAAAGGGGATCACGTGACACACATATACACACACACCCCGGGACACTGCAACCGTCATAAGTACATGGCAGTTGGCAAGCGTCCGAATTTTGATCCTGTGATCGTAACGGTCGTTAAGTGTGAAGAATGGTCACTTTTTTCGCTGCGGTTGTAACAAATGGTTGCAAGTCAAGGACTACTCGGTACTTGGTAGGTAAAGTCAGCTCCCAGGCAGATTTCGGTTTTAAAGGGAAATTGCAAGCAAAGAATAAGAAGCAGGGAAGGATAGGGAAAAAGAAACAGAGATCTGAGTTTAGCGCAAACATACTTGAGGTCAGCAGAGTGGGCAGCCATGAGGTTTCTGAGACTCTTGTCAGCAAGAGGACAACCAGAAAGGCTGAAAAAGAAGAGATGGAATATTTGGATAAGCTAAAAAAAAAAAAAAAGTTGGGAAAATCAAAGCAAGGGGAAGAGGGAATAGACAGGGCTGAGCAATTGGAGCGACGTTATAACTGGCGGACTTCAACTCCCAGAATTCCTGAGCCAGCCAGCCATAGCTGGCTGGCTCAGGAATTCTGGGAGTTGAAGTCCACGGGTCATAACGTTCTCGTAGTTGCCCAGCCCTGGAACAGAACCAAAGTATGCACACTTTTTATTTTATTTTTCTTAAAGAAAAGATTTTATTTTATTTTGTTTTAAAGAGACAGTCACAATCCGAAAAGAGTAAGGGTAGGTAAGGTGAACTAACCTGCGATGAGAAGCATAATTTCCCGTGATGTGTCCGCTGCCATCACAGCCTGGGGTAGGGCAACTGAACGAAAATAATTATGGGGAAAAAACGTGAGTGGCCAAAAAATATAAAGAAACCAGTAAGATTCGTGCATATGTGATAAAAAAATATATCTAAAAATAGAAAAAAAAGGAGAAGATTATCTCTCTCTCTCTCTCTCTCTGGTCATAGAAATTTGGGGTGGTTGGAATTATAACAGAGTTTTAGGGGTTTTTAGAAGTCCAATCGCCTTCTCTGGGAGAGCTACAACTGGTGAGCAGCAATATTATATTCTTATTAAGCCCCCCCCATGACCCTCATGATGTAACCTCCCCATCACAAGACCCATCAGAAGGCTCTCACTGGTGTCTCACACCTGACCCACCACAACACTCTCACTTGACACACCCACACCTGACCCATCACAAGACCCATCACAAGACCCTCACTTGACACACCCACACCTGACCCATCACAAGACCCATCCATCACAAGATCCTCACTTGATACACCCACACGTGATCCATCACAAGACCTTCATTTGACACACCCACGCCTGACCCATCACAAGACCCACCACAAGATCCTCACTTGATGCACCCACACCTGATCCATCACAAGACCCTTACTTGATACACCCATGCCTGATCCATCACAAGACCTTCATTTGACATAGCCACATCTGACCCATCACAAGACTCTCACTTGACACACCCACACCTGATCCATCATGACCTTCACTTGACACACCAACATCTGATCCATACAAGACCCAGCACAAGACCTTCACTTGACACACCCACGCCTGATCCATCACAAGACCCATCAGTCACCTGACCTGATGGGACCCTCACCTGATGTGACCTCACCATCACAAGTCCTACTGACCACACAAAGCCCTTATAAACAGACACTGAAGCATCACTAGACACCCCCTAAACTCCACTGAAGACGCTACCTAGCCTGGTAATGAAATGTTCAGAAACCAACCCACAAGCTTGGTTAATGAACCTTCACTTATACCCTTTTATATATCTACAAATCTACATATCATATTCTTTTATACAGGTAGTCCTTGACTTACAACAGTTCATTTAGCGACTGTTCAAAGTTACAATGGCACTCAAAAATGGGACTGATCGCCATTTGTCAGAGTTACGACCTTTCCAGCATCCCCATGATCACGAGATCAAAATTCAGATGCTTGGCAACTGGTTCATATTTATGACGGTTGCAGTGTCCCAAGGTCATGTGATCCCCTTTTAGACAAGCAAAGTCAATGGGGAAGCCAGATAACTGGGTGACTAATTTAAGAACGGCAGCGATTCACTTAGCAACTCTGGCAAGAAAAGTTGTAAAATGGGCAAAACCCACTTAACAAGTGTCTCACTTAACGACAGAAATTTTGGCCTCAACTGCGGTCGTAAGTCAAGGACTACCTGTGTATCTACGTAGTTTGCAAACAGAATCCTGAAGCATCACCTTGGCTCTTTTATGACTCATGGACTTCAACTCCCAGAATTCCTGAGCCAGCGACGCTGAGGGAAAAGGGAGAGGTTTCCAAACTAAGCCATGCCGGCTCAGGAATTCTGGGAGTTGAAGTCCACGAGTCATAAAAGAGCCAAGGTTGCCTAGCCCTGCCTTAAGGGGGAGAATGATAAATTGATTGCTGTTTAAAAATAAATCTCCTTCCCCAAGAGATAAGTAATTGGATATCCTGATTTTCCATAATGTGCCAGAGAAAATGGAGACAGGACTTGTAGGATTAGTTCACTGCCCATCCTATGGATAAAATGAGAATACCCCATAGATTAGACCTGGGCATTTTATGATCCTTTGTTTAGTCCATGTGAAGTCAATCGGAAATTAGAAATCAAATGTAAATAAGTGTATGCCACTGCTTTTTGAGGTAGTCCTCGACTTAGGACCACAACTGAGCCCAACATTTCTGCCATTAAAGAGACATTTGTTAAAGTGAGTTTTGCCACCTTTTACAAATTTCTTGCCATGTTTTTTAAGCGAATCACTGCAGTCGATAAATCGGTAACCCGGTTGTTAAGTGAATCTGGATTCCCCCATTGACTTTCCTTGTCAAAAGGTTGCAAAAAGGAATCACATGACCTCAGGACACAGCAACGGTCATAAATATGAACCCAGTAACCAAGCATCTGAGTTTTGATCACATGAGCACAGGGATGCTACAAAGGGTGAAAAATGGTCATGTCATTTTTTCAATGCCGTTGTAACTTTGAACGGTCACTAAATGAACCATGATAAGTCGAGAACTACCTGTATTTTGAAGGCAACTGCTGGCTTTTTTTTTTCAATTAATGTAGGTCCATGCTTGTGTGTCTACCCGTGTTTTCCCCAAAATAAGACCGGGTCTTATATTAATTTTTGCTCCAAAAGATGCATTAGGGCTTATTTTCTGGATAGGGTTTATATTCAGGGAAATAAGATACTAAATGCGTCATAGGCAACCTTGGCTCTTTTATGACTTGTGGACTTCAACTCCCAGAATTCCTGAGCCAGCATGGCTCAGCTTGGAAACCTCTCCCTTTCCCCTCAGCGTGGCTGGCTCAGGAATTCTGGGAGTTGAAGTCCATGAGTCATGAAGGGTCATAGTTCCCCCATGCTGGCGCAGGAATTCTGGGAGTTGAAGTCCACCAGTCATAAAAGAGCCAAGGTTGTCTACCCCTGATCTGGCTGATGATCTTAAATGGGGCTTATTTTTGGGGTGGGGGTTTATATTACGAGCGTCCTGAAAAATCATGCTAGGGCTTATTTTCCGGTTGGGTCTTATTTTCAGGTAAATACGGTATGTATTTTCACAGCCCTTTTGGTTCAGCCTTCCATAACAATTCCAATTTCTCATATGTCCCCTTGGGGAAATTAACTGTCATGGCCGTGTTATGCCATGATGGCTTGGTTACAGAGAGGCAACAAGCTGGCTTGTCATATTAAGTAGTTACTAAGTGGTTAGCAGCTGCCTATTTTCAGCTAAAAAAAAATCACTTCTTCTATGAGATCAGTGGTGCCCTCTGAGTTCGACTGTTTTCTTGCAGACGTTTGATTACCCTACTAGGTAGCATCATCAGTGCTTCCTTCTGGCTCATAAACCTGGAGGTGGCAAGACCGACAAAGATGACAAAGGATCTGGAGGCTAAAGCATGCAATGAAGGCAACTAGGTATGTTTAGCCCAGGGACAGGCAATCTTGGCTCTTTTATGACTCGTGGACTTCAATTCCCAGAATTCCTGAGCCAGCCTCGCTGAGGGGAAAGGGAGAGGTTTCCAAGCTGAGCCAGGCTGGCTCAGGAATTCTGGGAGTTGAAGTCCACGAGTCATGAGGGGGCCATAGTTCTCCCATACTGGCTCAGGAATTCTGGGAGTTAAAGTCCACGAATCATAAAAGAGCCCAGGTTGCCTAGCCCTGCCCAAATGCCTGAATTTTGATCATGTGACCATGAGGAAAAAATATTTAAATATTTAAACCAGGGGTCTTCAAATTTGGCTCTTTTATGACTTGTGGACTTCAACTCCCAGAATTCCTGAGCCAGCCTCGCTGAGGGGAAAGGGAGAGGTTTCCAAGCTGAGCCAGGCTGGCTCAGGCATTCTGGGAGTTGAAGTCCACGAGTCATAAAAGAGCCTAATGAGGAGAAGGCTTAGGAGTGACATGCTAGCATCTTCAAGTCATTGAAGGGCTGTCCCAGAGAAGAGAGGGTTGACTTATTCTCCAAAGGACCTGAGGGCAGGACAAGAAGCAATGGGTGGAAGCTTGTCAAAAGGAGGCCCAACCTGGAACTAAGGAGGGATTTCCTGATAGTAGTGAGAACAATTAATCAGTGGAACAGTTTGCCTCCAGAAGTTGTGGGTGCTCCATCATTGGAGGTCTCCAAAAACAGATTAGACAACCATTTGTCTGGGATGGTATAAGGACTCCTGTCTTGGGCAGAGGGGGGGGGTTGGACTAGAAGACCTCCAAGGTCCCTTCCGGTTGTATGATTCTACGTTTTACCATGTTGCATGAACCGTGCCCTCACATTAAGCCACCATATGGTTTATTTGTTTGTCAAATGCAATGTTATTTATACAAACTCAGCCACTGGATTCTGTTAACTTGCCATGGTTATCTCTTCCATTATCAGATATGGCTATGAGGTCAGTGTGTTAAGCAGCTGGAAAGCTCCTTTAAACCAAATAAAATGTTCCAAAAAGATTTGAACATCTTGAATCTTGTACAATGGATTCTCTCAGGCTTGTCAACTTTTTAATTTGAAAGGTGAGAATCCTGCCAAGTTCTTTAATATGGTAGCTAAGCAGCTAAATCCTCTAATGGTTAACTGGAGGGTGAAGTTTATCTCAGATCCCTAGAATATTAAAAGTAGAGAAGCCAGACAAGTGGAGGAGTAGATTTCAGAGAAGAAAAAAAAAAAGGGTTTTTAAGAGAATCTACAACCACAGGGAGACAGTGCCGATGAAGGTATTCGTGTAAATATAAACTCTAATCCTTTTTTTTCTTTCAACGTTCCTAAAAGCTAAAACAAAAAAACCCGCTCATGATTTTTTTTTACCTTGCCATGTGTTGTGTATTTATTCCAGTAGACATATTACATCCCTTGCACACCCCCTCCCCTTTTCCATTTGGAAAAAATCACACCTCCAAATATGAATTTCGAAGACTCAACAACCCTTGGGAATCTAACAATCGCAGATGCTAGTTAATCCTTCTGTCTCACAATTTTATCCACACACACCCCCTCAACCTTCTACGATCTCAGGGCAGGAGAAACGCCGCTCGCCAAGGAGGTTGCAAAGAGGGCGGGACATTTCGGAAACGGTTGTGACAGTGTGCAAACAAGGAAGCGAAGCAATATGTTAAGCAAAAGTTGTTTTCTGCTCCCACATTCCAGCGTGAATGTAAATAAAATGCATTTATCACCGCTTGGACCAGACGTCGTAAGGTTGGGGTGGCTTTGATTAACCGTTCTTACCCCCTCACCCCAATTCCTAAATCGTGGCAAAGCTCCAACTTAAGAAGAGACCTTAAGGAGTGGCTCTTCATATGAGCAAATCAGCGACAGCTTTTGGGTTTTAAATAAAATCCTTCCTGTTTGAAACCTGAATGAATCTTGGCTGGGATTTTGAATGCAGAAACACAGAAAACTGGATGGCAGAAAAAAGGCCTAGTGATCCATGGAGTCTGTCCTTTGAGATTTTTGTTATTTTTTTTAATATAAGGGGGGAGGGGATGATGCTCTCTGAGCTTGGTGTTTTTCTTGCAGACGTTTCATTATCCAACTAGGCAACATTATCAATGCTAGAAGGAAGTAGAGTTTGTGGAAGGGAGGAGGAGGAGGAGGAGGAGGAGGAGGAGGAGGAGGAGGAGGAGGAGGAGGAGGAGGAGGAGGACGACAACTCTGGGGTCTTTGGTGATCTCTGAGCTTGGTTGTTTTCTTGCAGACGTTTCATTACCCAAATAGGCAACATCATCAGTGCTAGAAGGAAGTGGGGTTTGTGGAAGAGAGGAAGAGGAGGAGAGGGGGAGGAGGAGGACTGTGGGATCCTTGGTGCTCTCGGAGGTTGGTGGTTTTCTTGCAGACATTTCATTACCCAACTAGGCAACATCATCAATGCTAGTCATTTTTGACATACTTACTATTTTTAAATTTAAATTTGTTTATTTTTTTTGTTTTATTTTTATCATTTTTTGCCGGATGATCGACATATCCCAAGCATGTTTCAGCTCAGTTATTGATGACCAAACCACTACCTTGGCTGGAAGTTGGTTCCAAACTTCTACCCCTCTTTCCTACTCTCTAGCATGACCTTTGAACTTTGAATGTCTTAAAGACCCCTGCTAAGTACAGGAATCTAAATGAAAGCAAACTAGAAGAGAGCTGAGGGGGCTCTATGGCAGTAGGTTTCTGGTCAGTCAGAAGCCATTTGTGGACTTTCTGCGAGTTACAATACAATAATAGATGGTTAACAGAACTGTAACTGTGGAAGTCAGCTTGTTGTCGGGATTACCCGTCAACTGCTTTATTCTACAGTAGATAGATCAGAGGTCGCCAACCTTTTTGATTTGGCACCCTGGAAAGGGAGGCAAGCCCTATATGGCAATGGGCCAGGATACTTGCGGGACCATCTTCTGCCTCATGAATCCCAGTGACCGGTCAGGGCGCATAGGGTTGGCCTCCTACAGGTCCCGTCTGTTGGACAATGCCGTCTGACGGGATCTAGGGTTAGGGCCTTCTCTGTTGCTGCCCCAGCCCTCTGGAATCAACTTCCCTCAGAGGTTCGTACTGCTCCTTCCCTCCTAGCTTTTGGTAAACTTTTAAAAACACATCTATGCAGACAGGCTTGGGGCGTGTGAGCTGCGCTCTGCCCCTGGGCCTTTGATTGGGACTGTATGTTGTATGAGTGAGTATAGTTTTTATAGTTTCATAGTTTTATATTGTACCATTTTTTAAGTGACCTATGTACTTTGTACTTCTATTTCTGTTGTGAGCTGCCCTGAGTCTGGGGAGAAGGGCGGCATATAAGTCCAAATAAATGAAAATGAAATGAAAGGCACCATTACGCATGCGCATGCACACACAAATGGGCCACGCACGAGTGCAAACAGGCCACATGCGAGCCCATGCGCAGGTGCAAACGGGGCTGTGCGAGCATCGCAAATGGGGTGGTGCTAGCACCAGCGGGACACTTGGGGTGGGGCGGCACTAGTGCTGGCGGAACACTTGGGGCGGGGCGACGCTAGCACCGACGGGATGCTCGGACAGCGCTAGCATGAGTGTGGAGGGTGAGTGCATGCACACATGCGCGTGCACTGGCCTTCCCTTCACACGGCCTGGTGGCCAAGAGGCCACAGCCTGGTAGTGGGCCATGGCCCACAGGTTGGGGACCTTGAGGTAGATGGTAGGTCAAACGGGTTGACTGATAATAGATTTTTATCTTTGAAATATTTTTTAATGCTGTATAGTAATTCAGTAAATACAGTAGTGGCCAAAATTGTGGAAACCTTTTGGGAAAAGTGTACAGTAGAAATGCCCCCTTTGGTTAAGTTTCCACCCATTTATCTTCCAATTTCCTTATAACCGCAGCCTTGTTCACTTAATAATTACTATTTGACATCGCTTTCTGGGCAACCGGTCAACTCTTTGCACCATGACTTTAATTTTATTACGTTTTACAAGCTCACTAAATGAAAAATCACAAAAAAACCCCCAACCAACTTGATAGCCATCACATAACACACTGACCAATGTCCTCCTCTCGGCTTCAATACATGACATCAATAACTGAATCCTACTGTGATCTGATTGACTCATGGCCGAAACAAGATGACACCCGATTGGCTCTCTAAACACTCATGCTCATTGGCTACAATCTGACTACTGTAATGCTCTCTACATGGGGCAGCCTTTGAAGAATGTCCGGAGACTGCAAGTAGTCCAGAATGCGGCCGCGCGAGCCGTCTTGGGTCTCCCAAGACATGCTTATATCACTCCAGCCCTCCATGAGCTGCACTGGCTACCTATTGGTCTCCGAACACAGTTCAAAGTGTTGGTTATGACCTATAAAGCCCTTTATGGCAATGGACCAGGATACTTGTGGGACCGTCTTCTGCCTCATGAATCCCAGCGACCGGTCAGGGCTCATAGGGTTGGCCTCCTACGAGTCCCGTCTGTTAGACAATGTCATCTGGCGGGGCCTAGGGCCAGGGCCTTCTCCGTTGCTGCCCCAGCCCTCTGGAACCAGCTTCCCTCAGAGGTTCGTACTGCTTTCTCCCTCCTAGCTTTCCGGAAAGCGCTGAAGACACATCTATGCCGACAGGCTTGGGGCGTATGAGTTGTGCTCTGTCCCTCGGCCCTAAGAGTGTCCCGCCATCAGCGGCTGTGAGCTGAATGTGCTTGTATGTTGTGTGAATGGAATTAATTTTTAAATTTTTAAATTAATTGTGTTTTTAAATTGTTTTGTTGTTGTGAGCTGCCCTGAGTCTTGGGAGAGGGGCGGCATATAAATTAAACAAACAAACAAATAAATAAAATAAAATAAAATAAAATAAAATAAATAAATGAATGAAAGCTACCTGAGATCCACCTAAGCCAGTTGTGCTTCCTTTTTCTGGTTGTTTGGCTATAACTTTCATAGAATACAGTACATATAATTGAACAAACCATGTTGCATTACATTGTTGATTTAATTATCTTCCCACTGATATATAATTTTGTGGTACTATTCCCCCCCCCAAAAGTGGTGTTATCAGCCATCAAACCTCAAAAATACACTTTTCCCAAAAGGTTTCCACAAGTTTGGCCACAGCTGTCAAGATCTAGAAGTTCATAAACGGTGGACCTGTTTTGCGAACGGTAGCGTAGGGAAACTATGACTGCTGAAATACATTTATCCGTAGTCAACCAGAGAGGGACAATTATGTGTACAGGAAGTCCTCGACTTATGGCCGTTTGTTTAGTGACCGTTTGAAGTTACAACGGCACTGAAAAAAGGGACCCGTGACCATTTTTCACACTTAGGACACGTTGCAGCATCCCCACCGTTCACACCGTCGAAATTCAAACGCTTGGCAACTGGCATGTACTTAACGACGGTTGCAGCGTCCTGGAGGGGGGGAGGGATCACGTGATCCCTTCTTGCGACCTTCGGACAGGCAAAGTCAATGAGGAAGCCAGGTTCACTTAACAACCGAGTTGCTGCCTTAAGCACCGCAGTGATTCACTTAACAACCGTGGCAAGAAAGGTTGTAAAAGGGGGGCAAAGCTCACTTGGCCACAGAAATGTGGGGCTCAGCTGTGGGCGTAAGTCGAGGACTACCTGTATCTTTGCTATTTTTGTGGTTAGGCACATTTTTCTGGTTTTGTTGTCTCCCCCTCCCCCTTTTTTTCCCTCCGTTTTTATGTTTTCTGGTTTGGTTTTGTTCTCTCTTTTTTGGGGGGTCTTTTAACTTTGGAAATAAAATAAAACCTTTTATAAAGGGAGAGGAGTGGTGTCCCCCCCGGGATCTTTTAGGTCAGGGCTTTTCAACCAGTGGTACGGGTACCACCCGTGGTACATTGGCACCTGGCAGGTGGTACGCGACCATCCTAGAAAAGTGGTAGCGGGGGAGGGGAATGAGCTGAACCGGTGGCAGCACCACACAAGCCTGAGCCAGAGATGGCTGGAGCTGCAGGGCTATCAGGGCTCAGCAGAAGTGCCAGGATCAGCGCTTCTTCGGGACTGTCAGGGCTCAGTGGAAGCATCAGGATCAGCACCAGGCTCCAGCTGGAGCTCGGCACTGATCCTGGTGCTTCTGTTGAGCCCTGAAGAAGCGCTGATCAGCTGGAATGTTGCAGCATCTCCAGGGTCATGAAAGCGCCATGAAAGCTGCAGGGCTGTCAGGGCTCAGTGGAAGCACCAGGATCACTGCCGCTTTCCAACTGATTGGCGCTTCTTCAGAACTGTCAGGGATAGTGGAAGCGCCAGGATCAGCGCCAGGCTCCAGCTGGAGCTCGGTGCTGATCCTGGTGTTTCTGCTGAGCCCTGAAGAAGCACCAATCAGCTGGAAAGCAGCACTGATCCTGGCGCTTCTGCTGAGCCCAGAAGAAGCGCCGATCAGCTGGAATGTTGCAGCCTCTCCAGAGTCTTGTGATTTACATTCAGATGTTTGGCAATTGATTCATATTTATGATGGTCACAGTGTCCCAGGGTCATGTGAAGTGACCAAAACCTGCTGCAACCACCCAGCAGACGGGGGAATAAAAACCAAACACCCCCCAACCCACCCCCACTGCCAATCCTCAACAGAAGTGCTCACAACAATGAAAACCTCGGACAGGAGGAAGAGCGCCACCGGGTGGGCAGGCAGGTGTCTTGCTCAGCTGTGGCACTTTTTTCAGTACCACTGTAACTTCGAACAGTCACTAAGCGAACTGTTGTAAGTCGAGGACTACCTGTACTTTATCACTTTTTTCCTTTTTTTTTTTTTGGTCATCAAGTTTTTGACCCCTTGCTAGGCGACTGATGGTACTCGGATGTTGCCATATCCTAAAAGTGGTACAATGGGTGAAAAGGTTGAAAAGCCCTGTTTTAGGTCACGACTGCTTAGCCAAGCTGGCAGACTCACGTGAGTAACTCTTTCTTGATTTCCTTGGAAAGGAACTTAAGCTTGAAGTTGGTTAAGGTGATTTCTCCCGGGTATTTTCTTTCTTCAAAGTTTTCTTCCGGGACTTCTTGTTCGTCGGCTTCCGAGGAGGCGAATGAACGGGCAGCGGGCTCTGACTGCAAAAAAAAAAAAGCAAACCCAGAAAATATTCCAGAGGGAGTAGAGGTAGCTTTTACAGGCAGCTGTTATGCATAAGCTGGGTTGACAAGATCAGAAATGAGGAGGTGATAAGCTGCCTGGGAAAGCCAAGGGAAATCATCAAAACAATTAAAAAACGAAAATTAGAATATTTCGGACACGTGATGCGACACCCAGAAAAATATGGCATACTCCATTTAATCCTCCAGGGAAAGATGGAAGGCAAACGAGGTCCAGGCAGGAGAAGAACATCGTGGCTTCAAAATCTAAGGTTTGGACAAAACTCAGCAGCAATTTTTCGTGCAACTGCTGATAAAAACAGGACCGTCAACATGATCGCCAACGTCCAATAACGGATAGGGAAGAAGAAGAAGAAGAAGAAGAAGAAGAAGAAGAAGAAGAAGAAGAAGAAGAAGAAGAAGAAGAAGAAGAAGAAGAAGGAGAAGGAGAAGGAGAAGGAGAAGGAGAAGGAGAAGGAGAAGGAGAAGGAGAAGGAGAAGGAGAAGGAGGAGAAGGAGAAGGAGAAGGAGAAGGAGAAAAGAAGAAGAAGAAGAAGAAGAAGAAGAAGAAGAAGAAGAAGAAAGAGAAGGAGGAGAAGGAGAAGGAGAAGGAGAAAAGAAGAAGAAGAAGAAGAAGAAGAAGAAGAAGAAGAAGAAGAAGAAGAAGAAGAAGAAAGAAGAAGAAGAAAGAAAGAAGAAGAAGAAAGAAAGAAGAAGAAGGAGCAGGAGCAGGAGCAGGAGAAGAAGAAGAAGAAGAAGAAGAAGAAGAAGAAGAAGAAGAAGAAGAAGAAGAAGAAGAAGAAGAAGAAAGAAAGAAGAAGAAAGAAAGAAGAAGAAGAAAGAAAGAAGAAGAAGGAGCAGGAGCAGAAGAAGAAGAAGAAGAAGAAGAAGAAGAAGAAGAAGAAGAAGAAGAAGAAGAAGAAGAAGAAGAAGAAGAAGAAGAAGAAGGGGTGTTAGCTTGGCAGAACTACCCCACAGCCCTTGGGGCAAAACTCCAGAGAATTCCTGACTGGGATTCACGAGTTAAAACATGGGTTAAAACATGGAAGCCAAAGAGAAACGTCAGCAGAGTAAATTCTGGCTTATAAAGGCACTGAGGAGATTTATCTTGAACATCAGAGCATGCTGCAGATCCATGGCGAGGATCAAGCTCCTGAAGTCTGTTAATTTTATGGGAGGAAAGTTATGGTAGTCTACGGTGGCGAGAAATCAAGAGGGGTCTGGTAAGAGCCAGTTTGGGGCTGGCCTAGGAACCAGACGACAGCCAGCTGGGTGACTTTGAGCCAATCACCAGGAGATGGCGGGTTCTAATCCCACCTTGGGCATGAAAGCCAGCTGGGTAACTTTGGGCCAATCACCAGGAGACCGTGAGTTCTAATCCTGCCTTAGGCAGATGACTTTGGACCAATCACCAGGAGATGGTGAGTTCTAGTCCCACCTTGAGCATGAAAGCCAGCTGGGTGACTTTGGGCCGATCACTAGGAAACCATGAATTCTATTCCTGTCTTAGGCATAAAAGCTGATTGGGTGACTTTGGGCCAATCACCAGGAGACTGTGTGTTCTAGTCCCACCTTCTACATGAAAGTCACCTAGATGGCTTTAGGTCAATCACCAGGAGAGGATGAGTTCTAGTTCTGCCTTAGGGTATGAAAGCTGGCTGGGTGACTTTGGGCCAATCACCAGGAGTTTGTGAGTTCTAGTCCCGCCTTAGGCACAAAAGCTAACTGGATGACTTTGGGCCAATCATCAGGGGACTGTGAATTCTAGTCCTGCCTTGGGCATGAAAGCTGGCTGGTTGGCTTTGGGCCAGTCCCCTTCTCTCAGCCCAATCCACCTCACAGCATTGTTGTTTTGGGGAAAATAGGAAGTGTTAGTTACAAAATAACATGCATAAACTAACATCTTGGGTTAGTTATAAACAATAATAAATAAATAAAGGTGGAATAAAATTCAAATAAATAAAAAGAACATCTTTTCTGACTAACAAATGCTATTGGGTCCACTCCAGGTCTCTTCCCTTCAATGCTTTATCCGGTGGGACCTTGGAGATGCACTACCTGAGATTCCAGGGACCCCTAATTTTAATCTTTCAGAAGTCCATGAAGATTTGGGTTCTTGCCCAAAAGCATTGGGCTAGGATGGGGTTGAATGAGGGAGTCAACAATATGGGTGGTCTGTTTCCTGATGTATGTTTGTGCTGTTCAATCTTGTCATTTTCACTGGCTAAGATCTTATGTGAGATGAAAGAAAGAAAAAAAGAGAAAGAAAGAAAGAAGGAAGGAAGGAAGGAAGGAAAGAAAAAAAGAAAGGCAGAAGTATTGGTGAGCTGTAGTTCCCTTCATCAGATACACAGAAAGGCCAGTGAGCTGCAGCTAACAAAAGCTTTACTCAGTTTGCTTTTACTAAATTTCAACAATTTTTAACCAAAATTTGTTGGAAAACATGCTATCGGATTCCAGACATTAAGCTCAACTTTTTCAATCTGGCGAAGCTGTGTTGTTTCCTCTCAGTGCATGTAATGGTATGAGCGAAAGACCCCGGGAGACAGGGTGAAGAATAATCAGATAAGAGACAGCATAGCCTGCAGCTGAATAGTGGGCCAGATAAGAAGCTCAGAAGAGACTTTTCCTATTTTCTCAGGCTGCAAAGAACATGAGGCTCTTTGGGGCTCACAAGTTTCTATTAATGTAGCTTTACAATAAAGTAGAATTACTTTACTTCAGCCAAGAAATTAAAAGACACTTGCTCCTGGGGAGGAAAGCTATGGCAAATCCAGACAGCATACTAAAAAGCAGAGACGTCACCCTGCCAACAAAAGTACGTATAGCCAAGGCCATGGTTTCCCCAGTTGCAATGTATGGCTGTGAAAGTTGGACCATAAGAAAGGCTGAGTGCCAAAGAATGGAGGTCTTTGAACTTTGGTGCTGGAGAAGACTCCTGTGAGTCCCCTGGACTGCAAGGCGATCCAACAGGTCAGTCTTAGAGGAGATCAACCCTGACTGCTCTTTAGAAGGCCAGATCCTGAAGTTGAAACTCAAATACTTTGGCCACCTAATGAGAAGGAAGGACTCCCTGGAGAAGAGCCCGATGCTGGGAAAGATGGAGGGCAAGAGAAGAAGGGGATGACAGAGAAGGAGGTGGCTGGATGGAGTCACTGAAGCAGTAGGCGTGAGCTTCAATGGACTCCAGAAGATGGTAGAGGACAGGAAGACCTGGAGGAACGTTGTCCGTGGGGTCGCGATGGGTCGGACACGACTTTGCAACTAACAACAAGAATTATTTTATCGAGTGATGTTTCCTGCCAGGTCTACCTGTTAAGACTCATAACATGTTTCCTCTGCCCAGACATAACATCCTTCAACATAAGTGCCTAAGTGTCTTGCAAGCACAATTCAATTAATACAGAAATATGCCAAGCAAATAATCTTTCCTCTTCTCTTCCCCCACCCCTCAATTATTTTATTAGAAGATGCAAACAAGACATTAAGAAATGCACACATCAATGGGGTGCAATATAAATTGCGGGCACCAAGACAATTTAAACCTTCAAAGATAACAATTTATATCAATGTTAAATATAATTTCTAAAACGTTAATAGAGGTAACGTATGTTGGAATGTACGGCTAAGTGTGGTATTGATCGACAGTTGTGAAGCACCTTCAATTATTTTCTGATATTAAAGAAAGGTTTCCATCTGGAGTGTAATGCTTAATACAAAGGTCTCCGCTGCATTGTTGTACATTATTGCTTATAAATGTTAAATGACCTTTTCTTCCAATGGGCAGAAAAGCCCCATTCTCTGAAAAACTGCTTGCATTTTCAGGGATACAAGTGAACATGACGCAAATGTCAAATAATTTGCCCTATATTAGCGTGTATGTTGTGTCTTTAGATTGCGGTACTGGCACAACTGGTATAAGTCCCAGCAGATGAGCACTTGGCTAATCTTGAGAAAGTTAAGCAGAATGAAATTTTGCAAGGAAATCCCAAGCAAAATCGGGAAGAAAAATATCCCAGAAGATAGCAAAGAACCTCAATATGCCCATTAAGACATCTGGAACACCTGGCTTTCTATACAGATAGTCCTCAACTTAACAACCATTAGTTTGGTTACCTATCTCAGCCTAAGCCACCTCACAGGGTTGTTGTTGTGAGGAAAATAGCAGAAAGAAGGAGTATTAGACATGTTCTCTGCCTTGAGTTATTGGTTAAAAATAATAAAGGTGGGATGTAATTAATTAAATACATCTGTGCTTAATGCGGATTCTGTGCTTAGGTAATCTGTGTCAGCTGATCACAGGGGATAGACCCCTTTTTGAGGATTATCTGTAATCATGGTTGGTGCTCCTTGTCTGGACCAACTCAAATGGCTGACGAATGAAGGCGAATATACGTGTCCCAGGATAATGTTGTAGGATCGGTGGTGGGATTCAGTCGGTTTGTACCGGTTTGGTAGAACAGGTAGCTAAATTTTGCTGTACTCCAAGAACCGGCTGGCTTCCAGAAGTCTAGTCTAGGCCTTGGAGGCAGACTCCCAGGCCTAGAATGGCCCACCAGAAGTGTGTGGATGCCACTTCCGGAAGTCCAGTCTAAGCCTTGGAGGCATGGAGGAGGCCTCCCAGGCCTAGAACAGCCTACCAGAAGTGCATGGATGCCACTTCCGGAAGTCTGTTCTTGACCCCAGAGGCCTCCTAGGCCTAGAACAACCCATCGGAAATGCATGGATGCCACTTCCGGAAGTCCGCTCTAGGCCCCGGAAGCCTCCTAGGCCTAGAATGGCCCATCGGAAATGCATGGATGCCGCTTCAGGAAGTCTGTTCTAGGCCTCAGGGGCCCAGGCCTGCATCAAATAAGAGAACCGGTTGTTGTTCAGGCATTTGAATTCCACCACTGTGTAGGATCCAATCTGGGTCGGTCACCAGGACCAGAGGTTTCATCTTCCAAGCTTTTGGATTTGTGCTGGAGCCCATCTTAAAGGAACGTCTCTCTAGATAGTGAGAAGTTTCCCGAAGATGGGCTCCAGCATGAATCAGAGCTCGGAAGACGAACTTTTGGTCCCGGTGACTGACCCA
This sequence comes from Bothrops alternatus, assembly GCA_034064705.1. Lineage (NCBI taxonomy): Eukaryota > Metazoa > Chordata > Lepidosauria > Squamata > Viperidae > Bothrops > Bothrops alternatus. The sequence continues at coordinate 1,109,095 of JARGCV010000349.1, forward strand.
GATTGGATCCTACATCAAAGGGCTGACCTCAACCTTGCTAGTCTCAAAATATATCTTCCCCCGCCTTCGCCTTTACAGTCCAAAAAACTAGGGAGTATCCCTTTTGAGATGCTTACTCAGCTGCCCATCCCTCTCTTCCTCCTGTTTCCCATCCCGACAGCCCACTCAGGGTCCAGGGCTGAGTCTTCTCCCCACCCTAAGAAACAAAGCAATGTCAGAGGAGCCTTGCAACTCCTCCTCTTTACCTCCTCCAGTTCCTCTTCTCGTTGTCGGTTTGGTTTGGTGTAATCAATGGGCCCGTCCCACTCATCCTGGCGAGAGGTGTGGCTGGACTGGGGCGAGGTCATGGTGCTGCTGGTGGCACTGGTGCAGTTTTGGCGTTGGGACACGTCGGGGTATTTGATGCTGGGGCTACTGCTGCAGCTGCTGCTGCTGGGGAAGGTGCTTTCACGTTTGCGATGCTTGTTCATGCTTAAGTCCAGAGTCCCGTTTTCATCCACTTCAATGTCCATGGACTGAAAGGTGGAAAGTTTTGACAACACATTTATAATTTCTCCTTTCAATCCTGCAACTCAGAACTGTCTGTTTCCTCGACACCATCCTGGTGGGTGGACCTAACTGTCTTACACCGGAGTATCTGATGCTCTCTGAGTTGGGTTGTTTTCTTGCAGATATTTCAATTACCAAACTAGGCAATGCACAACATGGTGGGGAGAGAAAGGAAGACACAAGGTACAAGACCAAAGACAGGTCACACCCTGCCATGCAGCAAAAACACTTCGGAAGCAGTAGAACGTAGCTTCTGAGATCTGCAAGTGGGCATCGCACACCGCCCAGGGGCTACCATACGACAACAAATTATGCGTTGTAAAGATCGCTTATGCATAAATCAAAAGATATTAATCTAACCGTCTGGCTTGTATCCTGTTTAGCAAAGGGCACACCTGGCTAAGATTCTTATTATGATTTACAGCTTACAATTTTACATGACCAGCTGCCCAGAGTTGCTGTATCAGTGAGATGGGTGGCATACAAATTAAACAAACAAACAAACAAACAAATAAATAAATAAATACAGGTAGTCCTCGACTTATGACCACAACTGAGCCCAGAATTTCTGTTGCTAAGTGGGACCTTTGTTAAGTGAATTTTGCCTCGCTTTACAACTTTTCTTGCCACAGTTAAGTAAGCATCAGTTGTTAAGTTAGTAACACAGTTGAGAAGTGAGTTTGCTTGTCAGACGGTCACAAAAAGTGATCAGATGACCCCCACTGGACAGTGAAATTTCCTGAGAACTAAGAAGAAATTTCCTGACAGTTAGAATAAATAACCAGTGGAACAACCTGCCTCCAGAAGTTGTCAGTGCTCCAACACTGGAAGTTTTTTAAGAAGAGATTGGACAGTCATTTGCCTGAAATGGTATAGGGTTTCCTGCCTGAGCAGGGGGTTGGACTAGAAGACCTCCAAAGTCCCTTCCAACTCTTCTATTCTATTCTGTTCTGTTCTGTTCTGTTCTGTTCTATTCTCTGTTTATTCTATTCTATTCTATTCTATTCTATTCTATTCTATTCTATTCTATTCTATTCTATTCTATTCTATTCTATTCTAGATCGCTACGATGATTGTGTGAAAAGCGGTCGTTAAATCGCTTCGTTCACTGCCGTTGTAGCTTGGAATGGTCACTAAACAAACTGTGGTAAGTCCAGGACTACCTGTAATCCATCCATGGGACTGCTCCCTCTCGCCTGCTCACCTTGCCGGCGTGATCTTGCTGCTTGGTGCTGAGGTTTTCAGGCATTTCCCAGCAGCGGGTGGAGAGGTTCAAAATGGCGGTGGCAGCCATGTGGGCGGCTTCGGCGTCGTGGGAGTAGTCGAAGCCTGTGGACGAAGACGAAGCGTTCTTCACGTAACTGCTGGAAGGGCTGTGGCTGGGGGAAGTGGAAACCTTTGGGAAAGGTTTGCCTGTAAAAGGGGAGCAAGAGAGGCAGAAAGGTGTGGATGGTGTTGGGCTTCAGCCATTTATTTATTTCTGGCTCCCTTGTCTTTCCTGCAGGAATTCAACACAGCATGTAAAAGCTCCTTCCTCTAATACTCTGACGGTGAGAACCCGGTTTGGTTTAGGGGTTAAGGCACCAGGTTAGAAAATGGGAAACTATGAGTTCTAATCCTGCTTTAGTCATGAAAGTCAGTTGGGTGACTGAGTTCTAGTCCCGCCTTAGGGATGAAAGCCGGCTGGGTGACTTTGGGCCAATCACCTGGAGACAGTGAATTCTAGTCCCACCTTAGACAAGAAAGTTGGCTGGGTGACTTTGGGCCAGTCACTAGGGGACTGTGAGTTCTAGTCCCGCCTTAGACAAGAAAGTCGGCTGGGTGACTTTGGGCCAGTCACTAGAGGACTGTGAGTTCTAGTCCCGCCTTAGACAAGAAAGTCGGCTGGATGACTTTGGGCCAGTCACTAGGGAACTGTGAGTTCTAGTCCCACCTTAGACAAGAAAGTCGGCTGGGTGACTTTGGGCCAGTCACTAGGGGACTGTGAGTTCTAATCCCGCGTTAGGCATGAAAGCTGGCTGGGTGACTTTGGGCCAATCACCAGGAGACGGTGAGTTCCAGTCCCACCTTCGGCATGAAAGTCGGCTGGGTGACTTCGGGCCAATCACTAGGGGACTGTGAGTTCTAGTCCTGCCTTAGACAAGAAACTCGGCTGGTCTAAATTGGTCTAATTGGCTGGACAACAAATAAATAACCACAACCCCCCCCACCACCACCACCATAAATCCATTCTCCCAATAGCCGTCCATGACCAGACCCAACTTACATTTAAAGGCTTTAGGTGAGGTTTCGCTAGACTGAATCTTTGGGGCAAGCATGCGTTTGCCAAAAACCTGAGCGTCAAAACTTGCATAATCGAAGGTGACTTTGGAGTACTTCTCCAGCTCCTTGGCCAAGTTGGCCCTTGGCGTGGAAGGAACCATGTTGGGCCTGTAATTTCCATACTGAGGCACCTCGAGTTGCTTCACAAAACACATAGGCCTGAAGAAGAGAGAAAGGAAAGGAGGGAACTTTGGTAAGACGTAAGTATGACTCTCTGCGTGAACACGTGAGGAACAACTTGGCTAAAAGGGTCCCCTTTAGACCAGCGGTTCTCAACCTTTTCCGGGGCTCGACCCCGGCCCGAGTGCCGCGCAATGGGGCGCATTGCGCACGAGCGGCGCGACGGCCCGCATCCCCCCAAAAAAATGGCCGACGAAAAAAAAAATTAAAAAAAATGACCAACCAAACAATAAAAAATAAAAAATGGCGGACTGCGGTGTTTGGCGACCCCCGTGAAATGGTCGTTCGACCCCAAAAGGGGTCGCGACCCACAGGTTGAGAACCGCTGCTTTAGACAGTCATCTTTCTGACAGAGGAGAATATTCGTAGCTCAGGGTTGAAATGAGGGTTCTCTGGTGCTCTCTGGGCTTGGTGGTTTTCCTGCAGATATTTCATTACCCAACTAGGCAATATCATCAGTGCTAGAAGGGAGTGAGGTTTATGGAGAGGAGGAGGAGGAGGAGGAGGAGGAGGATTGTGGGGTCCTTGGTACTCTCTGAGCTTGGTTGTTTTCTTTCAGACACTTCATTACCAAACTAGGTAGCATCATCAGTGCTAGAAGGGCCTTATATATAAACAGAGAGCAAATCTCATCCCTTCTAGCACTGATGATGTTAGCTAGTTTGGCAATGAAGCGTCTGAAAGAAAACAGCCAAAGTCAGAGAGCACCAAGGATCCCTCGTGTTCCTCCATTAAAGACAAACATAGGAAGGATCCAATCCAATCCAATCACAGTATTTTATTATGATCATAGATTATAATATGAAGAAAGAATTATTTGGAATTATTTTCTGAGCAAATTAGGAATTGAGGCTATATATACTGTTTGTGTTCAAATTCTTTTTTTTTCCCCCTGGAATAGAATCCATTTATAAACACATAGTATGAAGTATAAAAGGGAAATGTAGATAGCAAAATGGAAGAGATATTATAAATATGCTTTTAGGAAGCAGTTGATGATTCTGAGTGTTACCAATTTTCATATCTGATAGAAAACGTATAGCGCAGCGGTTCTCAACCTGTGGGTCGCGACCCCATTTGGGGTCGAACGACCATTTCACGGGGGTCGCCAAACAACGCAGTCCGCCATTTTCCCCCCTTTTCCTTAGCTGTGCTACTCCCTCTTATTCTATTGGCTTTCAACCGCCAATAGAATAGACTCTCTTGCATAGAGTCTAATTCTATTGGCTTTCAAAAGCCAATAGGAATTGTCCAGGCTGTCTCCGCCCTGCTGAGCCCGCCAAAAGTCCCAGTCTGCAGACGGTGCTGCAAGTTGTCTGCAGTGAAGGCGAGCTGTCTGGAAGTTTCCACCCCTCCCTGCTGAGCAACTACTAAAAATGTCAGTAAAAGAGGGCCAGGGGTGGGAGGTGGGAGGCCGGCGGGCGCAGGGAAGGTTGCTGGCACGCGTGGGGCCCGGAGGGTGCCTTACCTCCCTTGGGCTGGGCCAGCTGGTGGCCCCTTGCTAGCTACACTTCGGCCGGCGCAGGGGGCAGCACCACGCATGCGCGGCGCTCCCAGGCAGGGAAAGTCCTCAACTTATGACCGGTTGGGGTCCTTGACTTAAGACCAGTTGGGAGTCCTCAACTTACAACCAGTTGGGTCGTCCTCGACTTACGACCGGTTGGGGGTCGCGGCATTAAAAAGGTTGAGAACCACTGGTATAGCGTCTTTAGAGAGCGATAGTAAAATCCTATACTACAGGCTTAATTCAATAGAATGAAAGGGTTTACACCAATTCACAAACAGCTCAGGCATTATTGGATTTCACGACTTTATATCTGTTTTGGGAAGCTTTAATTTGATTTGTTCTGATTTATTTTTGGCTCCGTGCTTTTATTATTTATTTATTTATTTATTTATTTATTTATTTATTTAATTTCTATGCCGCCCTATTCCGGAGAACTCAGGGCGGCTTACAACATGATAGAAATTACAATAAAATACATAAATATAAAAACCCTTAAGTTAAAAAAGAAAAACCAATCATTCCACAAACATACACTGGCTAGGGGCAAGGTGTTAGCTGCCCCAGGCCTGCCGGCAAAAGTATATTTTTAAGCAATTTACGAAAGGCGGAGAGGTTGGGGGCGACATGGATCTCCGGGGGGAGTTGGTTCCAGAGGGCCGGGGCCGCAACAGAGAAGGCTCTTCCCCTAGGCCCCGCCAGGCGACACTATCTGGCTGACGGGATCTGGAGAAGGCTGACTCTGTGGGCCCTAACCGGCCGCTGGGATTCATGAGGTAGCAGACGGTCCCGTAAATAACCTGGTCCGATGCCATGTAGGGCTTTATAGGTCATAACCAACACTTTGAATTGGGTTCGGAGACCAATTGGCAGCCAATGCAGCTCGTGGAGTGATGCCGAAATGTGGGCATTTCTAGGCAAGCCCAACACTGCTCGCGCGGCTGCATTCTGCATTACCTGAAGTCTCCAAACATTTTTCAAAGGTAGCCCCATGTAGAGAGCATTGCAGTAGTCGAGCCTCGAGGTGATAAGGGCATGAGTGACTGTGAGAAGAGACTCCTGGTCCAAATAGGGCCACAACTGGTGCACCAGGCGAACCTGGGCAAATGTCCTCCTCGCCACAGCCGAAAGATGATGTTCCAAATTTAGCTGTGGATCGAGGAGGACGCCCAAGTTGCGGACCTTCTTCGAGGGGGTCAAAAGCTCCCCCCCCAGGCTAATGGACGGATAGATTGAAATATCCTTGGGAGGCAGAACCCATAGCCACTCCGTCTTGTCGGGGTTGAGTTTGAGCCTGTTGGCACCCATCCAAACCCTAACAGCCTCCAGACATCGGCACATCACTTCTGCTGCTTCACTGAAATGACACGGGGTGGAGATGTAAAGCTGGGTATCATCAGCATACTGATGATATCTCACCCCGTGTTGTCGGATGATCTCGCCCAGCAGTTTCATGCAGATATTAAACAGCAGAGGGGAGAGGACCGATCCCTGAGGGACCCCACAAGGGAGGAACCTAGGGGTCGACCTCTGACCCCCTGCCAACACTGACTGCGACCGACCAGTGAGGTAGGAGGTGAACCACCGCAAAACAGTGCCCCCAACCCCCAACCCCTCCAGTCGGTGCAGAAGGATACCATGGTCAATGGTATCAAAAGCCGCTGAGAGGTCAAGTAGCACCAGGATAGTGGATAATCCCTTATCCCGGGCCCACCAGAGATCATCCGTCAGCGCGACCAAAGCAGTTTCCATGGAGTAGCCGAGCCTGAATCCTGACTGTTGAGGGCCCAGATAATCGGCCTCATCCAAGGACCGTTGGAGCTGGAGTGACACCACCTTCTCAACAACCTTCCCTATAAAGGGAAGATTGGAGACAGGACGGTAGTTGTTTAAAACAGCTGGGTCCAGGGAAGGCTTCTTGAGGAGGGGGCGCACAATTGCCTCCTTGCAGGGATCCGGAAAGGACCCCTCCCTCAAAGAAGCGTTGACAATCTCCTGAACCCAGCCCCGCGTCACCTCCCTGCTGGCCGAAACCAGCCAGGAGGGGCACGGGTCCAATAAACAGGTGGCAGAGCTCACAGCTCCAATGGCCTTGTCGACTTCATCAGGTGCTACCGGGTCAAACTCCTCCCACACAACAGGATCAAGACGAGTCCCTGTCATCTCGACTGAATCATTATCAGCCGATACTGCATTCCAATTGGAGTCAAGGTCCATCCGAATCTGGGCGATTTTATCCGCGAAAAACTTATTAAAGTCCTCAGCACTACCCTGCAAGGGTGCATCAACCCCCCTCCCCCCGATTAAGGAGGGAGCGAGTTACCCTGAACAGGGCGGCTGGGCGGGATTCCGCAGATGCAATCAAGGCGGAATGATACGCGCATCTTGCCGCCTTGAGCGCCACCTGATAAGTCTTGATATAAGATCTTACAAGTGTTCGGTCAGATACGGATTTACTTTTCCTCCATCGCTTCTCTAGGCATCTCTTCTGGCGCTTCATCCCCCTGAGTTCCTCAGTAAACCAAGGAGATCTCCTGGGTCTGCTACCACAGAGAGGTCACAGCGGCGCAATCCGGTCAAGAGCCCCCTTCGCAGCCATATTCCAGGCCGTAACCAGGGACTCTGCCAAACTGTGAATGAGAGAATCCGGTATTTCCCCAAGCATCCTCTGAAAACTCTCTGGATCTATCAGACGTCTGGGGCAGAACCACCTAATCGGTTCCGCCTCCCTGCAGGGGAGGAGTGGAGCCTTAAAAACAAGCCGTAGCAGAAAATGATCTGACCATGACATAGGCAAAATATCTAAGCCCCTTAAATTCAGATCATTGCTCAACTGTTCTGAGAGGAATACCATGTCGGGAGTGTGTCCCCTCTCGTGAGTCGGACCCTGAACTACCTGAGTCAGGTTCATGGTTGCCATGGTGGCCATGAACTCCTGCGCCAACCCAGAGGATTCGCCGAGCGACGGAAGATTTAAGTCCCCCAAGACAATAAGCCTGGGGAACTCAACCGCCAGCCCAGCAACCTCCTCAAGTAGCTTTTGATTTTGAACAAGTGACAAAGTTGGGAGCTCCACTTCTAGGCAACCTTTTTTTTAGCAAGAATACTTGCTCAATTCACTTACTGGTTCCTGGACTTCAGACTTCAGTTTTTATTTCCCTCAACCCTGAAAGTTAATGCTCTGTTATTGAACTTTTTAAAAATATTATTCCAGCTTTAACATATTCAGATTACAGAAGATAACAGAATAATACAGCTGGGAGGGAACTTGGAAGTCTTCTAGTGACTAATCCAGGGGTAGGCAACCTCGGCTCTTTTATGACCCGTGGACTTCATCTCCCAGATTTCCTGAGTCAGGAATTCTGGGAGCTGAAGTTCACGAGTCATAAAAGAGCCGAGGTTGCCTACTCCTGGACTAGTCCAATTCCCTGCTCAAGCAGGAGACCCTATAGGAGGGGGCCTCAACCTGTGGTCTGCAGCCCAGTAGTGGCCCATAGCCTGCTGGCCATCGGGCTGCAGGACAGGCACTTGTGCTAGCACTGTGACCGCAGGGTGTGAAAATAGGACGCTGCACCACAGGGCGCAAAAACGGACCGCCCCCCACGCCTTGAAGTGCAAAACAGGATGCCACCGTGTCGTGAGGCGCGAAAATGGGCCACTACCGCACTGCAGGGTGCGAAAAAGGGATGCCGCTGTGCCATGCGGTGCAAAAATGGGTCGACACTGCGCCCCAGGGCGCTAAAACGGGATGCCGCCACACCATCGGTTGCAAAAACAGGTGCCGCCGCACTGCAGGGCGCAGAAATGGGGCGCTGTGCTGCGCAAGAATGGGATGGCACTAGCAAGTGTCACGCAAGTGCCAGCCCCGCCCACTTTGCATCACAAGTGTGCTTGTGGCCCCTTGTCTGCGCGAGCATGCGTGTGTATTAAATGCTTCCCCCCCTTCCGCCTTTTCTTCCAGTTCACCAACCGAGAAAGGCTGGTGACCTCTGCCCTATACCATTCTGGACAAATGACTGTCCAGTCTCTTCTTAAATGCTTCCAGTGATGGAGCACCACTGATCAATTGTTCTAACTGTCAGGAAGTTTCTCCTTAGTTTCAGGTTGCTTCTCTCCTTGATGAGTTTCCATCCGTTGCTTCTACTCCTGCCTTCAGGTGCTTTGGAGAATAGCTTGACTCCCTCTTCTTTGGGGCAGCCCCTGAGATACTGGAAGACTATCATGTCACTCACAGTCCTTCTCTTTGTTAGACTAGAGCAGGGGGTCTTCAAACTTGGCCCTTGTATGACTTGTGGACTTCAACTCCCAGAATTCCTCAGCCAGGCACACTCTTGCAGCATCCCGGAGTCATGTGATCATTTGCGACCTTCCCAACTGAGTTTTGACAAGCAAAGTCCATTGGGTAGAAGTGGGCAGCTTTGACCCCTTTACGACCTGTGGACTTCAACTCCCAGAATTCCCGAGAGTTCAATGGTGGCTCAGGAATTCTGGGAGTTGAAGTCCACAGGTCGCAAAGGGGACATAGTTGCCCACTTCCTCCCAATGGCTGGCTCAGGAATTCTGGGAGTTGAAGTCCACAGGTCACAAAGGGGCCGTAGTTGCCCACTTCCTCCCAATGGCTGGCTCAGGAATTCTGGGAGTTGAAGTCCACAGGTCGCAAAGGGGCCGTAGTTGCCCACTTCCTCCCAATGGCTGGCTCAGGAATTCTGGGAGTTGAAGTCCACAGGTCGCAAAGGGGCCATAGTTGCCCACTTCCTCCCAATGGCTGGCTCAGGAATTCTGGGAGTTGAAGTCCACAGGTCACAAAGGGGCCATAGTTGCCCACTTCCTCCCAATGGCTGGCTCAGGAATTCTGGGAGTTGAAGTCCACAGGTCGCAAAAGGGCCATAGTTGCCCTCCCCTGCAATGGGGGAAGCTTATTCACTTAATGACTATGTAATGGTCTTAAAATGGCCAAGGTTGGGCACACATTCCTTAAACTGTAACTGGCTTTTTGAGAGGAAAAAGGAGAAACAGAGGTTAGCTCCATTTGGCTGGATTACCTGAGGATCCGATCTGAATTCGAGTGAGTTTTTGAAGGGTCGCCGGATGGAGGCTGTTGCTTCTCGTGAGTTTTGGCTAATTTTTCAGCAGCTGCAATGGGACAGCCAGATAAGCTATTGGAAGAAAGCAAGGAAGAAGCAGGAAAAAAAAAATAACAGGGAAGAGGAATGCAGGGATTAAATAAAATAAACACAATAAAATAAAATAGAACTGTTATCAGAAGGTGAGCAGTGCCCCGGAGATTTCAAAATATTCTGCAAAGCAAAAAAGGCTCACTTGCAAGAATGTCAACAACATTGTAAATCCTTCAAGATATATTGGGGGGTGGGGGGAGGGAAACCAATCCTAGTCAAGAATTAACCCAGCATAGAATGCTTGTACTGTTGAGCACAGAAATCGGGCAGAAAATTTAATCGCCTCAAAGCAAGGACAATGTTGACATATTTTTTTTTTGACAATTCCCCATGTACTTTCTTAGTGGTGACATAATCCCTGCTTCTAAAAAAGCAGTACAGGGTAGTCCTCAACTTACAACAGTTCATTTAGTGACTGTTCGAAGTTACAACATCACTGAAAAAAGTGACTTACGACCAATTTTCACAGTTTATGGCCGTTGCAGCATCCCTATAGTAGCATATTCAAAATTCAGACACTTGGCAACTGACTCATACTTATGACGGGTGTAGTGTCCCAGGGGTCACATGATCCCCTTTGGCGACCTTCGGACAAACAAAGTCCATGGGGGAAGCCAGATTCACTTAACAACCGTGTTAATGACTTGACAGCCGCAGTAATTTACTGTGGTAAAATGGGATAAAATTCACTTAACAAATCATAGAATCATAGAATCGTAGAGTTGGAGGGGACCTCCCGGGTCATCGAGTCCAACCCCCTGCTCGAGGCAGGATTCCCTAAACCATCCCAGATAGATGGCCGTCCAGTCTCTGCTTGAAGACCTCCATCGAAGGGGAGCTCACCACCTCCTGTGGCAACCTGTTCCACTGGTCGATCCCCCTTACTGTTAGAAATTTTTTTCTAACATCTAATCTGAATCTTTTCCCCTGCAGTTTCATCCCATTATTTCTAGTCCTTCCTTGGGCAAGTGAAAACAGGGCTGATCCCTCTGCACTGTGACAGCCCTTCAGGTATTTGTAGACAGCTATCATGTCTCCTCTCAGTCTTCTTTTCTGTAGACTAAACATTCCCAATTCCTTTAACCGTTCCTCATAGGACATGGTTTGTAGACCGTTCACCATCTTGGTAGCTCTCCTTTGAACCTGCTCCAGTTTGTCAGTGTCTTCCTTGAACTGGGGTGACCAGAACTGGACACAGTACTCCAGGTGAGGTCGGACCAAGGTAGAGTAGAGGGGAATAATAACTTCACGTGATCTGGACTCTATGCTTCTCTTGATACACCCCAGGATCGTGTTTGCCTTTTTTGCAGCTGCTTCACACTGTTGCCTCATGTTCAATCGATGATCTACTAGGACACCGAGGTCCTTTTCACATGTACTGCTGCTCAGCTGGATTCCTCCCATACTATATGTGCTTTTTTCATTTTTCTTACCCAGATGTAGTACCTTGCATTTTTCCTTGTTAAATACCATTTTATTAGTTGCAGCCTATTGTTCGAGTTTCTCTAAATCTTTTTGAATCATTTCTCTCTCTACTCTGGTGTTTGCAATCCCTCCTAACTTTGTGTCATCTGCAAATTTGATCATTTTCCCTTCAATTCCCTTATCCAAATCATTTATAAAAATATTAAACATAACTGGGCCCAGAACAGAGCCTTATCTCACTTAGCAGCAGAAACTTGACGCTAAATTGTGACATAAGTCAAGGATTACCCTGTCCTATAGGAGTACAGGTAGTCCTTGACTTACATCCATTTGTTTAGTGACCATTGGAAGTTACAACAGCACTGCAAAAAGTAACCGGACCTTGTACTTTTGGAGCATCCCCCTGGTCACATGATCAAAATTTGGGCCAGCATGTATTTACAACAGTTGCAGCATCCCAGAGTCATGTGATCATCATTTGCGACCTTCCCAACTGAATTCTGACAGGCAAAGTCAATTGGGTGGAAGTGGGCAGCTTTGACCCCTTTACGACCTGTGGACTTCAACTTCCAGAATTCCTGAGCCAGCCATTGGGAGGAAGTGGGCAACTATGGCCCCTTTGCGACCTGTGGACTTCAACTCCAAGAATTCCTGAGCCACCATTGAACCAGTGGTACGGGTACCACCTGTGGTACATTGGCACCTGGCAGGTGGTATGCAACCATCCTAGAAAAGTGGTAGCGGGGGAGGGGGAATGAGCTGAACCGGTGGCAGCACCGCACAAGCCTGAGCGAGAGACGGCTGGAGCTGCAGGGCTGTCAGGGCTCAGTGGAAGCGCCAGGATCAGTGCCGCTTTCCAACTGATTGGCGGTTCTTCGGAGCTGTCAGGGATCAGTGGAAGTGCCAGGATCAGTGCCAGGCTCCAGCTGGAGCTCGGCGCTGATCCTGGCGCTTCTGCTGAGCCCTGAAGAAGCACCAATCAGCTGGAAAGCAGCACTGATCCTGGCACTTCCGCTGAGCCCAGAAGAAGCGCCGATCAGCTGGAATGTTGCAGCCTCTCTAGGGTCTTGTGATTTACATTCAGATGCTTGGCAACTGATTCATATTTATGACGGTCACAGTGTCCCAGGGTCATGTGAAGTGACCAAAACCTGCAGCAATCACCCAGCAGACGGGGGGGGGGAATAAAAACCAAACACCCCCCCACCCCACCCCCCGCTGCCAATCCTCAACAGAAATGCTCACAACAATGAAAACCTCGGACAGGAGGAAGAGCGCCGCCGGGTGGGCAGGCAGGCGTCTTGCTCTGCTGTGGCTTGGGGGGGGCACTTTTTTCAGTGCCATTGCAACTTCGAACAGTCACTAAGCGAACTGTTGTAAATCGAGGACTATCTACTTTATCACTTTTTCCCCTTTTTTTTTTTTTTTGGTCATCAAGTTTTTGACACCTTGCTAGGCGACTGGTGGTACTCGGATATGGCCATACCCTAAAAGTGGTACAATGGGTGAAAAGATTGAAAAGCCCTGATCTATGAGACCTTCCTAAAAGGTTTTTTTCCCCTCATTTCCAGAGAAAATTCTTTTTTTGTGTGTGCAAATGAATGCAGAGTGGACGAGAGAAAAATGCAAGACAGCTTCTGATGCTGCTCTCCGTTTCCAGCCCTTTTCTAAATTCTCTCTCTTCCAGTTCAATTGCTGTCCCAATCAGCTAATCATATTTGCTAAACAAACGGCTTCCTGACCCATTATTATTTCAAATATCTAGGATACAGTGGAAAAATCACCTACCTTCGGTGAGTATTACGGTTGCTATTTACATGGCCCTGTCCGGTGCATCCAGGTGTTGGGCACTTTAATACATTCTCGTGCATAGCCAGAACTTGAGAATTGAAAAGAAAATGAGGAGAAAGGTGAGAAAGCAATAATAATAATAATAATAAAAGGAGAAGAAACAGACTTGGAGGGGACCCTGGAGGTCTTCTAGTCCCACCCTCTGCTCAAACATTTCAGACAAATAGCTGTCTAACAAACCCGTTCTGGCTACTAATTATGACTTTATTTGTTTCTAGATGTTCACAGATCTGTTTTTTGATTTTGTTTTCCAGTATCTTCCCAGGTATTGATGTTAGGCTGATTGGTCTATAGTTTCCTGGGTCTGGTTTTTTCCCCCCATTTTTGAAGATGGGACCACATCAGCTCTTTTCCAATCCTCTGGTAGTTCCCCGGTTTTTTTAGTTATATTTTTGGTAGGTTGGGCTACCGTTTCTTTTTGTGCAAAGACTGATGCAAAGAACGAGTTAAACAGCTCTGCTTTCACTCTGCTGCCGGTTGCTTCCTTGCCATCTTCTCTCTTTAGTGGACTGACTGTTTCCTTGACTTTTTTTGATAGATAGATAGATGAGATAGAATGGAATAGAGTTAGAAGGGACCTTGGAGGTCTTCTAGTCCAGCCCCCTGCTCAAGCAGGAGAACCTATACCATCTCAGACAAGTGACTGTCCATTCTCTTCTTAAAAATCTCCAGTGATGGAGCACCCACAATTTGTGGAGGCAGGTTGTTCCACTGGTTAATTGTCCTCACTGTCAGGAAGTTTCGCCTTAATTCCAGGTTGCTTCTCTCTTTGATCAGTTTCCAACTGTTGTTTCTCGTCCTGCCCTCTGGTACCTTGGAGAATAACATGACCCCCTCTTCTTTGTGGCAGCCCCTCAAATTCTGGAATACTGCTATCATGTCCCCCCTATTTCTTCTTTTCTTTAAACTATATGCTAAAAAGATAGATGAGATAGATGAGAGATATAAATGGATGAGATAATAGATAGATAAATAGATCAGACAGACAGACAGACAGACAGACAGACAGACAGACATAGATAGATAGATAGATAGATAGATAGATAGATAGATAGATAGATAGATAGATGAAATAGATAAGAGACATAGATAGATGAGATGGTAGATAGATAGTCAGATAGACCAACAAATAGACAGATAGATGAGGTAGATGATAGATGATAATAGATACGATATGAGAGAAATAGATAGATGAGATGATAGATAGGCAGACAGATATAGATGTTAAAAAGATAGATGAGATAAAGAGACATAGAAGAGATGATAGATAGATAGATAGATAGATAGATATAGATAGATAGATAGATAGATAGATGAGATAGATAAGAGACGTAGATAGGTGAGATGATAGACACAGATGAAATAGATGATAAAAAGGATAGATAGATAGATAGATAGATAGATAGAGATAGATAGATAGATAGATTAGATAGATGAGAGACGTAGATAGGTGAGATGATAGACAGACAGATAGATGAGATAGATGATAAAAAGGATAGATAGATAGATAGATAGATAGATAGATAGATAGATAGATAGATAGATAGATAGATAGATGAGAGACATAGATAGATAAGATGATAGACAGGCAGACTAACAGGTCATCTAGTTTGCTTCTTGCAGTGAAGTCAGATATGTTCTCTGTTTCAAGGGATTGGGTTTCCATGTACATTTCTCAAACATCTGATTCTTTAAAACAAACATATATATTTTAACCTCATTGCCTTTTATGAAGATAACCTTCAAAGTAAAGAAAAATATCTTTCAGAAGAACAGCACTTGCACTTATTTTTGTTTTCCATTTACCCAGGAGGAAATAAACGACTAATGTTCCTTTCTCTTAGGGGTTTTTTTTGGGGGGGGGGTCTTCAGCCTTTGAAATGAACTGATAAGACAGATTGGGTTTTTTTATTGTTATTTTTCATAAGCTTACACCTTCTTTCTTGAGAGAGGATTATAAAAGAAATTATTTTAGAGTCAGAAATAGCAAATATTTCCCCTTTGGGAAACTCTCCTCCATCACATTGTCTTATTAAAATTTAAAACCGCTTAGCACTGGCCTATTAAATTTTTTTTCTCCAAACATGTTGAGAAAAAAGAACAATATCACTTTTCTTTTTTCTTTTCTTTCTTTTTTATTGCATTATATGGGCACCGATGCAGATAAAGTTGCTGATTTATCGCAGTGGAGCTGTAATAAATTAAAATAATAAATAAAATAAATATATTAGGATACCCCAGACGTTTTTGCTAGAGGATTCTTCATCTGAGCTCCATAATCAGCCTCCGTTTTCCTCCTGCTTCATGAGGAAAATCCATCATTTTCTAAACATGGGCCTAGACCAGGGGTAGACAACCTTGGTTCTTTTATGACTTGTGGACTTCAACTCCCAGAATTCCTGAGCCAGCCATGCTGAGGGGAAAGGGAGAGGTTTCCAAGCTGAGCCATGCTGGCTCAGGAATTCTGGGAGTTGAAGTCCACGAGTCATGAGGGGGCCAAGTTTGAAGATCCCTGGTTCAAATATTTAAATATTTTTTCCTCATGGGCACGTGATCAAAATTCAGGCATTTGGGCAGGGCTAGGCAACTTTGGCTCTTTTATGACTCATGGACTTCAACTCCCAGAATTCCTGAGCCAGCCATGCTGAGGGGAAAGGGAGAGGTTTCCAAGCTGAGCCATGCTGGCTCAGGAATTCTGGGAGTTGAAGTCCACGAGTCATGAGGGGGCCAAGTTTGAAGATCCCTGGTTCAAATATTTAAATATTTTTTCCTCATGGGCACGTGATCAAAATTCAGGCATTTGGGCAGGGCTAGGCAACTTTGGCTCTTTTATGACTCATGGACTTCAACTCCCAGAATTCCTGAGCCAGCCATGCTGAGGGGAAAGGGAGAGGTTTCCAAGCTGAACCAGGCTGGCTCAGGAATTCTGGGAGTTGAAGTCCACGAGTCATAAAAGAGCCAAGGTTGCCTACCCCTGGCCTAGACTCACATTATATCCAACTAGTGTAGGTAATCCTCTACTTGCAACCATTAATTTAGTGACCATTCAAAATTGCACTAGCACTGAAAAAAGTGACTTATATTTTTCACACTTTATGACCAATGCAGCATCCTCATGGTCACGTGATCAAAATTTGGATGCTTGGCAACTGGCATGTGATGGATTATGACAGTTGCCGTGTCCCGGGGGTCATGTGATCATCTTTTGCAAACTTCTGATGAGCAAAGTCAATGGGGAAGCCAGATTCCCGTTACTAACTTAGCAACTGCACTGATTCCCTTAACATTTGTGGCCAAAAAGGTCATAAAACGGGGCAAAATTCATTGCCTTGCTGAGCAACAGAAATTTTGGCCTCACCTGTGGTCGTAAGTTGAGGACTGCCGGTATATATTTTAATTTCACTGTCTTCTTTGAGGACTTGAAAGAAAAGAAAATTACAAGGGCTCCTCCACTTACACTGGAAAAAGTGACTCACAGCTGGTCCTTGCGCTTATGACCATTGTGGCAGTCCCCACAGTCACATGACCAGAATTCAGATGCTTGACAATCGGCATGTACAATGCTTTCCCGAAAATAAGACTTAACCGGGAAAATAAGCCCTAGCTTGATTTTTCAGGATGCTTGTAATATAAGCCCTACCCCAAAAATAAACCCCAGTTAAGATTGTCAGCCAGACGGACACATTTAGTACCATATTTCCCCAAATATAAGCCCTAACCGGAAAATAAGCCCTAATGAGCGTTTTGGAGCAAAAATTAATATGACCCCGTCTTATTTTCAGGCAAATATGTTGCTTATAACATTTGCAGTGTCCCAGGGTGATGTGATCTCTTTTTGTGGCCTTCCCAACTGGCTTTCAACAAGCAAAGTCAATAGGGGAAGTGTCATTCACTTAAGGACTGCAGTGATTCGCTTAACAACTGTGGCAAAAGTACTTGGCCACTACATGAATGATCGTACATCAGCTGTTTTATAAGAATTGTCCTAACTCAGGGGTAGGCAACCTTGGCTCTTTTATGATTCGTGGACTTCAACTCCCAGAATTCCTGAGCCAGCATGGCTCAGCTTGGAAACCTCTCCCTTTCCCCTCAGCGTGGCTGGCTCAGGAATTCTGGGAGTTGAAGTCCACGAATCATAAAAGAGCCAAGGTTGCCTACCCCTGTCCTAACTGTTACAGCAATGTAGTGAATTTTAAGATGCACTTACTCTCAGGAGGGATCCTGTCTTTGTGCGGGCAACCAGACAAACTACGATGGTGGGGATAGAGTCCTGTGACGTGGCCAGTGCCATCACAGCCTGGAGTAGGACATTTGATTTCACGCTTTTCGGGTCTTGAAGAATCTAGAAAACGAATGAAGACAGTGCACAAACGAGCTTACAATAAGATTTGGTTGGTGAGGGGAAACTAGGCTTCAATAAGAATCTTGAAAACAGGACCTACAACGATTTAATAAGATGAACGGAAATAAGCTGATTACAAAACATGTTATACGTTGATGTTATTCTTATATGCATAAATACTAAAAATGTTTATATTCAACTTGGTTTGTACTGAAAATATTAAGACTTATATTTATTTAATGTAGACAAAAGGAGAATATTACAGGAAGAAGAGTTCTAGTCCCGCCTTAGGCATGAAGGTGGCTTGGTGACTTTAGGCCAGGGGTTCTCAACCTTGGCAACTTTAAGACTTGTGGACTTCAACTCCCAGAATTCCTCAGCCAGCTTTGCTGGCTGAGGAATTCTGGGAGTTGAAGTCCACAAATCTTAAAGTTGCCAAGGTTGAGAACCCCTGCTTTAGGCCCTTCACCAGGAGGCAGTGAGCTCT
The DNA here is from genome assembly GCA_034064705.1 of Bothrops alternatus. Classification (NCBI taxonomy): domain Eukaryota; kingdom Metazoa; phylum Chordata; class Lepidosauria; order Squamata; family Viperidae; genus Bothrops; species Bothrops alternatus. The sequence continues at coordinate 1,126,932 of JARGCV010000349.1, forward strand.
AGTCCCGCCATAGCCAGCTAGGTGACTTTGGGCCAGTCCCTCTCTCTCAACCCAACCCACCTCACAGGCTTATAGTTGTGGGGAGGAGGAAGGTGTGCTAGTTATGTTTGCCTGCCTTGAGTTATTTGTAAAAATAATAAAGGTGGGATATAAATGAAGGAAGGAAGGGGGGAAGAGAGAGAAAGAGAGAGAGAAAAGGAAAGGAAGAAAGAAAAGAAGGAAGGAAGGAAGGAAGAGAAAGAAAGAAAAAGAAAGAAAGAAGAAAGAAAAAAGAAAAAAGAAAGAAAGAAGGAAGAGAGAGAGAGAAAGAAAGAAAGGGAAGGAAGGAAGAGAAAGAAAAAAAGAAATAGAGAGAGTGAGAAAGAAAGAAAGAAAGAGCGAGCGAGAAAGGAACGAAGGAAGAGAGAGAAAGAAAAATAAAGAAAGGAAGGAAGGAAGAAAGAAAGAAAGAAAGGAAGAGAAAGAAAGAAATAGAGAGTGAGAAAGAAAGAGAGAGAGAGAAAGGAAGGAAGGAAGAGAGAAAAAGAAAAATAAAGAAAGAAAGGAAGGAAGGAAGAAGGAAGAAAAGAAGAGAGAAAGAAAGGAAAGGAAGGAAGAGAAAGAAAGAGTGAAAGAAAGAGAGAGAGAAAGAAAGGAAGGAAGGAAGAAAGAAAGAGAAAAAGAAAGAAAGAAAGAAAGAAAGAAAGAAAGAAAGAAAGAAAGAAAGAAAGAAAGAAAGAAAGAAAGAAAAAGAAAGAAAGAAAGAGTTCCTATACAGATCAGATCAACATTCTGATCACCTACCGGTACTAGCCTTCCCAAGGGAACAATGTTTTGCCTCAGCAGGACACACAGAGGTGTGGAAATCACCTTATTTACCTCATCAAGATGTCAGCGAGGATACAAATGGCCTGGCTGGGAGACTTTTCATCATGGCTTCCTCTACTTCCCAAAGCCTTTCCCGCTTCTCTAAGATCCCCCAAGCGAAGCCCCCCAAGCCCAAGCCGTTCCCTCTTTTCTTCAAGGAGCATTTCCTTCCCTTTTGTGCTCAAAGCAGCTCTGCGCCCGGCAGCGTGGAAGTGAACCGTCCCTTCAAAGCTCTATAAACGCGCCCAGTTCATCCGATTGAACCGGAACCCTGCAGTCATCAAAACTGCAGAAGTTGCCGTGGTTTATTAACTCAAATTTCTGTTTAATTCCAGGTTCCGTCTCCGACAAGGATCAGCAAAGCTACCCTGGGAAACCAGGTTCAGGCAGTCCTTGACTTACAACACATCATTTAGTGACCGTTCCAAGGTTGCAACAGCAGTGAAAAAAGTGACTTAGGACCGTTTTTCGCACGGCTATTGCAAGCGTCCCCAGGGTCGCGTGCTCAAAATTCAGACGCCTGGCGATTAGTTCCTTTTCGTGATGGTTGCAATGTCCCGGGGGGGCATCATGAGATCCCCTTTTGCGACCTTCTGACGAGCAAATTCAAGGGGGGGGCAGTTTCACTTAACAACTATGTTACTAACTTAACAACTGCAACGATTCATTTAACGACGGTGGCAAGAAAAGTCGTAAGACAGGGCAAAACTCACTTAACCAATGTTTCGCTTAGCAACATAAATTTTTGGCTCCGTTGGGGCCGTAAGTCAAGGACTACCTGTATAATAAGTAAGAAGCTCCCTCTGGAGACTTACTCCTTATCGGAAGCCCGGTGTTGAACCCAACATCTGTCTTTAGAGCTACGTTCACGATCCACTCCTTTCTTAAAACCAGCTTTTGCCAAAGGTAACTGTCACACTGGGAGGTTACAGAGTTAGCCCTCGACTTACAACAGTTCATTTAGTGGCCCTTCGAAGTTACAACAGGACCCAAAAAAGCGACTTATGACCAGTTTTCACATTTACAACCGTAGCAGCATCCCCAGGGTCACGTGATCAAAATTCAGATGTTTCACACCTGGTTTCATATCTATGACGGGATCGCGTGATTTCCCTCACGAGGCAACTGGACTTTCTTGTTTTCCTTTGAAGACATTTCGCTTCCCATCCAAGAAGCTTCTTCAGCTCTGACTGGATGGTGAGGAATGGAAGGATTTATACTCCTTGCAGACAGCCGGTCATTTGCATCCTTTTAGAGAGTTGTTGAGGCCACCTGGATCTATGTCCTCAGGGTCACCTGAGTGGTGCAAATGGGTGTGGAGACTTCTTGGAACCGCTGAAAGGACGGTGTTGTAGACTGGAGATAGATGGTGTCATCTCCCTCCCCCTCTGTTGAGAGAGGGCTGTTCAGTTTTGAAATAGATGGCGAGTCAGAGCTGAAGAAGCTTCTTGGATGAGAAGCGAAATGTCTTCAAAGAAAAACAAGAAAGTCCAGTTGCCTCCTGAAAAAGCATCTTTGGTACAACTATGACCGGGATGACTGACAATCTCCATAGACATTTGCACGCTTTCTAACACTGCTAGGTGCACAGGAGCTGAGGCAAGAACCGGAGCTCACCCTATCTTGTGGTGCTGGGTCTCGAACCCAGGCTGTCAGGTTTCCAGCTGACAAGCTCAGCGTCTTTAACCCCTGAGGCCTTGTGCCGAGCCACCTCTCCTTACCTTTGCTGTAATAGTTCTTCCTGATGGAGTCCAAGGTCTTGTTCTGCTTCTCCTCCACTTGGAAATGTTTCGCGTGCTCTCCGGTCACCTGCTGGCCGGGCTCCCTCACCACCTTGACCTGTTCAGCTTTCAGGGCGATGGCCTGCTCCAACAGGCCCAGATTTCCCCGCGTCATCATGTCATACATCTCGGATTCATCGGTCACCGTGGACTTTTGGGAGTGGGAATCGTCGTCCTTTTCATCATCTGACCTCACCTCCACAATGACAGAATATTCCGGCTTGGGGTTGACCGTCGGTCTTTCACAGTGGGCTTGGGGGCTATCCTGAGAAATGTGAGGAGCTTCTGGACAGATTACCTCAGCCATCGCTTCCCCTTCCTCTTCTTCTTCCTCCTCTTCGTATTCTTCTTCTTCTTCCTCCTCCTCCTCCTCTTCTTCACGGTCTTCTTCGTCATCCTCCTCTTCCTCTTCTTCCTCCTCCTCTTCCTCCTTTTGCAGTTTGCACGAGTCCTCACAACTCGCCTCATCCTCCCGATGTTCCAGGTACAAATCACTGCTGCGCTCACTGGTGACCTCAATGACTTCTTCTGCATCTTCTGGGTGTATGACGATCTCCTTCTCACATTCCTCCTCCACTGCTTCTTCTTCTTCCTCCTCCTCCTCCTCTTCCTCTTCCTCCTCCTCTTCCTCCTCCTCCTCTTCTTCCGTTGCTCCTTCACAGAGAAGATGCATGGTGTTTCCCACGCTGCTGGAGACTTCACCTTCACTTTCTGACACTTTCTGTTCAGACACGAGAGTTCCTTCCGTTCTTTGGCCTGGATTGGAAAGAGAATTCCTTCAAAATTGTGGTAGCCAACTGGCGGGGGGGAAATGTCCCTACTTTGTTATGTGCTTTTGCACTGCAAGTCGAGGGAGATACTGGAGTGTCCTAAGTGCACCCTGAGGTTGGCGGTTTTCTTGCAGACGTTTCTTGACCCAGCTAGGTAACATCATCAGGGCTAGAAAGGAGTAGGGCTTGCTCTTGTTTTATATTCTAGTGGCTTGCTTTATCAGTGTTGGTGGGAGTGGTTTAGGAGCCCAACTAAAGAACCTCCAAGACCACTCCCACCAACAGCGATGGCACAATCTGCTAGAACATAAATTGAAAGCAAAGCCCATTCCTTACTAGCACTGATGATGTTACGTAGTTGGGTCATGAAACGTCTGCAAGACGTCTGCAAGAGGTCCGAGGACCTCTCAAAATGTAGCTCCTTTCTTAATTTTCTGAGTGAAGAACTTATGGATATATTCTTCAGAGCAATGGTCCCAACCTTTGCTGCTTGAACTCAACAACCCTTCATTTAGTGACCATTTGAAGTTAGAACAGCACTGAAAAAAGTGACTTATGACTAGTCCTCACACTCCTCATGACCGTTGCAGAATTCCCCACGGTCATGGGATCAAAATTCAGGCGCTTGGCCACCAGAACGTTCTTATGACACTTGCACTGTCCTGGAATCATGTGATTCCCCATTTGAAACCTTCCTGACCAGCTTCTGACAAGCCATATCAATAGGGGAAGTGGGCTTTGCTTAATGACCAGGCGAGTCTGTCAAGGTATTGATTTAACAGCTAACCAGCTTATGTAAGATGTAAGATGTAATGATGGAAATGACTCAGCAGGGTCTGCGTCTCTTTAAGAGTCTTTGTATAAAGGGAAGACTCCGCTGATGCGTTCTCTCTCTTCCGTTTCCTGCTGTAATTGTGGTTTGTTGCATCCTGCTGTATTGGTACGTGTACGTATATTGCTCCTGGTGTATGCTATTGTAGATAGTGTAAGATAAACCACCCTTTAATACAAACCACTGTTTAGTGTGTTTACTCCTGGGTTATCTCAGTGCAATAAGACTGTGCACGCTCTGATAGAGTCACTTTTACAACTGCAATGATTCATTTAATAACTGTTGTTAAGGTCAAAAAATGAGGCACAGGTCACTTAACCACCGCCTCCATTAGCAATGGAAATTCTGGTCCTGTGACTCACTTAACGACCACCTTACTTATCAATGGAAATTCTTGTCCCAATTCTGGTCATAAGTCCACCTGTACACTGTTGGCATTATCAGAAGCAACTCCACACCTTCTTCCGAGGGAGGGCTACTGGACGCCTCCTTTTGTGCGAGGGCTTCTCCTTCGTCGTCGTCTTCCTCCTCCTCCTCGTCCTCCTCGTCCTCCTCCATGGTCCCTTCTGAATCGTCTGTCACAGAGTCCAGCTTGGCTTCGGCCTCTTCGCTTGCATCGCTGTCGACATTATAGTCTTCGTCAAGGCTGAGCTTCAAGGGATGAGATTTTCTCTTGGCACCCAGATGTTCTGCTTCTACGTGCTGAAGTTTCCTCTTCTTCGCCAGCGGGCAGCTTTGTAAACTAGGAGGAAGACAAAGAGAAGAGAAAAGAGGAAGAGAGAGAGGGAGGGAGAGGGAGAGAGAGGGGGGGGAAAGAATAAGGGAAAGAGAGAGGAAGGGAAACAGAAAAAGAGAGGAAGGGAAAGAGAGAAACAGAAAGAGAGGAATAGGAGAGAAAGAGAGAGAGAAAAAACAGAAAGAAGAAAGAAAGTGGGAGAGGAAGGAAGAGGAAGAGAAAGATAAACAGAAACAGAAAGAAAGAAAAAGAAACAAAGAAGAAAAAGAAACAAAAAGTGGGAGAGAAAGGCAGAGGAAGAGAGAGAGAAAGAGAAACACAAATAGAAACAAACAGAAAGAGGAAGAGAGAGAAAAAGAAAGAAAAGAGAATAAGGGGAAGAGAGAGAGACAAAGAAACAGAAAAAGGAATAGAAAAAGAGAGAAAGAGAAAGAAGAGAAAGAAGAGAAAGAAAGTGGGAGAGGAAGGAAGAGAAAGAGAGAGAGAGATAAACAGAAAGAAAGAGTGGAAGAGAAAGAAAGAAAGAAAGAAAGAAAGAAAAAGAGAAAAAGAAACAAACAGAAAGAAGAGAAAGAGAAACAAAAAGTGGGAGAGAAAGGAAGGG
>JARGCV010000349.1:1137500-1155000 GCA_034064705.1 Bothrops alternatus
AGTCCAGTGGTTCTTAACCTTTTTGAACAAATCGCCCCCTTGAGCCAGTGAGGAAGTTGTCATCGCCCCCCCCTCCCCCAACATAACCTCTCAATCACAACATAGGAAATAATTCTTCAATTTATGCAAACACTTCTTTTTGTTTTCTTTAAAATTGTCATCAGGACATACTGATGCAAATAGTGTATTTCCAGTCTTTTCCCCATATCTCAACTGTGTGAAAAAGTTTGGTGCCACCCGGCACTTTATTCCCAAACTTCGTGATACATGTATTTCATTATTATCTTATTTATTCAAGATACTTAAATGTAATGACCACTGAAAACAAAATTCAATGGCAAGAAAGTGAAATGCCCGAAAAGAAAAACAGGAACATTTAGTGATTGAATTACAAGTGAAATTTAAGACGCAAAAAGAAAATATACAAAAGGGCACAAGAACAAACCGCAATGCAGGAACTAAGAATTTCAAGACGAAAACTCTGAAACTAAATGAAGATTCGAGGAAAGTATATATAGTCACGCACACTGTAAATTGAAGAATGGACTTTGAAAGTCATAAATATGGCAGAAATGGCTAAAATATCTGCATATTTGAAGGATCATTCAAATGAAAAATATATGTTGGACTGGAAACATTGGATAGACTACATACAAGAGAAACATCAATCAAAGAAAATGTATCTGGCTTATAGTTAAATCTTGATATACCGAGTGAAGAATGTTTACAAGTTTAAAATGATTGTATTAAGTGGAATAGCATTCAACTTGAATTTTTTCTTTGTTTACATTTACAAATATATATCTAATAAAAAAAAGAAAAAAAAGGATCAAAAAGACACAAAGAAAATATAATATCAAACTGGAGCGCACGCTAAAAAAGTACAACACAAAGAGACACACAAAATGTTTTACAGAGCACAGCAAAAATTAGAAAACGAAGCTGAAAACTCAAACTGTGACGTCAACATTACAGCTGACGTCACAGGGGACAGCCACTCAGCATGCGATGTTTCGAAAGAAGCGCAACCTCCTCCATCCCTGCCCATTCTGGCCAATGGCGGGCCACTGTATGGGCAGAGGCTGCTGCACAACGCGCATGAAGATAAGCGATGCGTATTCACATATGTACTGAAGCTAGCTGGAGGAACATTTGAAAACACAATTCAATCCACTAATAGCGAGCGATCTGATGTTTTTCTACGACAGATATGCAGCAATTCACTGTACGAAAAAGTCTCAAAAGTATCCCCAAAACTTCTCGTTCCATCACCCCCTTTTTGTTCCTTCGCCCCACATCGCCCCTTTTTGTTCCATTGCCCCCCTGAAAAACGAAATCGCCCCCTGGGGGGCAATATCGCCCAGGTTAAGAAGCACTGTTCTAGTCCAACCCCCTGCTCTATCAGGAGACCCTATACCAGCGGTTCTCAACCTGTGGGTCATGACCCCATTTGGGGTCGAACGACCATTTCACGGGGGTCGCCAAACAACGCAGTCTGCCATTTTTTCCCCTTTTCCTTAGCTGTGCTACTCCCTCTTATTCTATTGGCTTTTGAAAGCCAATAGAATAGACTCTCTTGAATAGAGACTAATTCTATTGGCTTTCAAAAGCCAATAGGAATTGTCCAGGCTGTCTCTGCCCTGCTGAGCCCGCCAAAAGTCCCAGTCTGCAAACGGTGCTGCAAGTTGTCTGCAGCGAAGGCGAGCTCTCCGGAAGTTTCCACCCCTTCCTGCTGAGCAACTACTAAAAATGTAAGTAAAAGAGGGCCAGGGGTGGGAGGTGGGAGGCCGGCGGGCGCAGGTATAGTCAATTGATTCCATCACTATCTATTGGGGGCGAAACAGTGGCCCCCACGGGAAGGGCTCGCAATTTGGGAGTCCTCCTGGATTCACGGCTGTCCTTAGAGGACCATCTGGCGGCCGTAGCCGGGAGGATGTTCTATCAGGTTCGCCTGGTGCGCCAGTTGCGTCCCTTCCTAGACTGGGACTTGCTACGCACAGTCACTCATGCCTTCGTTACCTCCAGGCTGGACTACTGTAATGCTCTCTACATGGGGTCCCCTTGAGGTGCACCCGGAGGCTCCAACTGGCCCAGAATGCGGCCGCACAGGTAGTGACAGGAGCGTCGTGGCGCTCCCATGTAACACCGCTCCTGCGCGAGCTGCACTGGTTGCCGGTGGTCTTCCGGGTGCGGTTCAAGGTGTTAGTGACCACCTTTAAAGCGCTCCATGGCATCGGACCCGGATACTTACAGGACCGCTTACTGCTAGCAAATACCCCCCGCCGTCCGGTACGCTCCCACAGAGAGGGCCTCGTCAGGGTGCCGTCGGCCAGACAATGTCGACTGGCGACCCCCAGGGGGAGAGCCTTCTCTGTGGGAGCTCCCACGCTATGGAACGAGCTCCCCCCCGAACTCCGTGCGATGACGGACTTACGCACCTTCCGTCGGGAACTGAAAACTTTCCTTTTTCAACAGGCCGGCCTGGCATAGAAGCTCCGGCTCCAACCGGGTGAAAATGTTTTAGGGGGATTGTGTATTTTTTAGGATTCGCACATATTGGGTTTTATATGGGATTTTATGGCCTAATTTGTTTAATTTATTTTTAAATATTTTAATTTTGTTTTTTAAATTTTTTTTATATATAAAATTCTTTTATTAAAACAATCAACATTGAACATAAAAACATATTGTGCAGCAATCATCATGGCACCTGATATACAATACTAGGTATTAGTCATTGAAAATGTCTGAGTTAGTAAGCCTTGTTCCACCCCTCGCGTCTAGCCTCAACTATACTCCTGTTACACTTTGTTTGATTGGTGTTTCTCTTATCTGGTTCCATATTAATGTGGTCAACATTAAACCAAAGATCCTGTTGCTAAACAATCATCCTAGAACATAGCATACAACATTAGGTATTAATCTTTGTAAACATCTGTTTCAGTAAACGTTCTTCCCTCCTCCCTTCCCTCTTCAAGTATACTCCGAGTACCTTTTGTTTGTTTGGTGTTTCTCTTATATATGGTCTATCTGCTGTATCTAGTTTATTGCATATTGTTCGTTTGCGCTTCTGAATTGACTTCATCCCATTACTAGTGCAAACTTTTATAGTCCCTAACCCGAGATCCTGAGGTAAAAGTTTCATATCCTGAGGTAGAGATTCAGTCCGCTTTAACAGTTTTAAAGCAAACCACATTAGTCATAAGTTTATGTTAAGAGGCATTAGTTATAGAACATATACATTCAACATTGGGTGTTAGTTTTTGTAAACATTTGATTTGTTAACCCTTCTTCCCTCCTCTGTTTTTTAAATTTTAAGGCTGTACACCGCCCCGAGTCCTTCGAGAGAGGGGCGGTATAGAAATTTAATAATAAATAAAAAATAAAAAGGGAGGGTTGCTGGCGCACGTGGGGCCCGGCGGGTGCGTTACCTTCCTTGGGCTGGGCCAGCTGGTGGCCAAGCCAATGGTCGCCCTGCGCCGTCGCTGCCCCTTGCCAGCTACGCCTCAGCCGGCACAGGGGGCGGCACCACGCATGCGCGGCGCTCCCAGGCAGGGAAATAGTCCTCGACTTACGACCAGTTAGGGGTCCTCGACTTACAACCGGTTGGGTAGTCCTCGACCTACGACCGGTTGGGTAGTCCTCAACTTACGACCGGTTGGGGGTCGTGGCATTAAAAAGGTTGAGAACCACTGCCCTATACCATTGCAGACAAGTGGCTGTCCAGTCTTTTCTTAAAAACCTCCAGTGATGAAGCACCCACAAGGTCTGGAGGCAAGTAGTTCCACTGGTTAATTTAGCAATCCACAAAATCATCCTGAATACACCCCAAGTGCTCAGGATTTGCGAGGGGTGTGCCCTTGGGGCAAATGATAGAGGTGATTTCCTGTCCCTTCCTCATTAGAAAACCCCATGCCTCAAAGAGCAATGGGAAGCTATGCAGGTCCAACTTCCTACGGCGTTTCTACTCCAAGAACAGGCTGTTATACCGATTACGGAGTGCCAGGCGCACAACTAGCCTGTTTTATTGTTGAGCACAGCAGCAGAAGTGGCCATTGCCGCCAAACACATATTTCAGGGGCAGCCCAGTTACACACAGCCATCCCATCCCTGCAGCTGTCCCTTAACTGCCTGATTAGCTGGACAATTAATGGACTAATTGAAGCCCAGGCTGTGCCCGTGACAAAAGCAGAGGAGGCGACGGAGAAAGACATTAACAATTTACAAGAAGGGGAGGGCCGCCTGCGTTCCAAGGATGCCGAGAAATTGGCAATGGCTACACTTGTAAACGCAGCGGGGTACGGAGGAGAGGGTAAGAACTGGAAACAGTCAAGCAGATGGAGTCACCTCCGTTGCCAGGTGCTCCTTCTAAAAGTCTGCCCTACTTTGCAAAAAAGTCGGTCTATCTTATCACATTTGGAAGAGGTCAACCTATTTTCCAACGCACCAGAAGGCAAGATAAGAAACAACGGATGGAAACTCAGTAGGGAGAGAAGCAACCTAAAACTAAAGAGAAATTTCCTAACAGTGAGGACAATTAACCAGTGGAACAGCTTGCCTCCAGAAGCGGTGGGTCCTCCATCACTGGAAGTTTTTAAGAAGAGACTGGACAGCCATTTGTCTGAAATGTTATAGGGCAGTGATGGAGAACCTTTTAGAGACCGAGTGCCCAAACTGCAACCCAAAACCCACTTATATATCGTCTGGTGCCGGGTGGGCGTGGCCCATTGGATGCATGTGGCCCATTGGGTGGGTGTGGCTGCGGTGATAACGGCAGACTGGGTGGGACTAAAAAGTTCAATCAATCAATTCCAACTTTGCGAGATCTTTTTTTTCCCTCGAGAAGTTGAAATTAATTGATTGATTGATTGATTGAACCTTTTTTTTTTTTTGCACACGGCGGCAGAAGCCTAAAGCGAAAATGTTTTATAAAACCCAGCTGAAGGCCTAGGACTGGGGCGATGGTGCGCGTGCCCACAGAGAGGGCTCTGAGTGCCGCCTCTGGCACCCATGACATAGGTTCGCCACCATGGTTATAGGGTCTCTTGCTTGAGCAGGGGGATGGACTAGAACAGGACCCCCAACCCCCGGTCCGTGGACTGGCACCAGGCCGCGGCATGCCAGAAACCGGTCCACACAAACAAGCAAAGCCAACAAAATAATACCAACAAAAGGCAGAAGATAGAAGATAATACAGATGAATAATACTACATCCACACTACATGGGGTTAATAGACACTAGCACCACTGAGAGAATTAAGTGCTCAGAATTATTATTTAGAGTAACAGTTGGAAGGGACCTTAGAGGTCTTCTAGTCCCCAAGCCCCGGTCCATGGACCAGTACTGGGCCGGGGCATGCCAGCAACTGGTCCGCACAAACAAGCAAAGCCCCATCCGTGGGATGCAGGCAGCACACAAAACCACGCACCTTCCAGTCCATGGAAAAACCTTTCTCCACGGAACCGGTTCCTGGTGCCCCAAAGGTTGAGGACCACTGCACTAGAAGACCTCCAGTGTCCCTTCCATTCTGTTGTTCTGTGTCTGTGCTCACAGAAGGCCCTTCAAAGGGATAGTGAATAACCTCAAGCCACAGCCCAGAGCCAAGAAAACTGCACAGAAACTTGGCACCCTCCAGATTTATCCAGACTCTGCAGGTTCCTCCTCAACTTACAACTAGGCGTTTAGTGACCGTTCAAAGTTGCAATAGGATCTTTGGTTTAATGTTGATCACATTAATATGGAACCAGATAAGAGAAACACCAATCAAACAAAGTGTAACAGGAGTATAGTTGAGGCTAGACGCGAGGGGTGGGAAAAAGGCTTACTAATTCAGACGTTTTCAATGACTAATACTTAGTATTGTATATCAGGTGCCATGATGATTGCTGCATAATATGTTTTTATGTTCAATGTTGATTGTTTTAATAAAAGAATTTTATATTAAAAAAAAAGTTGCAATCCCACTGAATAAAATGACTGAACGGTTCTCGCGCTGGCAACCGTTGCAGCATTCCCACGGTCACGTGACCACAATTCAGGCTCTTGGCAACGGGCACGCATTTACAACAGTGGCACCTTCCTGGGGTTTATTTATTTAATTTCTATGCCGCCGTATTCCGGAGAACTCAGGGCGGTTGCCGGATCGCCCTTTGTGGCCTCCCCAGCTGGGCCCTGAAAACAAACTCAGTGGGGGAAACCCACATGGGTTTAACAGCCGCGTGATTCGTTTAGTAAGGGCAGTGATTCGCTTAACAACCGTTACAAGAGTCATCGCACCCATCGTGTGGGTGAAATAGCAAGCAGAATACAGATGAGATCCGAAAGGTGTTTCCTTACCTCACTTCCTGGCCAATGAGTTCTGTTGGTACTGCGTGAACCAGCGGGAAGAAGAGAAGAAAACAAGATCAGATAGAAAGAAGACGAGGCAGTTTTGAAAAAACTCACCATTTCAGACATGACCTACTAACCAAGCTAAATAGTAATCACTTTGAAGGAGAATATTTGTAGCTCAGGGTTGACATGAGGGGTCCTTGGTGCTCTCTGAGCTTGGCTGTTTCCTTGCAGACGTTTCATTACTCAACTAAGTAACATCACCAGAGTCAGAAGGGAGTGGGGTATGTGGAGCTGGGAGGAGGAGGAGGAGGAGGAGGAGGAGGAGGAGGAGGAGGAGGAGGAGGAGGAGGAGGAGGAGGAGGAGGAGAACTGTGGGGTCATTGGTGCTCTCTGACCTGGCCTGTTTCCTTGCAGACGTTTCATCACCAAACTAGGTAACATCATCCGTGCTGGTAAGGAGTACGGTTTGCTGTCAATTTATATTCTGGTGTCTTGCCTGTCTGGGGGGTGGGGGGGGCGGTCTTAGGAATTCTTCAGTTGGCCTGTTTACTAATGGCTCTTTGGCAGTTTCTTGATTGGGGTCTTGTTGGATTAAATCCTCTTGTTGGATTTAATCTATGATAATCTGAGTGCGGATTACAGGTGGAGAAGTGCTGGGGTCTTTTTCTCTTTGGGGCTGGTTGATGGTCTCTCTTGCATAGTCTATAGATCAGGAGTCTTCAAACTTGGCCACTTTAAGACGTGTGGACTTCAACTCCCAGATTTCCTCAGCCAGGGGCTGGCTGGGGAATTCTGGGAGTTGAAGTCCACACGTCTTAAAGTGGCCAAGTTTGAAGACCCCTCCCTCCCCTGCTATAGATGTATAGAAATCACTTTTCTTGTTATAGTAGGGAACTGGTCTATACTAATCTGAATCCCTGATCCTCATGCTCAATATTGTCCAGCATTGGTAGGAGTTCAAATCTCTTTGGGCAAATGAACCTGTACGGATAGCCCCCGATTTACAACAGTTCAAAGTTACAACGGCCCTGGAAAAAAAATGAGTTATTTTTTTTTATACACATTTTATTGTTTTTTTTAATTTTTTACATCAAAGTGCTCAGGAAAACACCGTGGTGAAAGGGTAATCAATCATAGCAAAACAAGTCATATATATATATATATATAACTAAAATTGATACCTTAAAAAAAATTCCCCCCTCTATTTCCTCACATGATATAAGAAATTTAGTTTAATCTACTTCTTCTTAAAATTCAATCAATCCACAGAATCATCCCTACTATTACATCTACAAAAATCACTCCTGCTTTTAAGCTCCACTAATTTCAGTTAAAATATTCCAATTGATCTTAAACAAACCTATTAATAAAATTTGGGGTATCCCTTCTACAACACACATATAATTCCAAGAATATCATTTTAATATTTTCACATATATTCCATCTTTTAATTTAATACAAAAAAAAATGAGTTATGATGACTCTTTTTCACACTTATAACCATTGCAGCATCCTCATGGTCACGTGATCAAAATTCGGATGCTTGATGACTGGTTCACATTTATGACAGCTGCAGCATCCGGGGGGTGGTGATGGTGGTGATCATATGATCCCCTTTCCTGACCTTCTGACAAGCCGGAAGCCAGATTCACATAACAGCTGGGTTACTATCTTAACAACTGCATTGTTTCACTTAACAATGGTGGTAAGAAAGGTTGTAAACTGGGGCAAAGCTCACTTAACAAGTGTCTCACTTAGCGACATGCATTTTGGGCTTCACTATGGTTGAGGACTACCTGGGCTGCGAGTAACATTTTTGCAAATCTTATGGTCTGAATACACTACCCTCTTTTCTATCTGTTTCCTCCCCCAGTTTAATCACCAGTCCAATTAACATTTCTGGAAAATGAAGTCGCTGGCTTTATGACTTAGGTCTAGGACAGGGGTGGGCAACCTTGGCTCTTTTATGACTCATGGACTTCAACTCCCAGAATTCCTGAGCCAGCCTGGCTCAGCTTGGAAACCTCTCCCTTTTCCCTCAGCATGGCTGGCTCAGGAATTCTGGGAGTTGAAGTCCACGAGTCATAAAAGAGCCAAGTCTGAAGACCCCTGGTTTAAATATTTAAACATTTTTTCCTCACAGTCACGTGATCAAAATTCAGGCATTTGGGCAGGGCTAGGCAACCTTGGCCCCTTCATGACTCGTGGACTTCAACTCCCAGAATTCCTGAGCCAGCATAGAGAACTATGGCCCCCTCATGACTCGTGGACTTCAACTCCCAGAATTCCTGAGCCAGCATGGCTCAGCTTGGAAACCTCTCCCTTTCCCCTCAGCGTGGCTGGCTCAGGAATTCTGGGAGTTGAAGTCCACCAGTCATAAAAGAGCCAAGGTTGCCTACCCCTGGTCTAGGACCATTGTAATTGGCCCAACAAAAGGTGATGCCCTCTTGTGGCAACAGGGTCTATCTACTTATTTATATGAATGACCTGATTTGGGGTTAATTTGTTGCAGCTTCTGGGACAGCAAACTGAAATATTGTCACGCACTCTTGGCTGATCTATTTAAATTAGAGAACTGATTCCAAAAGGGACAGGAGAGGCCTTGATAATGGTGTTTTGAATCAGGGCCTATTTTATTGCATACATTGTCAGTAACTGCAATGCTGCAAAGATGAATATCTATCATCTCCCCCCCCCTCTCTCTCAGTAGAAAGATAGATAGATAGATAGATAGATAGATAGAGATAGAGATAGAGAGATAGAGAGATAGAGAGAGAGAGAGACAGACAGACAGACAGATAGAGATATATAGATATAGCTATAGATATTTGTTTTCTGAGGTTTTCGCGGGTGTTTGTATGTAGGTCTTTGGTTATTCGGGTTTTCTCCCGCATAAAATTGGAAGTGTCTTGGCGACGTTTCGACGAAGTCCCATTCGTCATCTTCAGGCTGGTGCTTTCAGCTTCCAATTTTACCCGGGAGAAAACCCGAATAACCAAAGACCTACAGCTATAGATATGTATAGATATATAGATATATATCTGTCTCTGCCTTTCTATCAGCTATTATTATCTTCTATCTCCCTTCCTTTCCTTCTTTCCTTCTTTCCATCTCCTTCCTTCCTTTTCTCATCCCTCCCTCCTCCCTCCTTTTCTTCCTTCCTTCCACCCATTTCCTTCCTTCTTCCTTTTCATCTCCTTCCTTCCTTCCTTCCCTACCTTTTCCTTACCTTTCTTTTTATTTCCTTCCTTCCTTCCTGCCTGCCTGCTTGCCTGCCTACCTTTTCCTTACTTCTTTCTTTTCATCTCCTTCCTTCCTTCCTTCCTTCCTTCCTTCCTTCCTTCCTTCCTTCCTTCCTTCTTTCTTTCCTTCCTTCCTTCCTTCCTTCCTTCCTTCCTTCCTTCCTTCCTTCCTTCCTTCCTTCCTTCCTTCCTTCCTTCCGTTTGCTTTCAAAGGCTGAAAACAAATAGACATCAAACTCAGAGTTAACAAGTTTCCTCCACTCCCTGCGCCCATCAGCCTTGCTGGCTTCCATGCCTGCCATCCTGAGCACTTCCCCTCTCTGCCAGATGCAAAACTTCAAAGTCTCTCTCTGGGATAAAAGCAGCCTGCAGTTGTCTAGCAAATCAGGCCTGTATGGCTGGTTTTTAAAGGAGAAAAAGGAGCGAGCGAGGAAAGAGGGTATCTGGGTTGAATGGCCAAAGCAGTCTGTTCAGAATAATTGGGAAGGGGATGTGGCTGTGCACAAACTACACACAAAGACACACAAGGTCTTATCCTCAGGCAGGTCTTCATCCATTCAAGCCAGCCTGGATGAATCATCTGTACCCCTGATTCCACATGGAGAGTATAACAAAACACTTACCTCTAATTGCCTTGGACCGTGTTCGTGCTCGTTTATCGTCGTTCTCTAAACTCATCTGGAATCCAATAACAATAGAAGTCAACATTTTGTTCAGTGAAAAATATTTTACAGTCCAAGCTAAGGTGTTTCTGTAAAATTGGGATGGCCCAAAGAAAGGTCTAAGCCAGGGGTGGGGAACTTGGCTCTTTTATGACTTGTGGACTTCAACTCCCAGCCATGCTAGCTCAGGAATTCTGGGAGTTGAAGTCCACAAGTCATAAAAGAGCCAAGGTTTCCCCACCCCTGGTCTAAGCAAAGGGTGTCCAACCTTGACTACTTTAAAGACCTGTGGAATTCAACTCCCAGAATTCCCCAACTAGCATGGCTGGCTAGAGATTTCTGGGAGTTGAAGTCCAAAGGTCTTAGTGGCCAAGACTGGACACTTTTGGTCTAACACAGCGGTTCTCAATCTATGGGTCGCGACCCCATTTGGGGTCGAACGACCGTTTCGCAGGGGTCGCCGGACACCGCGGTCCGCCATTTTGTTTTTGTTTTTTTTGTTGTTTTTTTGTCACGCGTGCGCCGCGCATGCATGGTTCAGGCCGTTGCGCACGAGCCGCGCTTGCACGGATCGGCCCGTCGCGGTCCGCCATTTTTTTTTTCGGCGCGCGCCGCACATGCACAGATCGGCCCGGTGCACGCGCACGCGCACGCGCCAGGGTCACGCCGCGCATGGGCGGGGCAAATGGGGTCTCAACCTGAAAAAGGTTGAGAACCACTGGTCTAACAGGAGTAGGCAACCTTGGTTCTTTTATGACTTGTGGACTTCAAACTCTCAGAATTCCTGAACCAGCCATGCTGAGGGGAAAGGGAGAGGTTTCCAAGCTGAGCCATGCTGGCTCAGGAATTCTGGGAGTTGAAGTCCACGAGTCATGAAGGGGGCCATAGTTTCCCCCATGCTGGCTCAGGAATTCTGGGAGTTGAAGTCCACGAGTCATGAAGGGGCCATAGTTTCCCCCATGCTGGCTCAGGAATTCTGGGAGTTGAAGTCCACGAGTCATAAAAGAGCCAAGGTTGAAGAGGCCTATACTATCTAGGGCAGGGGTAGGCAACCCTTAGCTCTTTTATGATTCGTGGACTTCAACTCCCAGAATTCCTGAGCCAGCCATACTGAGGGGGAAAGGGAGAGGTTTCCATGCTGAGCCATGCTGGCTCAGGAATTCTGGGAGTTGAAGTCCATGAGTCATAAAAGAGCCAAGGTTGCCCACCCCGTCCTAGGATGCCACTGAAGGACCCAATGTTGGGTTTAGGCAACTTTGGCTCTTTTATGACTCGTGGACTTCAACTCCCAGAATTCCTGAGCCAGCCATGCTGAGGGGAAAGGGAAAGGTTTCCAAGCTGAGCCATGCTGGCTCAGGAATTCTGGGAGTCATAAAAGAGCCAAGGCTGCCCTACCCCTGCACTAGGGTGATTAAGGGGCCTGGAGACAAAAATGTATGAAGAACGGAGGCAGGAATTGGGTATGGCCAGTATAGAGAAAAGAAGAAATAGGGGCGACATGTTAGCAATATTCCAGTATTTGAGTGGCTGCCACAAAGAAGAGGGGGTCAACTTATTTTCCAAAGCACCGGAAAAAAGTGACTTTTGACCATTTTTCACACTTACGACCATTACAGCACCCCGAGGATTCAGATGCTTGGCAGTTGACTCATATTTATGACGGTTGCCGTGTCCCGGGCTCATGTGATCCCCTTTTTGTGACCTTCTGACAAGCAAAGTCAACAGGGAAGCTGGATTCACTTAACAACCGGGTTCCTAACTTAACTACTGTAGTGATTCACTTAACAACCGTGGCAAGAGACGTCGTAAAAAGAGGAAATAAATTCACTTTTAAAAAAATGTCTCACTTAGCAACATAAATTTTGGGGCTTAATTCCAGTCGTAAGACGAGGATTATCTGTGTATGGAAGCTGACATCTCAGTTTGAAATGATGGGAGCCATCACTGTGATTGTAACCAAAACTTCCTAATGGAAATATAGATGGATTTCTCACAGAATTGAAAGGATAGTTTATTCCACAAAGAATAAACTTATATTAACTCTCCTTCCCTTCAACGTATGGATGTCAGCAATAGCTGGAATAAATGTATGCCCCAAATATGCAGGTGTTTGCAGAATGCTCATCAAAACATTTGACTGATGCCTGCCCCCCCCCCCACCCTCACCCCTTCTCCCCATGAGATCTAATTTCATCACTTCATGGTTAATTTTGATATTTGATTTCAAGATTTGATATCTGGGGAGAAATTGATAGAAGCCGCATCACCTTGTATTGTCTTTCACAATTTGATAGCTTATTAGAGGTCACCTTCTTATGCCCGCAAAAGGAAAATAATTTCAAAAAAATCCAAGAAACCTAAGAAAATAATTCTTGCACATGCGTGGGTCAAAGCGCCTGAAGGGCAGGACAAGAAGCAACGGATGGAAACTAACCAAGGAGAGAAGCAACCTAGAACTAAGGAGAAACTTCCTTGACAGTGAGGACAATTAACCAATGGAACTACTTGCCTCCAGAAGTGGTGAATGCTCCAACACTGGAAGTTTTTCAGAAGAGACTGGACAGCCCTTTGTCCGAAATGGTATAGGGTTTCCTGCCTGAGCAGGGGGTTGGGACTAGATGACCTCCAAGGTCCCTTCCAACTTTATTACTATTATTATTATTATTATTATTATTATTATTATTATTATTAGTACCCGCTCCAGCATCACACAGGCGCCGGTAGCCCACTTGCGCATGCGTGCACATGATAGTGCCATGCATATGTGTGTCTGCGCATGCGTGCACGGGGCCGCATGTGCATGTTTCCTGCTGCTCCCTTTCCTTCTGGGCTGTCAAGCTGGAAAGGTTAGGGAACTCCGATGTAGGGTGTTTGGGGCAATCAAAAAGCGAGTGTGATTGTTAAACTCTTCTAAAAAGTTGGCAAAATTTGGAAAGGTTTAAGGATATAATTTTGATCCTTGTGGGGCTATTTAGACAATTCTAAAGTCTAGTATTGCTGATTTATTTGAGATGCTCCTTATCTTCTTTAATGGAATGCCCACAGATATGTTCATCCCTGCAGGAATATTCAGATATAATACAGAGATAAACAAAGGAGTCAAACTTGCAGGACCCGTCTTCTGCCTCATGAATCCCAGCGACCGGTTAGGGCACATAGGGTTGGCCTCCTACGGGTCCCGTCTGTTGGACAATGCTGTTTGGCGGGACCTAGGGCTAGGGCCTTCTCTGTTGCTGCCCCAGCCCTCTGGAATCAACTTCCCTCAGAGGTTCGTACTGCTCCTTCCCTCCTAGCTTTCCGAAAACTTTTAAAAACACATCTATGCAGACAGGCTTGGGGCTTGTGAGCTGCGCTCTGCCCCTGGGCCTTTGATTGGGACTGTATGTTGTATGAGTGGGTATAGTTTTATTGTTTTTTATATTGTATATTATTATTTTAACTAATTTATATTTTGTACTTGTATTATTTGCTGTGAGCCGCCCTGAGTCTGAGGAGAAGGGCGGCATATAAGTCAAAATAAAGTAAAGTAAAGGAAGTGTTGCATTTGATCCCCAGCAGCCCCACAGAAAACGTGTGGCTTAAACAGTAGAACATAGAATAATAGGATTGGGAAGGACTTTGGAGGTCTACTAGTCCAGCCCCCTGCTGAAGCAGGAGACTGTGTACTGTATAGACAGCCATTTCAGACAAATGGCTGTCTAAACTCTTCTTACAAACCTCCAGGGATAGAGCATTCGCAGCTTCTGGAGGCAAGCCATTCCACTGATTAATCGTTCTCACTGTCAGGAAATTTCTCCTTAGTTCCAGGTTGCTTCTCTCCTTGATTAGTTTCCATCGGTTGCTTCTTGTCCTGCCTTCAGGCGCTTTGGAGAATAGCTTGACTCCCTCTTCTTTGGGGCAGCCCCTGAGATACTGGAAGGCTGCTATCATATCATCCCTAGTCAGTGGTGGGATTCAAATATGTGAACAACTGGTTCTCTGTGTGGATGCCGCTTCCTTAAGTCCATTCTGGGCCTGGGCAACAAAAAATTAGCTACCGGTTCTGCCAAACTGGTGTGAACTGACTGAATCCCACCACTGCCCCTAGTCCAGGGGTAGGCAACCTTGGCTCTTTTATGACTCGTGGACTTCAACTCCCAGAATTCCTGAGCCAGCATGGCTCAGCTTGGAAACCTCTCCCTTTCCCCTCAGCGTGGCTGGCTCAGGAATTCTGGGAGTTGAAGTCCACGAGTCATAAAAGAGCCAAGGTTGCCTACTCCTGCCCTAGCCCTTCTCTTTGCTAGACTAGACATACCTAGTTCCCCCAGTTGTTGATGGTAGGGTTTAGCACAAGGCAGACTCTTTTGGCATCTTAAAACTAATTCATTATGGTTTAAGTTTTTATAAAACAACGAATACCCTGCTTTGTTAATCCCAAGTCTTTCTTTGCTACAAAAAGCAATCTTTGGTGTACTCTCCACAGTCTGACGATAAGGAGCTAGACTGAATCTCATGCCCAAGGTAGGACTAGAACTCACTGTCTCCTAGTGATTGGGCCAGCATCACCCAGCCAGCTTTCCTGCCTAAGGCAGGACTAGAACTCACCATTTCCTAGTGGTTTGTCCTCTGATTTTCCTGGAATTTATGCACTTTGCTGTATTCACCCAAGAGCATTCCCCATGTACAAAAAATGGACACAGTCACCTTAATTTTCTAAAGAACTTAAATCATGCATGCATAGCTTTTAATGGAGAAGATGATTGAATTCAGTGTGCATCTGCTCCCAGGACTCTAAATCAAAGCTGAATCCTAATATTGGCTCAGAGTTTCTGGTGGTCTGGAAACACAATTCAGACGGGAATTGTGTGGACGAAAACTCAAGCTGATGCACAGTTAGATCCCCTCGATATTCAAAAACTGTAGACCCTCAAGGATACATCTTAGAAATACTTCTGGGCACAATATGCTCAATCTTGGTTAGTAGACGCACACATTTTGTTCATGTGTACAGTACACTGAATCATGGACAAACTAAAGCTAACCTCGCCTCCTTTGCCAGTTATTGGGTTAGTAGATGAGGGGAATGCCTTAGACATAATGGAATAACAGACTCGGAAGGGGTGTTGGAGGTCCTCTAGTCCAACCCCCTGCTCAAGCAGGAAACCCTATATCATTTCAGACAGATGGTTGTCCAATCTCTTCTTTAAAAACTTCCACTGTTGGAGCATTCACTGCTTCTGGAGGAAAGTTGTTCCACTTATTAATTGTGTTTAACTATCAGGAAATTCCTCCTTAGTTCTAGGTTGGTTCTCTCCTTGATTTCCATCTGTTGCTTCTTGTTCTGCCTTCAGGTGCTTTGGAGCAACTTCTGGAAACTTTTGGAGCAGGGGTTCTGAATCCCCAGGCTGTGACCCCCTGGTAAGCTGCAGGTTGTGCAAGTGGCCAGTGAGCGCACATGCGCAGCTCCAGTTGCGCAAGTGGCAGGTGCTCACGCTTTCATGCACACTTTCCAGAGTCTCAGCATCTTTTTTATATCACGGAGAACCAAAACTGCATGCAATCTTCCGAGTGTGGTCTTACCAAGGCATTATAAAGCAGTATTAAGTCTTGACTACCGAAGTTAAGATAGATAAAAATATGGGCTAGAGATAATACTGCTGTTAGGTGGATTCACAGTTGGCTGAAGGATTATTCCCAATAACCTTTGACAGCAGCTTGGAGGAAAGTACTGTATCAGTGACTAAGAGTTG
Organism: Bothrops alternatus; assembly: GCA_034064705.1. Classification (NCBI taxonomy): domain Eukaryota; kingdom Metazoa; phylum Chordata; class Lepidosauria; order Squamata; family Viperidae; genus Bothrops; species Bothrops alternatus. Next base: position 1,153,468 of record JARGCV010000349.1, read on the forward strand.
CGGGGGAAATTATCAAGTCTGCGGATGACACGAAGATGGTAGGTTTGACTAATACTTCAAGTGAAAGAGAGGAGGTTCAGAAAAAAAAACTAAGCAAGCTTTAGTAGTGGTTCAACAGGAATAATGATAATGATGATGATGATGATGATGATAATAATAACAACAACAACATAGTAACATAGTAACATAATAACAATAATAAAGTTGGAAGGGACCTTGGAGGTCATCTAGTCCAACCCCTTGCTCAGACAGGAAACCCTATACTATTTCAGATAAATGGCTGTCCAGTCTCTTCTTAAAAACTTCCAGTGTTGGAGCATTTACAGCTTCTGGAGGCAGGTTGTTCCACTGATTAATATATATGTTTGGGTGGGGGCTTTGTTGTGCTCAGGTTAGTCTGAGTTACAGGGGGATTAGAGATCCATACATGAAGCAAACTGACACCCACCATGAAGATGAGGCACGACCACGAACGCAAAGCCAAACAGCTATGCAGCTCACCATCTCTAATCCCCCTGTAACTCAGACTAACCTGAGCACAACAAAGCCCCCACCCAAACAGAACACTCCCCCAGCCAATCAGAGTACAGCCAACCCCCCATTCAATCAGAGCACAGCCAAGCCCCTAACCAATCAGAACACACCTCCACCCAATCAGAACACAGCCGAGTTCCCAGCCAATCAGTTCAAACCCCCACTGGCAGTTAAAAGAAAGAAACAGCTACAATCACACATTGCTCCTAGAAGCACGAAGCCGAAAGCACCAGCCTGAAGATGACGAATGGGACTTCGTCGAAATGTCGTCAAGACACTTCAAATTCTACGTGGGAGAAAACCTGATATATATATATTCTTTTATTTGTCTATATGTATGCTGCCTCAGTTCCTGAAATAATTCTAGGTTTCTGTCCTGTTAGCATTTAAATAGTCAGAGAAGTAAAACACAGATATAGGGACAGATTGCATACATTGGGTAGCCAATTCAAAACACCTCGTCACCGGCAATCAACACTGAGGTAAACAGAGATTAACCCCAAGATTAATATAGATCAACAATCAAACAGTAAACAAGACCCCAATCAAGAAATTACCAGCTCAGACAAACAATCAAACAGTAAACAACAGCCTAATCAAGGAACTGCCAAAAACTCTCCCACTAACACTGACAGGGCAAGCCACTTGTCTATAAACAGAGAGCAAGCCCTTCTAGCCCTGATGATATTACCTAGTTGGGTAATGAAATGTCTGCACAGAAAGAATCAAGCACACAATTTGAAACAGGAATAAAGGAGCAGGGAGAAGATCTCTGAATCTTACGGAGTGATTGCTGGAAAGGTAAAGCGTTCAGAGATTTACAAAAAGTTATCAGGTTGGGCTATATGATCCTTAGGAGAGATGTTCTTCCATAGAACAGTCACATGTATTATAAACAAGGTATTCTTGTTGACCACCAGTTAAGCATGAGCTAGCAGGGTTACGCAGCTGCTAAATAGACAAATGCTGTCTTCAGATGAAAATAGAATAGAGTAGAGT
>JARGCV010000349.1:1160000-1172500 GCA_034064705.1 Bothrops alternatus
CAGCTTTGAATTATATCAAATCTGACACCAGAAACAGAGTAACAGATGACCTGAGTGTTGCATGTGTTGCTCTCAAACTTACAAAGTATGAGCCAAGGTTAGACAAATTATCAGCATGCATACAACAGCAAAAATCACATTAATTGTTCAAAAGCATGCCAAATGCAAAGCTGTTTGTATCATTGAAAGCTTTGTTATTGTGTTTTCCTTTTAAGACAAAAGATGTTAATGTACGAGTTGTTTTTTCTAAACTAAAACCTCAGTATTCAGATTAAATTGCTGTGTTGGCACATTGCCATAAATAAGTGGATTTTGGGTTGCAGTTTGGGCACTCGGTCTCTAAAAAGTTCGCCATCGCTGATATAGATTCTCCCGCTTGAGCAGGGGGCTGGACTAGAAGACCTCCGAGGTCCCTTCCAGCTCTATTCTAGTCTGCCCCAGACTGGATTACTATGGATTTCTAAAATTTCTGCAGTAAAAGAGAATATTTGTAGCTCTTGTTTTAAACAAGATTTGAAACAAACAAACCAGCAAATCAATTAATCAATCAAACAGGTTTATTTAACTCTGTTAATTCTGTTAAAAGCCTGATTACCAAATTAACTCATTTTCCTCAATCACACAATATAGTGAGCGGTAAACTTTATAACTGGATGAGCTGGGTGTGTGTGCACCCTGCACCAAGACCCACACACCTACACACGCTTCTAATCCAGAGGTCTCCAACCTTTCCGGGCTCATGGCCCGGAGGGAATGAGAGCAGTTTGCAAATTAGTATGTGTGCATGCATGCACCGCAGCACTAGCACTCCCATTCATGCATGCACAAATGGGCCATGCACACCCGCTTGGTGCTAGTGGCCCTGTTCGTACATGCGCAAATGGGCTGTGTACACCCGCCCACCACTAGCTGCCCCATTTGTGCCCATGTGCATGTGGAAATGGGGCTACAGGCGCTAGAGCAGCGGTTCTCAACCTATGGGTCGCGACCCCATTTGGGGTCGAATGACCATTTCTAGGGGGTCGCCAAACACCGCAGTCCGCCATTTTTTCCCCTTTTCCCCTCGGCCGGTGCAGGGGGCAGCACTGCGCATGCGTGGGGTAGCACCGCACATGCGTGATGTGGGCCGTCGCACGCGCACCGCGCGTGCGCGATGCGGGCTGTCGTGCCACGCATGCGTGATGTGGGCCGTCGCACGCGCGCCGTGCATGCGTGATGCGGGCCATCGCACCGCGCATGCGCGATGTGGGCCATCGCACCGTGCATGCGCGATGCGGGCCGTCGTGCCACACATGCGCGATGCGGGCTGTCGTGCCACACATGCATGATGCGGGCTGTCGTGCGCGCGCCGCACATGCATGATGTGGGCCATTGCGCCGTGCATGCGCGATGCGGGCCATCACGCCGTGCATGCGTGGCGCAGGTCGGGGTCACGCCGCGCATGCGTGGCGCAGGTCAGGGTCGCAGCCTGAAAAAGGTTGAGAACCGCTGCGCTAGAGCGTGTGGGAGGATTGCACATGCGTGCGTGCACCAGCCAGCTATTTCTGCAGCCTGCTAGCCAAGAGGCCACGGCCCGGTAGTGGCCCATGGCCCATAAATTGGGGACCTCTGCTCTAACCAATACCAACACTAAATAAGTAAACTATGATGCCTAAGTGCAGTTGCTGAGTTGGTTACTGTTCTGGCCACAAGTGTTGGCAAACAGCCAAAAGGTCTTTTGTGAACTTGCTGGTGTGTCACTGTGCAACTTGATTGGCCTCAAACGCTTGAAACCTGGCTAATGCGAGTTGGTCTGCTATTAACTCGACTCTAGCAAATGGCTTCAATCCAGCAACCCAGAGCAGCACCCTGAATGAGTCATAGAATAACAGAGTTGGAAGGGACCTTGGAGGTCATCTAGTCCAACCCCCTGCTCAGGCAGGGAACCCTATATCATTTCAGACAAAATGGCTGTCCAGTCTCTTCTTAAAAGCCTCCGGTGATGGAGCACCCACAGCTTCTGGAGGCAGGTTGTTCCACTGATTAATTGTTCTCACTGTTGGGAAATTCCTCCTTAGTTCTCAGTTGCTTCTCTCCTTGATTAGTTTCCATCCGTTGCTTCTTGTCCTGTCTTTGGGTGCTTTGAAAAAATAGGTTGCCCTCCCCCCCTTCTTTGTGACAGCTCCTCAAATATTGAACCATTGCTATCATGTCTCCCCAGTCCTTCTCTTCATTAAACTGGACATACCCAATCCCTGCAACCGTTCTTTATACGTTTTAACCTCCAGCCTCCTGATCGTCTTCGTTGCTCTTCTCTGCACTCTTTCCAGAATTTCAACATCATTTTTTACATTGTGGTGACCCAAACTGGATGCAGGATTCCAAGTGTGGCCTTACTAAGGCTTTCTGGAGCAGTACTAGTACTTCACGTGATCTTGATTCAATCCCTCCGTTAACGCAATTTAGGATTGCACTGGCTTTAATGATGAGTAAGTGATCAATTAAAACATCCTGGGAGAAGTTCCTTCTTCACCATCCTTGCAAGGACAGGAGGACCCTTTCAGGAGAAGATTTCTTTCGCTCTGGCAGCAGAAACTGGGATGCCAACTGGCCCAGCTGCCCTCCGCTAACTTTGTTTGGTCCATCACAAGTAGATGCCTTGTTCCCGGGGGGCGACGGGACACAGGCCACCGTGTTTGTGTGGATCCCACGAAGGATGGACCGGTTTCCGCACAAAAGCCCCCAATTCTTGCCTGGCAGGAGAATTTAGTCTGAACTTTTGACAGTTCCGCCGCCTTTGCTTTCCCCTCCTTTTCAGAAAGTTGCAGCTGGATGTCTTTCTTTTAAGGCCTTCCTGTCTGTGGACAACAAACCTCTACTTTTCTTTTGGCAAACTTCTTCCTTCCCGTTTAAAAAGACTTCCATTGAGGGTTTGCGAGAATGAAGGCTCATTCATCGGGCAAAAGAGCCCTTGTGTTTTTTTTTTTCACCTGGTCTTTTAGCAACTCCTTCCCATTTGCCTAGTATCTCTTAAAAAGGGATAATTTTAATTCAGGTTTTTTTTTTATTGCAGTCCAGAGTTTGTGGCTTTGCTGGTATGCAGTGGCCTTTTTGTTCTCATTTATTTATTTATTTTAATGGGAAAGGAATTGGAAGGAAAAAAACCCCCACGTCCTTGGCTTTTGCTAAGCAAGAAAAGTTAAAACTGGAGATTAAATCAGGTTTCAGGCAGAGTCTCTTCTGCTCCAAATAAAATATTCCTGGAAATCTGTTGAAATGTTTTCTTACTTAGTAAATTGAAAGCGGCCTCGTGGCTGGGAACGCAATGGAATAAAGGTCAAGCATTTTCTATTTTTGTTGTTTATGCTGTTCCAACTAGCTCTCCTTACCCAGACATTTTTATTTTTTTATTTTTTTAAAAAAATAATAACATGGGGATCTTTGTAGGCTGACCATAACGTTGGCCGCTGTAACGCATTCTGAAATTGCTGCTGAAAGAAGTTTAGTAAAATTTAGTGTAAGATAAAAATATAAAAAGAAACATAAGAGAGAGCTAAGAAAAAGGCAGTTAGGATTTTAAAGGGGAAAGAAAGAAAGAGAGAAAGGGCGAGAGAGAAAGAAAGAAAGAAAGAAAGAGAGGGAGGGAGGGAGGGAGAAAGAAAGGGAAACGAAGGAAGGAAGGAAGGAGAAGACATGGGAGCGAAGGAAGGGAAGGGAAGGGAAAGGAAGGGAGAAGGAAGGAAAAAAGACTTTCCACTTCTTTCTGTGCAGTAATCCAGGGCTTTTCAACCAGTGGTATGGTACCACCTGTGGTACATTGGCATCTGGCAGGTGGTACGTGACCATCCTAGAAAAGTAGTAGCGGGGAGGGGAATGAGCTGAACCGTGGCAGCACCACACAAGCCTGAGTGAGAGAGATGGCTGGAGCTCGGCGCTGATCCTGGTGCTTCTGCTGAGCCCAGAAGAAGCGCTGATCAGCTGGAATGTTGCAGCATCTCCAGGGTCTTGTGATTTACATTCAGATGCTTGGCAACTGATTCATATTTATGATGGTCCCAGTGTCCCAGGGTCATGTGAAGTGACCAAAACCTGCTGCAACCACCCAGCAGATGGGGGGAATAAAAACCAAACACCCCCCCCCCACACTGCGAATCCTCAACAGAAATGCTCACAACAATGAAAACCTCAGACAGAAGGAAGAGCACCGCCGGGTGGGCAGGCAGGTGTCTGGCTCGGCTGTGGCTTGGGGGCCACTTTTTTCAGTGCTATTGTAACTTCAAACAGTCACTAAGTGAACTACCTGTAGTTTATAACTTTTTTCCTTTTTGGGGGGGTCATCAAGTTTTTGACCCCTTGCTAGGCGACTGGTGGTCCTCGGATATTGCCATATGCTAAAAGTGGTACAATGGGTGGAAAGGTTGAAAAGCCCTGCAGTAATATACATAATATATGAGAGCTAAATAGCTCAAAATAGCTATACTAGTCTCCCTTTAACTCTTTTTCAGCAAAATCTAGATTTACATATGTATCATCAACCTTTTGCTTTCCGTTTCTCAACATTTCAAGCCATTTCTAGAACAGAATCTAATCATCTAAAGCAGCGGTTCTCAACCTGTGGGTCGCGACCCCATTTGGGGTCGAACGACCATTTCACGGGGGTCGCCAAATGGCAGTCCGCCATTTTTTTTTGGTCGGCCATTTTTTTCCTATCGCGATGCGGGCCATCGCACCGCGCATGCGCAATGCAGACCGTTGCACCACGCATGCGCGATGCGGGCCGTCACGCTGCGCATGCGTGGTGCAGGCCCGCCATTTTTTTTATTTGTTTTTTGGTCGGCCATTTTTTTTGGTCGGCCATTTTTTTCCCTATCGCGACGTGGGCCGTTGCACCGTGCATGCGCAATGCACCCCGTCACGCTGCGCATGCGCGGTGCGGGCCCGCCATTTTTTTTTGCGCGGCACGGGCCGGGGTCAAGCCCCGGAAAAGGTTGAGAACCGCTGATCTAAAGGATGTCTTTGTTCACTGTAACATTTATGTCCCCCCCCTTTTTAACTCGCTTTATTTCTAAAGAGCCAGGAAGTAAACACATAGCAAAACGTAAGCTGAGCCTATTTCCTTGAGAACCCACTCTTTGTCTAAAAAGTGAGAAATCTCCCCGAATCTTTTACAATGGCAGTCTAAGCTGCATTGTGATTTGGCTTCAAAATGAGGTTGGTGGTGGTGGTGGGGGGGAACTTTTTCTTTTTTATATGGCAAGGAAACAAGCACTGATTAGCGCCATTATCACTGGCTCATAATACTTCAAAAAGGCCATTAAAGGTAGGGAAAAGCAGCTCATTAAAAACAATATTATAGAAGTTATACAGCAGTAGATCTGTAGACTGCCATCTTTGAATCCTAGCTTGTTCCAGAGAAAACAGCGTTTTAAAAAACCAACAAGCAAACTTTTAAAAAATGGAGGCTGCATCTTGGAACATGAAGCACCAAAGCAAACGAAAGGAACTGAGTGAATTTATGCTCAACTCCAAGTAGAAATGGAAATTATTTGGGAATTATTAAGTTCTTTTTATAAATTAAACTTTCTTTTTTCTATGTGGAAAAAAATTGCCTTATTTGGCAAATAAACAAGGGATTTTATTGATCTAGAAAACTATATATTTCTACTAATAAAAGTGTTTTGAATTCTTTTACTGTTAAAATGCAGTGCATGTTAAATCATGAAATACTGTTAACATTAAACTATATCTTTTGTGATAAAAAAACAAAACAATAGCAGCCTCCAGGCTGACCGATTAGAACGCTCTCTTGGCTCATGGACCTCACACTGCCTCCTGTTTCTATTTTAATCACTTTCGTCTAAAGAGGAACCTTTCCCTTTTTGAACCAGGAAGAGCTTGAGCTACAAATGTCACGGAGAAGGAAACCTTCTGTGTTGCGAAAGGGAAGTCGGTGCAAAAAAGTCAACTGCAAATCAACTAAAAATGGAAGCTTTGGGGAAGAGGTGTGAAAGCTGAATTCTGCAGTTCCAGCCGTGGTAGCTCAGCAGAGCATCCAACATTCCCTCTCGCAGGAGCTGGAAATATTTAAAGGAGGAGTGGAATTGATGCCAATGGTTAAAAAAAAGGGAACACAGGGGAGGCAGGCAGGCTGGGAGAGCAGAGTAGGTAATTCTGGGAAGCGTAGTCTCAACAGATTTGGAAGGCAGAAGCATGGGTTGGGGGGGTCTACCTTAGAAGAGAATATTAGTAACTCAGAGCTGAACTGTGGGGTCCTTAAGTGTTCTCTCATCTTGGTTGTTTGCTTGTAGAGACATTTCATTACCCATCTAGGTAACATCATCAAGGGAGAGGTGTTTGTGGAGAGGAAGAGGAGGAGGAGGAGATGGTGGAAGAGGAGGACCGTGGAGTCCTTGGTGCTGTTATTTTCTTGCAGATATTTCATCACCCAACTAGGTAACTTCATCAGTGCTAGAACAGAGTGGAGTTTGTTCTATGTTTACCTACAAGAGGCCTGTCAGTGTTGGTGGGACAATCAAGGAAGTACCAACTCAGACAAACTGACAATAAATCATGGCCTACTCAAGAAACCACCAAGAACGCTCCCACTCAACACTGACAGGGCAAGCCACTTGTAGGTAAACAGAGCAAAAACCCTACTCTCTTCTAGCCCCGATTATGTTACCTAGCTGGGTAATGAAACGTCTGCAAGAAAAGAGACACACACACATCCCCCAGGAACCCCCCAAGTCTCCTCTAGCCAGAGGCTTTATGGATTCCCTCCATCAACTTTGGAAGTTATCTGCAGGGCTAGAGATCTTCACGCTAACCCTCAAAACATGGGCCTACCATCCCAACTCAAGAAAAAGCACTCCGGTGTTGTTTCCACAACTTGGGTTTGGGGAGCGGCTTTCTCACCTTGATGTGTCTCTTATGGAGGTTTGGGGCTGACTCACAACTGTTGATTTTCTCCCCACGGGTCCACCTTTGACTCAGCAGTTTGCCTCGGAACTCATTTTCTAAGGAGAGAAGAGAAAGTGCACCTCATCAGAAGAGAATATTTTGAGCTCAGGGTTGACCCATGAGGTCTTTGGTGGTCTCTGAGTAGAAGGCAGGGTGAAGAGGAGGAGGAGGAGGAGGAGGAGGAGGAGGAGGAGGAGGAGGAGGAGGAGGAGGAGGAGGAGGAATGTGGGGTCATTGGTGCCCTCTGAGTTTGGTTGTTTTCTTGCAGACCTTTTATTACCCAACTAGATAACATCATCAGTTTTAGAAGGGAGTGGGGTTTGCACAGATGATGTTATCTAGAATAGAATAGAATAGAATAGAATGGAATGGAATGGAATGGAATAGAATAGAATAGAATAGAATAGAATAGAATAGAATAGAATAGAATAGAATAGAATAGAATAGAATAGAATAGAATAGAATAGAATAGAATAGAATAGAATAACAAAAGTGTGTATAGTCAAGGCCATGGGTTTCCCAGTTGCAATGTATGGCTGTGAAAGTTGGACCATAAGAAAGGCTGAGCGCCAAAGAATGGAGGCCTTTGAACTATGGTGCTGGAGAAGACTCCTGCGAGTCCCCTGGACTGCAAGGCGATCAAACCGGTCAGTCCTGGAGGAGATCAACCCCGACTGCTCTTTAGAAGGCCAGATCCTGAAGTGGAAACTCAAGTACTTTGGCCACCTAATGAGAAGGAAGGACTCACTGGAGAAGAGCCTAATGCTGGGAAAGACGGAGGGCAATAGAAGAAGGGGATGACAGAGAAGGAGGGGGCTGGATGGAGTCACTGAAGCAGCAGGCGTGAGCTTCAATGGACTCCAGAAGATGGTAGAGGACAGGAAGGCCTGGAGGAATGTTGTCCATGGGGTCGCAATAGGTCGGACACAACTTCGCAACTAAGAACAACAACAGCAGCAATAAGAATAGAATAGAATAGAATAGAATAGAATAGAATAGAATAGAATAGAATAGAATATTTAAAAAATATCACAGCTTCATAGTGATGGTATGCGTGGGGTCCTTGGTACTCTCTGAGCTTGGTTGTTTTCTTGCAGACATTTCATTGCCCAACTAGATTACACATTCACCTGTCTGAGATGGTATAGGTTCTCCTGCCTGAGCAGGGGGCTGGACTAGAAGACCTCCAAGATCCCTTCCAGCTCCATTCCATTCCATATATTGTATTCTATTCTATTCTATTCTATTCTATTCTATTCTATTCTATTCTATTCTATTCTATTCTATTCTATTCTATTCTATTCTATTCTTATTGCTGCTGTTGTTGTTCTTAGTTGCAAAGTCGTGTCCAACCCATTGTGACCCGATGGACAATGTTCCTCCAGGCCTTCCTGTCCAGAAATTGTGGGTGCTCCACCACTGGAGGTTTTTAAGAAGAGCCTGGAGAGCCAGTTTAGGATCTCCCCAGTGGTAGGATTCAACCGGTTCACACCACTTCAGCAGAACCGGTAGCTAATTTTTGGTTGCCCAGGCCCAGAATGGACTTCCGGAAGTGGCCTTCACACAGAGAACCGGTTGTTCACCTATTTGAATCCCACCACTGGGTCTCCTGCTGGAGCAGGGTGTTGGACTAGAAGACCTCTAAAGTCCCTTCCAGCTCTATTCTCACTGATTGATGAATTTAGGATGAAACCGTTCCGTAGATATCCTAGTCCTAGGGGTTACCTGATAGCAGTCTCCCAATATCTAAACGGCTACCTTAGAAAACTCCTGATATTAAATATTTAGCTTTTATGATATGGGTTACTATATTATATATGATATAATAATGATATTGGTTTCCCTGGGACATAAAGAGACATATTCAGTTTCAACAAAACGCTGATTCGCGGACCCTTTGTTGGGTCGTGGATACCCTTGAAAGAAAACTGCCTTGTCAGCTTATAAACAATTTGCAAAGTTTCTGCTCGCCTGCGTATTTCTGGCTTCGTTGACCTGCTGTTTTTTCTGCTCAAGGGCATCTGCGGGAAATCAAATAAAGTCCAGATGGTTGTTGCGACCGTGTGATCAAAGTCCTGCACCGCCCACCCCCATTTCTAACGGGGCATAGGTAAAAATGTGAGTGGCAGCCATCTTGACTCTTTTGACTTAGCTAACCTCTACTCTCTGGCTTCAAATAAAATAGCTTTTGCTTATCGTGCATATTTTACATCAGAGGTCCTCAACATTTTGGGCACCAGGGACTGGTTCCGTGGAAAGAGGTTTTTCCACAGATCGAAGCGTCCATGGTTTTGTGTGCTGCCTGCACCCTGCGAATGGGGCTTTGTTTATTTGTGCAGCCCGGTTGCTGGCATGCCACGGACCGGGACCAGTCCACGGACCGGGGTTTGGGGACCCCTGTTTTACATTACAGGGAGCCCTTGACTTACGGCCATTTGTTTCCAATTAAAACAAGATTGAAATAAAAACTGATTTAGCAGTGGTCCTCACACTCAAGACTGTGGCAGCATCCTCAAAGTCATGCAATTAACCCAGATTTAATGTTGATTGCTTTAATATTGGGAAAGCTTACTGAATATATACCGGTACCTCAGGATACTGAATTTCTACCTTAGGATTATTGGTTAGGGATCATAAAAGATTGTACTAATACTGAGATGAATAAAATGTGATAGACTAGGAACTGTGGATAGACTATAGAAAAGAGAAACACCAAGCAAATAAATTGTAACAGGCGTTTAGTTGAGGCTTGATGTGCGGAGTGGAAAATGTTTACCAAACCAGACGATTATAAAGATTAATACTTAGTGATGTATATCAGGTGCTATGATGATTGATGCATACTATGATTTTATGTTCAATGCTGATTGTATGAATGTAGATAGACCATATACAAGAGATGTATTTTCGGGTCTTATGAGGACAGCTTATTAATATGAACCCAGATTTAATGTTGATTGCTTTAATATTGGGAAAGCGTACTGAATTTCTACCTCAGGATACTGAATTTCTACCTCAGGATTTTTGGTTAGGGATCATAAAAGATTGTACTAATACTGAGATGAATAAAATGTGATAGACTAGGAACTGTGGATAGACTATAGAAAAGAGAAACACCAAGCAAATAAATTGTAACAGGCGTTTAGTTGAGGCTTGATGTGCGGAGTAGAAAATGTTTACCAAACCAGACGATTATAAAGATTAATACTTAGTGATGTATATCAGGTGCTATGATGATTGATGCATACTATGATTTTATGTTCAATGCTGAATGTTTTAATAAAAGAATTTTTTCATTTAAAAAAAAAATATTTGGATGCTTGACAAACTTACAACTTTTGCAGAATCCCGAGTCAGGCGATTCCTCTTTGCGAGCTTCCTAGCTGCTTTCCAACAAGCAAAATCAACATGGGAAGCCGGATCAGTTAGCAACACAGTTCGCTTAATGACTTCAGGGATTTGCTGAACAATCATGGCAAAAAGGTAGTAGAATCAAGTAAAACTCACTTAACAACGGCCTTGCTTAGCAACGGAAATTCTGGTCATCTGACTAGGGGGAGCTTTTGGAAGTTCGGAACTGGGTCATAAATATCTAAAAAGGGAGGTCCCGCGTGACTTTGAATGGGGGCTAAACGACCAGTCGTAAGTCAAGGAACAACCTGTAACCTTTCTTCTCTGCCCAGACAGAGCTTGGCTAGAACACAGAATAAGGCCACACTTGGAATACTGCATCCAGTTTTGGTCACCACGATGTAAAAAAGATGTTGAGACTCTAGAAAGAGTACAGAGAAGAGCAACAAAGATGATCAGGGGACTGGAGGCTAAAACGTATAAGGAACGGTTGCTGGAATTGGGTCTGTCTAGTTTAATGAAGAGAAGGACGAGGGGGGACATGATAGCAGTGTTCCGATATCTCAGGGGCTGCCCCAAAGAAGAGGGAGTCAAGCTATTCTCCAAAGCACCTGAAGGCAGGAGAAGAAGAAATGGATGGAAACTGATCAAGGAGAGAAGCAACCTAGAACTAAGGAGAAACTTCCTGACAGTTAGAACAATTAACCAGTGGAACAACCTGCCTCCAGAAGCTGTGAATGCACCAACACTGGAGGTTTTAAAGAAGGGAGTGGACATCCTATTTGTCTGGGATGGTATATAGAGTCTCCTGCCTGAGCAGGGGGTTGGGCTAGATGACCTCCAAGGTCCCTTCCCATTGAATAATATTTCTGAGCACTTAAAGCTCTCAGTGCTGCTAATGTCTATTAACCCCATGTAGTGTTGATGTAGTGTTATTTATCTTTATTATCTTCTACATTCCATCTTTTGTTGGCATTATTGTTATTGTTATTCTGTTGCTTTGTATGTATGCAGAATGCTTTCGTACCAGAGACAAATTCCTTGTGTTTCTCATCACACTTGGTCAAATAAAGCATCTGATCTGATCCGATCCGATCCGATCCGATCCGATCCGATCCGATCCGATCCAATCCAATCCAATCCAATCCAATCCAATCCAATCCAATCCAATCCAATCCAATAGATCCTACACCTGGCAGGTATCCTGTATTGATTCTGCACTGAACAAGGGTTCACCTTGAAGTCCCTCACCAATTCTATCAATCCCGTGAACTCGGTTTGGCGGAAAGCATATAATTGCTTACGGGACCGCCTTCTGCCACATACTTCTCTACGACTGGTGAGAGCGCACAGGGTCGGCCTCCTCCGGGTCCCGTCAGCGAAACAATGTCGTCTGGCGGGCCCTAGGGGGAGGGCCTTCTCTGTTGTGGCGCCCGCCCTCTGGAACCAACTGCCTCCTGAAGTCCGCGTTTCTCCGACTCTCCCGGCCTTCCGGAAAAATTTAAAAACTCATCTTTGCCGGCAGGCCTGGGGATGACTGTGGTTGATTGTTGAATTGAATGTGTGTTCTTTTTTATTGATTTTTTTTAGATATATTTGTTTGGGTTTTTTATGGTACTTCACTGTTATATATATGTTGTTAGCCGCTCCGAGTCCCTTGGAGAGGAGCGGCATACAAACCCAAATAAAATAAATAAATAAAAATAAATAAAATCACCACAGGGTCTCTTCCAGAAACCTCAGTTTCTCTACTCCTCCCTCCAGGCTATAGCTGCGGGGAGGTGGGGGGGATGAAAAAGAGCAGGCTTTCGTGGGCCTTGTTCACAGATCATATCATGCCTTGGTTCATTTAACCATAGTTTGTTGAAGAAACCATAATGGGCAGGTTCACAGCTAATTTGCTACCTTCGTTAGCAATAATGGCCCAGTGGAATGAAGAAACTGCAAATTGCAGTCAATTTGAGCCTGGAGGTTTTCTGGGTAGAAAGAAAAAAAAAAAGGCTTTAAGCAAAATGACTTGTAAAAGCAACAACAAACCAAAAGCAACTCAGGGGAATTTCCTGGCAAAACAAACTTTTGCCATTAGCCAGCAGCCGAGGAATATTTGCTGCTTGTTCCATTTTGCTAAGGCACCTATTGCACTCCATAGACTACGTTTAAACTTGGCAGTCTTAAGATGGGTGCTCTTCAACTCCCAGAATTCCATGCTG
>JARGCV010000349.1:1177500-1220000 GCA_034064705.1 Bothrops alternatus
CAGCAAGGACCCCATGGTCATTGGTCTTCCTCCTCCTCCTCTCCACATCCCACACTCCCTTCTAGCACTGGTGATGTTATCTAGTTTGATAATGAGACGTCTATAAGAAAATCACCAAGCTCAGAGAGCACCAAGAATCCCACAGTTCTCCCCCTCCTCCTCCTCCTCCTCCTCCTCTTCTCCCTCCTCCTCCTCCTCCTAGATAGATTCATGGAGGCCAAGTGTATCAGTGTCTATTAAAACGGATGTCCATGTGCCGCCTCTATGTTGGTTGAGGCAGGCAGGATTCCCTTGAGTCCCATTTGTTGGGGGTCAAGGGGAAAGGGAGGGTTTTGCCTTCTCTTTCTGCTCAAGATCCCCATGTACAATTGGTGGGCCACTGTGTGACACAGAATGCTGGACTCGATGGGCTTTGGCCTGATTCAGCATGGCTCTTCTTAGGTTCTTATGTTCTTATGTTCCTCCTCCTCCTCTCCACATCCCACACTCCCTTCTAGCACTGGTGATGTTACCTAGTTTTGGTAATGAGACGTCTGCAAGAAAACCACCAAGCTCAGAGAGCACCAAGGACCCCACAATTCAACCCTCCTCCTCCTCCTCCTCCTCCTCCCTTTCCTCCTCCTCCCCCCCATGCCCCCCACTCCCTTCTAGCACTGATGATGTTACCTAGTTAGGGTAATGAAAACGTCTGCAAGAAAACAACTAAGCTTAGAGAGCACCAAGGACCCCACAGTGCTCCTCCTCCTCCTCCTCCTCCTCCTCTCCACATCCCACACTCCCTTCTAGCACTGATGATGTTACCTAGTTTGGGGCCAGAAACGTCTGCAAGAAAACCACCCAAGCTCAGAGAGCACCCAGGACCCCACCATTCAACCCTGAGCTACAAAGATCCTCTTTCCTCAATATGTCCTTTTGCACAATGGAAAGGAAGCTGCAGCCAAGTAGGTTTTCAGCAAAGGAAGCCTGGCACCAAATCCCCAAGAATTTATGCCATTTTCTTCTTCTCGTCCATCCATCCTCCCTCCCACCACATCTTCCATCATATCTCCTGACAGTGCACAGGCCTCGTGCATGCCATTACACAGCTGTTAAGCCTCAATTAATAGGCTTTAATGATTAGTCATTAGTGGCGCAACAAACAGTTTTAACATTCTGCATGAGGGTTGGGGAAAAAAAACAAAAAAAACCTGCACGCTCTCTCGAGAGCTGCCTTTTTTTTAGGCGTCACGCACGGCTTGGCTTAAGGAAACACACCATACAGGTAGTCCTTGGTTTATAACAGGTCATTTAGTGACCGTTCGACATGACAACAGGACTGAAAAAAGTGATTTATTTAATTTAATACTCAGAAGAGCCAGCTGCTGGAGCAGAAGCAAGGGCAAAAGATAATTGAAGTCCAAGAGAAGTAATGTAATACTCAAACTTATATGCCGCCCTTTTCCTAGGACCCAGGGCGGCTTACAGACAATACAATAAAATTATAACAGTAAAATTAATCACATTCATACAACATACAAGCACAGTCAGCTCACATTTGCTGATGGAGGGACCGTTTTTCACACTTACGACCGTTGCAGCCTCCCCGTGGTCAAGTGAACAAAATTTCACTTGGCAACTGACTCGTCTTTAGGACGGTTGCACCGTCCTGGGGTCACGTGATCCCTTGTTGGGACCTTCTGACAAGCACAGTCCGTGGGGAAGCCAGATTCACTTAACAAACGGGTTGCTAACTGAACCGCTGCAGCGGTTCACTGCAAAGCTGTGGCAGGAAAGGTCATAAAAGGGGGGGCAAAGCTCACTTATTAACCACTGTCTCGCTTAGCAACGGAAATCTCAGGCTCAGCTGTGGGCCTTCGTTTAGGTTAAACAGGGGTTCTCAACCTTGGCCACTTTAAGACTTGTGGGACTTCAACTCCCAGAATTCCTCAGCCAGCTTTGCTGGCTGAGGAATTCTGGGAGTTGAAGTCCACAAGTCTTAAAGTGGCCAAGGTTGAGAACCCCTGGTTTAGGACTACCTGTATTTGTGTGGGATTAAGAAAAGGGGGGGGCGCCCTGACCTTACTGGGGAAGGCAAGGAAAATAGTTTTACCAAGAAGGATAATTGAGCAAGGGGGCGTTTTGCTACAGAAAAACACAGAATACCGAGTAGCATAAAAAACCACAGGATGGAGAACAGCTACAGAACTGACCCAGCTTCCCGTTAACCAAACGATCCATGTTGTCAAACTGCAGTTGGTAGGAAACTTGTCCAAGAGTATGCATGTGTGTGGGGCTTGGCACAGGCAATCCTTGACTTACAACCGTTCATTTAGGGACTGTTTAAACGTTACAAGGAAAGAAGGAGGGAAGGAAACAAGGAAGGAAGGAAGGAAGTTGAAATGAAGAGATGGAAGGGAGGGAGGGAGGGAGGGAGGAGAAATAGAGAGATGGGAGGGAGGGAAGAAGGGAGGGAGGGAGGAGAAATAGAGAGATGGGAGGGAGGGAAGGAGGAGGAAGGAAGGAAGGAGAAATAGAGAGATGGGAGGGAGGAGGAAGGAAGGAAGGAAGGAGAAATAGAGAGATGGGAGGGAGGGAGGGAAGAAGGGAGGGAGGAAGGAGGGAGGAGAAATAGAGAGATGGGAGGGAGGGAAGGAGGAGGAAGGAAGGGGAAATAGAAAGATGGGGAGGAAGGAAGGAAGGGGAAATAGAGAGATGGGAGGGAGGGAGGAAGGAAGGAGAAATAGAGAGATGGAGGGAGGGAGAGAGGAAGGAAGGAAGAAAGGAAGGAAGGAAAAAAGGAAGGAAGGAAGGAAAAATAGAAAGATGGGAGGGGAGGGAGGAAGGAAGGAAGGAAGGAAGGAGAAAGAGATGGGAGGGAGGGAGGGAGGAAGGAAGGAAGAAAGGAAGGAAGGAAGGAAGGAAAAGGAAGGAAGGAAGGAAGGAGAAATAGAGAGATGGGAGGGAGGGAGGAAGGAAGGAAGGAGAAATAGAGAGATGGGAGGGAGGGAGAGAGGAAGGAAGAAAGGAAGAAAGAAAGGAAGGAAAGAAGGAAGGAAGGAGAAATAGAGAGATGGGCGGGAGGGAGGGAGGGAGGGAAGGAGGAAGGAAGGAAGGAGAAAGAGAGATGGAGGGAGGAAGGAAGGAAGGAAGGAAAGAAGGAGTTTGAAGTTACAATGGCACTGAAAAAAGGGATTTATGACATTTTTCACACATATGACCATTGCAGCATCCCTCCTGGTCATGTGATCAAACATTGCAACGCTTGGCAACTGCCAATTTAGGAGGGTTCGGGTGTCCCGGGGGCTTTGGTCTTTGGGGATGTCATTCAGCCCTAAAGAAGGCACCCTGATTTGGGTTCACTGACGGTTTCCTTCAAGGATAAAGAACGGATCATTTTTTTTTCCCAATCTTTTTCCAATCTTTAAAAACCTGGCAGAATCTCCGAGAACGCTGACTGCTGTAATCCTGGATATAATTTCCAGTTGCTCCAGGCAAGAATTTACTCCCCCCAAGCCATAACCAGCAAGTCACCATAAATTATTTGTGTTGTACAAATTGCAGGATTAAAAAAAAAAAAAAACACCATGCAGACGTTGGGAGTCTTCGAGCACATTTCTTATGCACGTCTTCTATAGGACAGGAATTGCATTTTTTTTCTCCCCTTTGTTTAAAGTGGTACTTACGACCACAACGGAGCCCAAAACTTCTGTGTCCAGGCGAGACCGTTGTTCGGTGAGTTTTGCCCCATTTTATGACCTTTCTTGCCACGGTTGTTAAGTGAGTCGCTGAAACTGTTAACTTAGTAACGTGATTGTTAAGTGAAGCTGGCTTCCCAGGAGAGTGGATGTTCTCACCTGCTTTACAGGTCGTCCTTGGTGTACAAAACATTCTTTTATTTATTTATTTAATTTAATTTATATGCCGCTCCTCTCCCAAGACTCAGGGCGGCTCACAACAACAACACAGTTAAAAACACAATTAATTTAAAAAATTTAAAAATTAATTTCATTCACACAACATACAAACACATTCAACTCACATTCGCTGATGGAGGGACATTCCTAGGCCCAGGGGCAGAGCGCAGCTCATACGCCCCAAGCCTGTCGGCATAGATGTGTCTTTAGTGCTTTCCGGAAAGCTAGGAGGGAGGGAGCAGTACGAACCTCTGAGGGAAGCTGGTTCCAGAGGGCTGGGGCAGCAACGGAGAAGGCCCTGGCCCTAGGCCCCGCCAGATGACATTGTCTGACAGACGGGACCCATAGGAGGCCAACCCTATGTGCCCTAACCGGTCGCTGGGATTCATGAGGCAGGAGACGGTCCCGCAAGTATCCTGGTCCATTGCCATATAGGGCTTTATAGGTCATAACCAACACTTTGAATTGTGTTTAGAGACCAATTGGTAGCCAGTGCAGCTCACGGAGAGCTGGAGTGATATGAGCATGTCTTGGGAGACCCAAGACAGCTCGTGCGGCCGCATTCTGGACTACTTTTAGTGATCGTCTGAAGTTCCAATGGTACTGAAAAAAATGGTCCTCGCACTTATGACTGTCACAGCATCCCAATGGTCATGGGGTCAACCTCGGGTTGCTAGGCAGCCGGTATGTCTTTGCAACGGCTGCCTGCCATTTGCAGCATTCCCAACCAGCTTCCGACAAACACAACCAAAGGGAGAGGCCAGAATTCACTTAACAAATGTGTGATTCGCTTAACAAATGCGTGATTCACTTAACAATTGCAGGGATTTGCTTGACAAACAGGGTAAAACAAGTCCAGTAACCATGGGGATTCAGTGGTCGTAAGTGCGAGGAGGAGACATAAGTCGCTTTTTCCAGTGCAATTGAAACCTCCTCGTCATTAAACAAATGGTTGTAAGTTGTACAGGTAGTCCTCAACTTACCACCACGATGGAGCTAAAATTTCTGTGCTAAGGGAGACATTTGAGTTTTGGGCCATATTTACCATCTTTCTTTGCCTCGGTTGTTAAGTGAATCACTGCAGTTGATAAGTTAGCAACTTGGTTCCCCATGGACTTTGTTTGGCAGAAGGTCACAAAAAACTAGAATAGAATAGAAATACAGAATAGAAGAGAATAGAAGCGAAGCGAAGAGAAGAGAAATTGGACAATAGAAATTGGACAATAGAATAGAACAGGAATAGAATAGAATAGAATAGAATAGAATAGAATAGAATAGAATAGAATAGAATAGAATAGAATAGAATAGAATAGAATAGAACAGAAATTGGAGAAGAGAAGGGAAGAGAAATTGGAGAAGAGAAGAGAAGAGAATAGAAATTGGAGAAGAGAAGAGAAATGGAGAATAGAATAGAAGAGAAGAGAACAGAACAGAAATTGGAGAATAGAAGAGAAGAGAAGACAAGAGAAGAAAAGAGAAATTGGAGAATAGAATAGAATAGAAATAGAATAGAATAGAATAGAATAGAATAGAATAGAATAGAATAGAATAGAATAGAATAGAATAGAATAAACAGAAATTGGAGAAGAGAAGAAAAGAGAAATTGGAGAATAGAATAGAACAGAACAGAAATTGGAGAAGAGAAGAGAAGAAAAATTGGAGAAGAGAATAGAATAGAAATACAGATTAGAGTAGAAATACAGAATAGAATAGAATAGAATAGAATAGAATATATGGAATGGAATAGAATAGAATAGAATGGAATGGAATGGAATGGAATGGAATAGAATAGAATAGAATAGAATAGAATAGAATAGAATAGAATAGAATAGAAGCTGGAAGGGACCTTGGAGGTCTTCTAGTCCAGCCCCCTGCTCAAGCAGGAGAAAGGGGATCACATGACCTTGGGACACAGCAGCGGTCATAAATACGAGTCAGTTGCCACAATATCTGTATTTTGATCACGTGACCATGGGGATGCTGCAACGTTCTTAAGTGTGAAAAAAGGTCAATAGGTCATTTTTTTTCAGTGCCTTTGTAACTTTGAACGGTCACTACCTGTATACACATCCTGTCAAGGTTCGTTTCCTTATTGCTGGTGGGATTTTTCCAGTTCTGTAGTACCTCTCTCTCTCTCTCTCTCTCTCTCTTGAGCATTGTTTTCACTTTCTGCCTCATCAGCCCTGTATTTGTGATGCAAAAGTAAATTACTGACTCTGTGCAGTTTTAAGCTATTTATTTATTTTTTTATTTTTTTCCTCCAGGCACCAGGCAAGGTTAAATGATGTGATAATAGTAATAATACCGTAGGCAAAGCCTCTGCAAGCGGGCAGCCAGGGCTGAAACGTGCCATTTGCATTTTTAAGGAAATACTTCTTTGGAGACAGCCTGGGTGAAAGGTCAGCATTTGCATATAAATGGAAAAGAAAGTCTGAAATGCCCGGAAGTTACATCTATATCATTTTTTTTTCTCTGCTTCTGAGCCACTCCTGGGGAAGATTAAAAAAATTAAAAAAAAAAAAGGCTCCCTTTGCATCTCCTGGGCTATTGAAGGCAGAAAATGGCAGGAGGTTCAAAATGCAATGAAATTTAAAAGAAAAGAAAAGAAAAGAAATTTCGTTTTCATACCTCCCTTCCTATTTCAATATAATAAAAGTATCCGGGAGGGACAATTCACACTTGACTTTCGAACAAGGTTTAACAACCAAAGACAGGCAGAGGTCAGTGGCTCTTAGAAGGAACCAAGGAAAAGGTTTGGCCTTCCACTTTCATAAGTTTTGCATATTTTTTAGTATTGTTTACTCAAGAGAGGTAATCCTTCCCTTGAAAGGTGATCACATGACCTTGGGACACAGCGACCGTCATAAATACGAATCAGTTGCCAAGCATCTGCATTTTGATTGCATGATCGCAGGGATGGTGCAAAGGCCGTAACGGTGAAAAATAAGTCATAAGTGGTCACCACGATGTAAAAAAGATGTTGAGGCTCTAGAAAGTGTACAGAGAAGAGTAACAAAGATGATCAGGGGACTGGAGGCTAAAACATATAAGGAACGGTTGCTGGAATTGGGTATGTCTAGTTTAACGAAGAGAAGGACGAGGGGGGACATGATAGCAGTGTTCCAATATCTCAGGGGGAGATATTGGAACAAGAGGGAGTCAAGCTATTGACTAAAGGCAGGACAAGAAGCAACAGATGGAAACCATCAAGGAGAGAAACAACCTGGAATTAAGGAGAAACTTCCTGACAGTTAGAAAAATTAACCAGTGGAACAACCTGCCTCCAGAAGCTGTGAATGCTCCAACACTGGAAGTTTTAAAGAAGAGACTGGAAAGTCATTTGTCCAAAATGGTATAGGGTTTCCTGCCTGAGCAGGGGGTTGGACTAGATGACGTCCAAGGTCCCTTCCAACTTTATTATTATTATTATTATTATTATTATTATTATTATTATTATTATTATTATTATTATTATTATTATTATTATTATTATTATAGGTAATCCTCAATCATTCGTTTATTGACTGTCCAAAGTAACAACAGCCCTGAAAAAAAAGAGACTTATGACTGTTTTTCACACTTATGACCGTTGCACCATCCCCATGGTCACCTGTTCAAAATTCAGACGCTTAGCAATTGACTCATATTTATGACCGTTGCAGTGTCACAGGATCACGGGATCAACTTTTGCGACCCTCTGACAAACACAATCAATGGGGAATCCAGATTCGCTTCATAATTGTGTTACCAACTTGAATAGAGTAGAGTAGAGTAGAGTAGAGTAGAGTAGAGTAGAGTAGAGTAGAGTAGAGTAGAGTAGAGTAGAGTAGAGTAGAGTAGAGTAGAGTAGAGTAGAATAGAATTACAGAATGCTTTGAGCTGTAAGCACAAAACACCAGTGGCGGGATTCAAATATGGGAACAACCAGTTCTCTGCATGGATGCCACTTCCGGAAGTCCATTCTGGGCCTGGGCAACAAAAAAATTAGCTACCGGTTCTGCCAAAGTAGTGCGAACCGGCTGAATCCCACCACTGCATAAGCAGTGTCCTGATTAATGGGAAGTGGGCTTCCTATAATCTTCTCAGCTGTCCTTACCACTCTCTGTATGGAAGCCAACATAGCTATCAACAAACAGTTTAACAACACACCGCAAAGAGGTAACATTGAAAATTGGCTAACATTTGGTAAATCCTGCCTGATAATGGAAGATCCAGCCAAAGGGGCAGCACCAGGTAAATTTACAGGCCAATTTCCTGCTTCCCAACAACTTTCAGATTGCTAACTGGTGTGGTAACTGATGCAATCCAACAGCATCTCTCCACCTGAGCAGAAAGGAAATTGCACAAACAGCAAAGGAACAAAAGGATCAGTTGCTAACTGACCAAGTGATTTTGGAAAACTGCGAGAAGGAAGACCACCCTGAAAGTAGCTTGGACGGAGTATAATGTTGCAAGCACAGATAATCTTCGACAACTGTTCATTTAGTGACTGTTTGAAGCTACAGTGGCACTGAAAAAAAAAGTACTTAAGACCATGTTTCACACTTACAACCATTGCGGCATCCCCCTATGCTCACGTGATCAAAATTCAGACGCTTGGCAACTGGCATGTACCTATGACGGTTGCAGTTTCCTCCGGGGTCATGTGATCCCTTTTTTGCGACCTGACCCAGCAAAATCAGTGGGGAAGCCCACTCAACAACCGTGTTACTAACTTAGCAAGTGTAGCGATTCACTTAGCCACTGTGGCAAGAAAGGTCGTAAAATGGGGCAAAACTCACTCCACAAATGTCTCGCTTAGCGACCGAAATGTTGGGCTCCATTGTGGTCGTAATTCGAGGACTACCTGTAATAGCAATTTCCTAGCCTCTGTTACATCGAGCTAATTAAGCCTCTTTGAATGCTACAACATCCTTGCCACCAGCCTTGATTGCCACTTATGACTAAGCTGTGAACGGACCTGCTTCTCTCTCTGGGTTGCTTTTATTCTGACTTTTGCGTTTTCTCAAGGCTCTTCCAAACTCTCGCCCACGTTAGAGTAGTAAAACTGGGGTGTGTGTGAAATAAATCTTGCCTTTTTATAGATTTTTGACAACCCCCCCCACCACCCATTAGCAACTGTTTTATGATGAATGGGAAAACTTCAAACCACCTTAGGTACAAGCTACTGATAGGGCTGTTTCCTTCTATATTTAACTGCCTGACCTTAATATCGTAATCTCAAAAGCTCCCGCCCATTAAGGCCAGGTGGGTGGCTACCTTGCTGTGACAAGTTGTGAGAAGGGTAGGTGAGGAACAGAAGGAAGACTAAAGAATAATAAAGCTGGAAGGGACCTTGAAGGTCATCTAGTCCAACCCCCTGCTCAGGCAGGAAATCCTACAGCATTTCAGACAAATGGCTGTCCAGTCTCTTCTTAAAGAGATTGTTCCAAGTGTTGGGAGCATTCACCACTTCTGGAGGCAGGTTGTTCCGCTGATTAATTGTTCTCACTGTCAGGAAATTCTCCAAGGCGCCTGAAAGGCAGGACAAGAAGCAACGGATGGAAACTGATCAAGGAGAGAAGCAACTTAGAACTAAGGAGAAACTTCCTGACAGTTGGAACAATTAACCCAGTGGAACAACCTGCCTCCAGAAGCAGTGAATGCTCCAACACTGGAAGTTTTTAAGAAGAGACTGGACAGCCATTTGTCTGAAATGGTATAGGGTTTCCTGCCTGAGCAGGGGGTTGGACTAGATGACCTTCAAGGTCCCTTCCAACTTTTTTTTATTACCGGTATTATTATTATTATTATTATTATTATTATTATTATTATTATTATTATTATTATTATTATTATTATTACTACCGCCGCCAGCATCACACAGGTGCCGGCAGCCCACTTGCGCATGCGTGCACATGATAGCGCCATCATGCACGTGTGTGTCTGTGCACGCGTGCACGGGACCGCATGTTTGCATGTTTCCTGCTGATCCCTTTCCTTCTGGGCTGCCAAGTTGGGGATTGGACTCCATGACCTCCAAGGTCCCTTCCAACTTTATTATTATTATTATTAAATTTCCCCTTAGTTCTAACTTAGTTCTAATCAAGTTCTCCTTGATTAGTTTCCATCCGTGGCTTCTTGTCCTGCCTTCCGGCGCTTTGGAGAATAGCTTGACTCCCTCTTCTTTGGGGCAGCCCCTGAGATATTGGAAGGCTGCTATTGTGTCACCCCATCCTGTCCATCCTTCCTTGGGTGTGAGTCAAAACTATAGCTAGTCCTTGAATTAATGATACGGTAGTCATTAATTGTTGTAGTCAACTTACTTTTTTTTTACATACATTTTTATTAGTTTTTTTTTAATAATCTCAGTGCTTAAAATATTTATCAGCAACGTATTGTCTGGGTTTCAATGTCTAATTTACTAATATATATTAAGTTCCTTTCTCTCTACCTCGTTTATCTAGTCATTTATAAAAAGTATTCCATGTTCTAAAATAAACTGAATCTTCTTTCTCTTTCCTTATCAATGTCAATCTCTCCATTTCTGCATACTCTAAGATTTTTTTTTAAATTAACACTTCCTCCGCTGGTAATTCTTCAATATTTTCCAATATTGAGCAAATGCAATTCTTGCTGCAGTGAACATACTATGTAAAATTAAACAAATACACTCTTTCTCATCATCACCTACAATTATACATAATAAAAATAATTCTGGCTTAAACTCTAATTGTTGTAGTCAACTTACAACAGGTTCACTCAGTGGCCATTTGAAGTTACAACAACCCTGACTTATGACCCTTTTTCACACGACCGTCGTAGCCTCCCCGGGGTCATATGATCCAACTTCACACACTTGGCAACTGACTCATATTTATGACGGTCGCCCTGGGGGGATCATGTGATCCCCTTTTGTGATCTTCTGACAAGCAAAGTCCATGGGGAAGCCAGATTCACTTAACAACCCTGTTACTTGTTTAACAACTGCAGTGATTCACTTAACAAGAATAGCAAAACAAGGATGGACGTAACGTGACCTTCCAAAATAAATATTCCTAACATTTTGTTCCTTTTAATACATATAATTAATACATAATTCTTGATCTCTATATAAACATAATCTTCTATACAATACAGTTATATATACAGTTATATATAATTCTATCTTAACGCTAATTTAAAACCCGAGCAGTTCCTCTAGATCAGCGGTTCTCAACCTTTTTCAGGCCGAGACCCCACCTGCACCACCCATGCGCGGCGCGACGGCCCGAACTGTGCAGGCACGTCGCGACGGCCCGAACTGCGCACGTGCGGTGCGACGGGCCGAACCGCGCATGCGCGGCACACGCGCAACGACCCGAACAGCACATGTGTGGCACGACGGGCCGAGCCGCACATGCGCGACGGCCCGAACCGCGCATGCATGGCACGACAGCCCGAACCGCGCATGCATGGCACGCGCACAACGGCCCGAACCGCGCATGCGTGGCGTGACGGGCCGAATCGTGCATGTGCGGCGCACGTGACGGTCAAGGGGAGACGGGGGAAAAAATGGCGGACTGCGATGTCCAGCGACCCCCGCGAAACGGTCGTTCGACCCCAAATGGGGTCGCGACCCATAGGTTGAGAACCGCTGCCCTAGATTCACACCAGTGGTAAAATTTGTCCCAGATCTCGAAATAGTCTGATTCTGTCTTATCCTTCATTTCCATTGTGAGCCTATCCATTTCAGCACACGATAAAATTTTATATATAATCTCTTCTTCTGTTGGAATTCCTTTATTCCTCCAGTTTTGAACATACACCAGTCTAGCAGCCATGAGAATGTGTAACATCAAATAAAACACTCCTTTGTCGTATTTCTGCATGATTATGCCTAGTAAAAAGAGTTCTGGTTTTTAACTCTACCACTAACTTTAATATTTCTTCCAGCCATTTTTTAATCTTATTCCAAAAGTCATAGGCTCGTGGGCACTCCCGTCACATATGGTAGTAGGTCCCTATTGCCAATTTACATTTCCAACATTTGGAGGAAACATTTGGACCCATTTTGGCTAATCTTACGGGTGGGAGATGCCACCTGTAGAACATTTTGTAGAGATTTTCTTTGTAAGAGGTGGACAGAGTAAGCTTCCTGTTTCTTACCCATAATTCCTGCCAGATGTGCAGATCAAAACTGAGATCAAAATCCCTGCTCCACGTTAACATGGTCTCTTTTACCTGTTCCTCATACATTGCATAAAGGTCATTGTTAACAATTAGATGTTTTAATTTTTTTTAGGGTTTTAATTGCTTTCTCCTGTTTTTATTGTTTTAAAATGATTTTTTTTTCCCAAAAAAAGATTTTAACTGTTTCTGAATTGCGAGCCGCCCAGAGTCAATTTGCTGAGATGGGCGGCTAGAGAAATCAGATAAATAAATTAAAATATACAAATAAAATGGGGTGAAACTCGACAGCTGCCTTGCTTAGTGAGGGAAATTTGGGGCTCAGTTGTGGCCGTAAGCCGAGGACCACCCATAAAACTCTGCGTTGTGCAGGAAATAAAGTACAATAAAGTAAAACCCGCCCTAATATTTCTGTAAGGAAACTTAAGTGTGCTTCAGGCAGGAACTGAGTCAAAGAGTGTAACAATTCAGCCTCAAAAATCTTGCTTTTAAGAAATGTCAGTTCTTTTCCTTCTGCTTGTCGGATCAAAGCCCTCCTTCGGAGTCACCTACAGATTAAGCCAGAGATATTTCCTGTCCCCCATAATAATATTCGCCGAAGGTGCTTTGTTAGGCAGCTTCAGAAGTCCCTGGCTGTTTAAAATACTTGACTTTTCTCTTTACGTCAGTGAAGCTTATGTAATGAGATTCTGGCTGCAGGAGAGGACAATTTACTCTCCTCTATTCTTAGCGCCAAGGTTTTTTCTTCAAAAGGCATTTGATGAAATCTGCAAGTGGACAAGTATCTTTTTTTGTTTTGTTTACATATTTCTTTTTATTTCATGATCTCCAGATATTTCTGGAATTAAAAAAATACGTAGGGGCTTACTAATCCCTTATCATAAGGGTTTAAGCTACAATTCTAAGCCTCCACTGCTAATTGATCACTGCACCAATACTAAAAATTCAAGATTTATACTTTCTACCATGCCCACCCACCCCCCAAAATTAGGCCTACTATATAGATACTTAGCAGCACTGCTATATAATAGTGAGTTGCAGATACTGCCTACTGTAAGCTAAAGGGCTACAGGGCAGATTCTCCTGCGGGTCCTGAGTGGAAAGGAGGAGGAGAGAAGCAACCTGGAATTAAGGAGAAACTTCCTAACAGCGAGGACAATTAACCAGGGGAACTACTTGCCTCCAGAAGTTGTGGGTGCTTCATCACTGGAAGTCTTTAAGAAGAGACTGGACAGCCACTTGTCTGAAATGGTATAGGTTTCTCCTGCTGGAGCAGTGGGCTGGACTAGATGACCTCCAAGGTCTCTTCCAGCTCTATTCGGCAACTAATTAACAAACTCCAGAATGTAAACTTGATAACTTTCCTTGTGAATGTCCTCCGTGACAGGTAGTCCTTGACTTACAACCAAAATTGAGCCCAAAATTGTTCCTGTGGCTCAGCGGGGCAGACGTTAAGTGAATTTTGCTCCATTTTATGACCTTTCTTGCCACAGGTGTTAAGTGAATCACTGCAGCTGTTAAGTTGGTAATATGGCTGTGAAACGAATCTGGATCCCCCATTGATTGTGCTTGTCAGAGGGTCGCAAAAGTTGATCCCGTGACCCCGGGACGCTGCAACGGTCATAAATATGAGTCAATTGCCAAGCGTCTGAACTTTGATCACCTGGCCATGGGGATGGTGCAACGGTCATAAGTGTGAAAAACGGTTATAAGTCTCTTTTTTCAGGGCTGTTGTTACTTTGGACAGTCAATAAACGACTGATTGTAAGTTGAGGATTACCTGTAATAATAATAATAATAATAATAAAGTTGTAAGGGACCTTGGAGGTCATCTAGGCCATCCCCCTGCTCAGGCAGGAAACCCTATATCATTTCAGACAAATGGCTATCCAGTCTCTTCCTAAAAACTTCCAGTGTTGGAGCATTCACAGCTTCTGGAGGCAGGTTGTTCCACGGGTTAATTGTTCTCACTGTCAGGAAGTTTCTCCTTAGTTCTAGGTTGCTTCTCTCCCTGATGAGTTTCCATCCGTTGCTTCTTGTCCTGCCTTCAGGCGCTTTGGAGAATAGCTTGACTCCCTCTTCTTTGGGGCAGCCCCTGAGATATTGGAACCCTGCTATCATGTACTTAGTGAAAACTCTGGATGTTTTAGTTCCAAGATATTTGGATCTCAGCTACCCCATAAACGTTGCAGGCCCAAAACGCTGTCTCACCTTTCAAGCATCAAAGCATGTTCCAAAGGCGTTGGCTTTGGATAGTGAGATGGGTGGCACATAGATTAAACAAATTAATGTTATTTATTTACAACGGGCAAACACCTTTGGATATAATATAGAATAAGAGAAATGGCAAAATCTTTGGGGAAGAAATTACAAATTGACAATGGCAACTTCTTCTAAGGAAAACTTCTATAAGATGTTTTATGGATAGCACCTACCACCTGCTAGATGAGGAAAAATGTTTAAAAATATGTTTAGTAAATGTTGGAAATGTAACCAAAAATCTGGCACATAGTACCATTTGTGGTGGACCTGTGTTAAAGCAAAAAAAAAAAAAATTGGGACAAAAATACACACTTGGTTAGAAAAGATGTTAGGAAAACATGTAGATTTTAAATCTGAATTTTTCTTACTAGGTATAATACTAGAAAAATCTGACAATTTAACACGGCATGTACTAACGGCAGCGAGGATGGTATTTGTTCAGCACTGGAAGAATGAAGAAACACCACTAGACAAAGAGATAATCAAGAAGATATTGGACTGTGTTGAAATGGACAGACTTACATTGAGGATCAAAGAGAAAGAAGATACAGAATATTTTCAAACATGGAATTTATTTTATCAATGGTTGGGAAAAAAAGGGGTAGAGACTAAGAATGTATCTTGTATTATTAAGCAAACAAATTAACCCAGACAATGTTTATTAAGCACTAATCAAATAGTGATAATAGAAATTTATTTATTTATTTATTTATTCAAATTTCTATGCCGCCCTTCTCCTAGGACCCAGGGCGGCTTACAACAACAATATAATTACATGTGAGGAATTTAATAATAATAATCAGCCATCCAATCCAAAAACACATTCATTCAATCTAAAACACATACATACAACATGCAATCACAATCAAATACACAATCAACGATGGAGGCTCATTCCTAGGCCCGGGGGCAGAGCACTGTTCATACGCCCCAAGCCTGTCAGCATAAATAGGTCTTCAATAATTTCTGGAAAGCTAGGAGGGAGGAAGCAGTATGAACCTCTGAGGGAAGCTGGTTCCAGAGGGCTGGGGCAGCAACAGAGAAGGCCCTTACCCTAGGCCCCGCCAGATGACATTGCCTAATAGACGGGACTTGTAGGAGGCAACCCTATGTGCCCTAACCGGTCGCTGGGATTCATGAGGCAGAAGACGGTCCCGCAAGTAACCTGGTCCATTGCCATAAAGGGCTTTATAGGTCATAACCAACACTTTGAATTGTGTTCAGAGACGGATTGGTAGCCAGTGCAGCTCACGGAGAGCTGGAGTGATATGAGCGTGTCTTGGGAGACCCAAGACAGCTCACGCGGCCGCATTCTGGACCACCTGCAGCCTCCGGACATTCTTCAAAGGTTGCCCCATGTAGAGAACATTACAGTAAGAAAAATGGGGGGGGGGAATTAAATAAATAAATGTGAAGGTATGGGAGCCTTATTTGTTTATTCATATCCTGCCTTTATTATTTATACAAATAACTCAAGGTGGCAAACATATCCAACACGCCTTCCTCTTCCTATTCTTCCCACAACATCAACCCTGTGAGGTGGGCTGGGCTGAGAGAAACTGACTGGCCCAAAGTCACCCACCCAGCTTTCATGCCTAAGGTGGGACTAGAAGTCACCACCTCCTGGTGATTGGTCCAGAATCACCCAATCGGTTTTCTTGGCCAAAGTGGGACTAGAATAAACAGTCTCCTGGTGCATGATCCGACGCTCCTGCGAAAGATAAACTTTGCAAAGATTTGAATCTATTATCGCGCCTTGTGGGGATTGTGTGACTCTTCTTGAAGTTCATGGAAAACCCGTGATCCTGAAGAGTGTTGATTGTGATTTCCACGTCTGACTGAGCCGACCTGAAAGAACTGGATTGGACGAGAATATCGTCCAGGTAACATTGTACGCGCACCGGGATCATCCTGAGGTGGGCCTCCAATACAGCCAACACCTTTGTGAAAACCCTCGGAGCTGAAGAGAGACCGAAGGGGAGAGCCCTGTACTGGTAATGCCGGTGCGCATAACAAAACCGAAGGAATCTGCGGATCGGAATGTGCAAGTAAGCCTCTGTCAGATCTATGGAGGATAGGAAATCTCCTTTCCTGATGCTGGCCAGAATGGACTTTAGGGTCTGCATCTTGAACCTCCTGTAGGTTAAGAAATAATTTAGACCCTTTAAATTAGCAGTTCTCAACCTGTGGGTCGGGACCCCATTTGGGGTCGAACGACCATTTCACGGGGGTCGCCAAACAACGCAGTCCGCCATTTCCCCCCCCCCTTTTCCTTAGCTGTGCTACTCCCTCTTATTCTATTGGCTTTTGAAAGCCAATAGAATAGACTCTCTTGAATAGAGTCTAATTCTATTGGCTTTCAAAAGCCAATAGGAATTGTCCAGGCTGTCTCTGCCCTGCTGAGCCCGCCAAAAGTCCCAGTCTGCAAACGGTGCTGCAAGTTGTCTGCAGTGAAGGTGAGCTCTCCGGAAGTTTCCACCCCTCCCTGCTGAGCAACTACTAAAAATGTAAGTAAAAGAGGGCCAGGGATGGGAGGTGGGAGGCCAGCAGGCGCAGGGAGGGTTGCTGGTGCACGTGGGGCCCGGCGGGTGCCTTACCTCCCTTGGGCTGGGCCAGCTGGTGGCCCAGCCGGTGGTCGCCCTGCGCCGTCACTGCCCCTTGCCAGCTACGCCTCGGCCGGCGCAGGGGATGGCACCACACATGTCCTCGACTTACGACCGGTTGGGTAGTCCTCGACTTATGACCGGTTGGGTAGTCCTCGACTTACGACCGGTTGGGGGTCGCGGCATTAAAAAGGTTGAGAACCACTGCTTTAAATCCAGTATGGCCCTCCATCCCCCCGAGGATTTTGGTACCACGAACAGAATGGCCAGCTTTCATGCCTAAGGTGGGACTAGAAGTCAGCACCTCCTGGTGATTGGTCTAGAGTCATCCAATCGTTTTTTTCCACCCAAAGTGGGAGTAGAATAAACAGTCTCCTGGTGATTTGGCGGAAAATTGCTGGCTGAGGAATTCTGGGATCTGAAGTCCACAAGTCATAAAAGGGCCAAGTTTGAAGACCCCTTGGTTTATCAGAACGCGCAAACAAAATAGGAAAGCCTCAGGCAACTCTCGTTTCAGAGCCTCGATTTTTAACCTTGCACTTTCCAACTCGATCGGGACATTTTATTTCATCCTCTTTTTTTTTCCCCTACATGGCTTTGGCGAAATTCTCCCCTCGCCCCAGAATATCTAACATCCGATCAGAGGATGCTGGAGGTATTTTTTAAAAAAAATTATATTCCAATGGAAAGAAAAAAAGACAGAGGAGGAAAAACACCGAATGCGCTTGGGAATCCTGCCAGTGTTCTGACACCATCTGCGTTCTTCGTTCACACCATTTGTTAATATTTTACCCAGCACACCTAAACAAGATGCAAGGAATGTGTTCAGCAGCAACCTTTCTCTTCAACGGAAGTAACCCTGTTAGTAATGAAAATGGCCTCTTCAAAGAATGTTCTGCGCATTGGGGCGCCTTATTTGAGGGGGGGTCCATGCTGTGGACAGGGTTCCCCCCCTGTGCTATTATCTCCACAATGCAACCATACAGATCATGTCTTTAGCCAGTTCCTTTTCTGGGTTTGGGGGGAGGGTTGGTTTGTTGAGAGCTAGGGTCCAACCCAGGGGTCTTCAAACTTGGCCCTTTTAGGACTTGTGGACTTCAACTCCCAGAATTCCTCAGCCAGCGTGGAGCAAAACTCACTTAACAAACGTCTCCCTTAACAAAAGAAATTTTGGCGTCCATTGCGGATGTAAGTTGAGGGATCAGATGTGGGAAGTGTATTTGATGCCAGCCCAAGTAGATGGACAGCACAATAAGGTGGGGGTGCTGAAATGACCAAAGTAGAGAATTCAATGGAAATTTTTTTATTTATCTATCCACTTTGGTTGATCTCTCTGGTGCGGCCAGTGGAAGTGATGATGGTGGAGAAGGAGGAGGAGGAATGGAAGGTTTGATCCTATTGGAAATGAGGTGGAACAAAGAATGGAATGGAGAAGACACAACATGAAAGTCTAGCATGTGTAAATCCTATTTTGTCTGGGCACTTCCTAATGATTTTTTCCCCAGGTGACGGGAATAGTGGTCCCATTCCTGGCTGAGATATGCTACCAAAGACTTTTCCAGTCTCCTGTCCTCCTTTCTCACAAAAGGATTAGGTAAGGTGACCTTCTGTCCTGCTGATGTCCAATTGTGGTCACCACCACATAAAAAAGATGCTGAGACCCCAGAAACAGTGCAGAGAAGAGTAACAAAGATGATCAGGGGTCTGAAGGCTCAACCACACAATGAATGGTTGAAGGAACCACGTATGCCTAGCTAGCATCACAAAGGACTAGGAGTGACATGATAGTTAGTACCTGAGAGGTTGTTACAGGGAAGAGGGCATTGATTTATTCTCCAAAGCTTCTAAGGACAGGGCAAAATAATAATAATAGTAATAGTAATAGTAATAATGAGAAGGAGAAGGAGAAGGAGAAGGAGAAGAAGAAGAAGAAGAAGAAGAAGAAGAAGAAGAAGAAGAAGAAGAAGAAGAAGAAGAAGAAGAAGAAGAAGAAGAAGAAGAAGAAGAAGCAGTAGCAGCAAGGGTAGTACCAATAGTAATAGGCGCCTTGGGTGCAATCCCAAAACAACTGGAGCACCACTTGAACACCATTGGCATTGACAAATTCGCCATTAGTCAATTGCAAAAGGCGGCCTTACTAGGAACTGCTTCCATCCTGCGACGAGATCTGTAATACCATCAAACATCCACATCTGCCTATCCCAGGTCCTTGGTAAGGATTCGATAGGTAGACAAAATGCCAAATCCAGTCTGAACATCTGGCTGACTGTGCGATGATCAATAATAATAATAATAGTAGTAGTAGTAGTAGTAGTAGTAGTAGTAGTAGTAGTAGTAGTAATAGGTAGAAGCTGGTCAGAGGGAAGTTCAACCAGGAACCCAGGATGATCAGTAAGAACAATCAACCAATGGAACTGTTTGCTTCCTGGAGTTGTGGGTGCTCCATCACTAGAAGTTCTTCACAAAAGATTGGACAACCATTTCTCCAGGATGACATAAGGACTCCTCCCTTGGGCAGAGGGTTGGACTAGAAGACCTCCAAGATCCCTTCGAGCTCTATGATTCTATTCTATGGTGCCCTAACAGAGATAGCCTTTCTTACCTCAGCCCAGTAGCACCTCTAGAACAGTGGTTCTCAACCTGTGGGTCGCGACCCCATTTGGGGTCGAACGACCATTTCACAGGGGTCGCCCAACAACACAGTCCGCCATTTTTCCCCCTTTTCCGTTCGGCTGGTGCAGGGGGCAGCACTGCGCATGCGCGGGGTAGCACCGCGCATGCGTGATGCGGGCCATCGCACCGCGCATGCGCGATGCAGGGTGCCGCACATGCATGATGCGGGCTGTCGCGCCATGCATGCACGGCGCAGGTTGGGGTCGCAGCGCACATGCGCGCCGCAGGTCGGGGTCGCGGCCTGAAAAAGGTTGAGAACCACTGCTCTAAAAGAACATTGGAGACCAGCAGAAGAGTTGGAAACATGTAACTCACATCATTTAGCTCAAAAACATCCTTCAATTATTTGGGGAGTGTCTCGTACAGGTAAGTCCTCGACTTACGACCACAATTGAGCCCAACATTTTTGTTGTTAAGCGAGACCTTTGTTAAGCGGGTTTTGCCTTGTTTCACGACCTTTCTTACCTCAGTTGTTAAGTGAATCACTGCAGTTGACAAGTTAAGTAAGTGAATCTGTTCCCCTGTTGACTTTAAGATCACAAACTGTGAAAAATGGTCATAAGCCACTTTTTTTTCAGTGCCATTGTAACTTTGAACGGTCACTAAAATGAACTGTTGTAAGTCGAGGATTACCATAGATATCCTGTCGGAAAATTACATTCTGTGTTTGTTGTTTTGGTCACCCCTAAAAACAGTACAATACTCCTGCAAATTGCTAAAAAGAATTCAATATTCCTCCAAATGGATTTTTTAGCAGATGTCTGGGGCCCTTCTGCTTTTATTAATGAGAATATTATAAGAACAAAAATGAGGACAGCCAGCTTGGTAGTTTGTTGAACAAGTTTTCAGCTCTTTCAAAGTTTTCCATTTAATCCCAAACACAACAGATGTACGATGCAATTTTGCTGGGGGGGGGGGAGGAGAGATTAAAAAAAAAATCTCCTTTTTCTGATTTGCTCTTTCATTCAGCCTGATTAAAATAACTTGCCGATTTGTTGTTGTGGATGCTGTTGTTTTGATCATCTGCCTATTTCGGCGTTAAAAGAAACAAAGGGTGGGGGGGGGAGGAGAACTTTTCACAAAATGGTCAGGATGAGCTGGTTTTATAAAAGGAGAAGGAAAAAAAAAAAAACAACCCCAAACCCTAAAAAGGTAGAGCGAAAGAGGAAAATAGATAGACAGCGAGGTTAGCAACCAAGTGTGCTGCTTAAAGAGATGAAATGAAATCTTTCTCTCTCCCAACCCAGGTTTTTTTTCCCCCCATTTGAAAGTGTTTATTAATCTATTCTCTCTGAAGCCAAGAAAAGAAAGTTCAATCAGACACAAAGATCAAAGTTACTTTAATTCAGGTGAAAAATGATTATTTTTTTCCTCCCCTCTGGGTTGAAAAAAAACAACACCTCCACACTAACGGAGCACCACGGTTTCATTATTCTCTTTAAAAAAGATATCCATCAGTTGCCAGCAATAGCTTGAACAGGTGACGGCCTCTGCTGAATTTCCCCAAGTGGAACATTTATAAAAACTTGTCAGAAACAAGGGAGGCAAGAGTAAAGCTTTTATTATTTTATTTTATTTTATTTTATTATTTTATTTTATTTTTTGCTCTTTCTTCTCAGCTCCCAGGAATGTTGGTCAAGCATTCAGGGGAATGTAAAATAGGGACTGAACAGCTGCACAGCCTCAATGGTGCTCTACGGCTGGTCCTCAACTTACCACGTTTCATTTAGCGCAGCGGTTCTCAACCTGTGGGTCGCGACCCCATTTGGAGTCGAACGACCATTTCACGGGGGTCGCCAAACACCGCAGTCCGCCATTTTTTTTTTGGTCGGCCATTTTTTTTTGGTCGGCCATTTTTTTCCCCTTTGCGATGCGGGCCGTCGCGCCGTGCATGCGCGATGCGGGCCCGCCATATTTTTTGGGGGGGTTGGCCATTTTTTGGGGGGGTCGGCCATTTTTTTTCCTCTTTGCGATGCACCCCGTCGCACCGCGCATGCGCGATACGGGCCGGGGTCGAGCCCCGGAAAAGGTTGAGAACCGCTGATTTAGCGACTGTTTGAAGTTACAACAGTACAGGTAACCTTTGACTTACAACCATTCATTTAGTGACTGTTTGAAGTTTACAGTGGCAGGGAAAAAAGTGACCTATGACCGTTTTTCATACTTACGACTGTTGCCGCATCTGGCATGATCAAAATTCTGACTCTTTGGCAACTGACTCATATTTATGACGGTCGCCCTGGGGGATCATGTGATCCCCTTTTGCGACCTTCTGACAAGCAAAGTCAACGGGGAAGGCCGATTCACTTAACAACCGTGTGACTAACAACAGTGATTCACTTAACATTTGTGGCAAGAAAGGTCATAAAAGGAGGCTTAACAACTGTCTCACTTAGCAACAGAAATTTTGGGCTGCGTTGCGATTGTAAGTCAAGGAACTGAACTGAATTGAACCTGAAAATATATATATATATATATATTTGTCCCTCGCACTTGAGATTGTTGCAACATCCTCGTAGTGACCTGATCAAAATTCGGACAACTGGCATGTTTTTACAACAGTTGCCGTGTCCCGAGTTCGAGTGATCACCATTTCTGTCCTCCCCAAATGGCTTCTGATAAGCAAAGTCAAGGTGGGGGGGGAGGTGGATTTGATAAGATAAGATAACCTTTATTGTCAATTTTTTTACTGTGGGCACAACGGCACACATCAAAAATGAAATTTAGTTGCCTGCTCTAAAAGTGAACACATACACAACACACACACTAATAATAATAATAATAATAATAATAATAATAATAATAATAATAATAAAGTTGGAAGGGACCTTGGAAGTCATCTAGTCCAACCCCCTGTTCAGGCAGGAAACCATATATACCATTTCGGACAAATGGCTGTCCAGTCTCTTCTTAACAGTGTTGGAGCATTCACTGCTTCTGGAGGCAGGTTGTTCCACTGGTTAATTGTTCTAACTGTCAGGAAGTTTCTCCTTAGTTCTAGGTTGCTTCTCTCCTTGATGAGTTTCCATCCGTTGCTTCTTGTCCTGCCTTCAGGCGCTTTGGAGAATAGCTTGACTCCCTCTTCTCTGTGGCAGCCCCTGAGACCTAAACATACTATATGCTTTACAACCTGGTGATTCACTTAACAACTTCAGTGATTCGCTTAACAACCGTGGCATAAAAAGGTTGCAAAATCAGACACAACTGCTACCTTGTTTAGCATCAGAAATTCTGATGCCGCCAGTTAGGGTTGTAAGTCAAGGATCATCTGTACAGGTTGTCCTCAATTTAGGACCACACGTAATTCTCCATCTTTTACACAAATTCTTGCTCCTGAATCTAGGCTGGAACCGACATACATAAAATTTAAGGGAAAGAAATCCTGTCTATTACAGTTCCACTGTACTAACATTATGCAAATACCCTGCAGAACTATTTATAAAAGTACAAAATTAATCTCTGTGGGGCTTGCAGTCAACAATTCAGCACAGTCATGTCTGCGTAAGGTACTTAAGTAGGGCAAGAAGAGGAGAATGTTAGCCTGTTATGCAAACAAGGAAGCTGGGTTAATTGATCACGAGGTAGTTAGATTAGCCCCCAGCACACAGTCTTGTTAGGGGATGATCTACAGAAGGTCAGAAATGGTCTTCAGGAAAATATACAAGAAGACAACATGGTCGTAGGCCAGGAAGAGAAAAATTCCATAAGAAAGAAATGTTGTACGGCCTTGAAGATTTTGATATTATACCCTATAACAGTAACAGAGTTGGAAGGCACCTTGGAGGTCATCTAGTCCAACCTCCAGCTTGAGCAGGAGAGCCTATGCCAGGGGTAGGCAACCTTGGCTCTTTTATGACTCGTGGACTTCAACTCCCAGAATTCCTGAGGCAGCATGGCTCAGCTTGGAAACCTCTCCCTTTCCCCTCAGCATGGCTGGCTCAGGAATTCTGGGAGTTGAAGTCCACGAGTCATAAAAGAGCCAAGGTTGCCTACCCCTGGTCTAAATCCAACATTGGGTCCTTCAGTGGCATCCTAGGACAGGGGTAGGCAACCTTGGCTCTTTTATGACTTGTGGACTTCAACTCCCAGAATTCCTGAGCCAGCATGGGGGAACTATGGCCCCCTCATGACTCGTGGACTTCAACTCCCAGAATTCCTAAGCCAGCCATGCTGAGGGAAAAGGAAGAAGTTTCCAAGCTGAGCCATGCTGGCTCAGGAATTCTGGGAGTTGAAGTCCACGAGTCATAAAAGAGCCAAGGTTGCCTACCCCTGGCCTATGCCATTCCAGACAAGTCCCTTCTCAAAAGCCTCCAGTGTTGGAGCATTCGCAACTTCTGGAGGCAAGTTGTTCCACTGATTAATTGTTTTAACTGTCAGGAAATTTCTCCTTAGTTCTAGGTTGCTTCTATGTTGTGTAGTCTTGTTTTGTTCCTTTTCACCAATATCTAAGTTTACAAAATGCAAAATAAACCAAAACTGTTAACTGTGTGTCTTTTGGAAACTCCACTGCTGATGCAACCGAAAATTACATGTTTTATTTATTTTTTAATTTGCAGCCATGTTTTGATTTGCACAGAACTATTTCAAGACTCTTTTCGCACACGCTTTTTGCCAAGGCAGATGTTCCCATCTTTCTGCATTTGGCTGGTTTCCCAAGTTTTTTTTTTTTTAAATTGAATTATCTGCCTCTACCCATTTCTCCAACCCGTGGTGATTATTTCGGAATTTTATTCCTGTATTCTAGGGTACAAACTATCCAATCCAATTTTAAATCTCCTGCAAATCTGATCAGCATTCCGTCTCTCCCTTCATCCAAGCCAAAAACAAAAATTCAAGTAGTCCTCGACTTTCGACAATTGAGCCCAAAATTTCTGCTGTTAAGTGAGACAATTGAGTTTTGCCTGATTTTACGACCTTTCTTGCCACAGTTGTTAAGTGAATCACTGCAGTTGTTAAATTAGCATCACGGTTGTTGAGTGAATCTGACTTCCCCATTGACTTTGCTTGTCAGAAAGTCGCAAAAGGGGAATCATGTGATCCCTGGACACTGCAACCATCATAAATATGCGTGAGTTTTGA
Source organism: Bothrops alternatus (assembly GCA_034064705.1). Taxonomy (NCBI): domain Eukaryota; kingdom Metazoa; phylum Chordata; class Lepidosauria; order Squamata; family Viperidae; genus Bothrops; species Bothrops alternatus. Next base: position 1,202,159 of record JARGCV010000349.1, read on the forward strand.
TTATGTGACTATGGAGATGCTGCAATGGTCATACGTGTGAAAAATGGTCATCGGTCACTTTTTCCAGTGCAGTTGTAACTTTGAACGGCCACTGGAAGTTTTTAAGAAGAGACTGGGCAGCCATTTGTCTGAAAAGGTATAGGATTTCCTGCCTGAGCAGGGGGTTGGACTAGATGACCTCCAAGGTCCCTTTCAACTTTGTTGTTGTTATTATTATTAAATGAACTATTAAGTCAAGTACTACTTTAGTGAAGGCGTCAGGATTCAGGATAAAAAAACTCATCAAAACTCTGCCAGATCTGCCTCCAATCGATATGAATCTATGAAAAAAAAAGGAATATTTTTGCTTTGGATCCTTTTGAGGCAGTGTTTCTCAACCTTGACCATTTTAAGGCATGTGGACTTCAACTCCCAGAATTCCACAGCCAGCATTGCTGGCTGTGGAATTCTGGGAGTTGAAGTCCACATGCCTTAAAATGGTCAAGGTTGAGAAACACGGTATATCTTAAGGAAAAATAAACAGTGGCTGTTTTGTAGACTTTTAAAGAGTCCTGGAAGAAATGTGAAAGCACCAAATCATTCTGCAACAGGAAATTCGGATGGAGCTCTGGGCAGGGAAGGAGATTTTTGGAATTTAATTTTGAATTTTTGAAGGTGAATCTTGCAAAATCCTCAGGGGTTTTTTTTTTTTTGTCCTCTCACTCCCGATCCACCAGCTTAATTAGTACAATTTCCCCCCCCCCCAAAAAGAAATAAAGAGTTAAGTCTTGCTGCAGGCAAGGCTGTCTGTTGTTAAATGATGCTTTAGTTGTTAATCCCTTCCTCTCCGACCAGGAGGCGCGGGCTTGTACGTGTGCAAAGCCAGAACATAGATGTCAAGGCTTTTAAAATGTCGGAAGTAAAATGGCAGCTGCGGTGACGCCGAACCCACGACACAGCCGGCTCAGCTCAGCCAGAACGCGGGGTGGAACGAAGCTTCTTCCGGCGCGCACGTGTGAATGCGATGCTCCTCCCTCCCCGTGTCCGGATCGCCCGCTCGGCTGGCGTTGCTCAGGGCTGGCAAAAGCAGCAACTCGCGAAAGAGTTGTTGCAACTGCTGCGAAAATGCAAGACCGGCAACGACGGGGTGCGAGAGGCCTTAAAAAGGCATCCGTTCCCGGGGATCGTTGCAATTTTGCAGGAAATCCGAGAGCAAAAAAAAAAAACCCGGCGTCTTTCTCGGGGCTTCTGAACTGGGAAGGTGGGGTGGAACCTCCATGGGTAAAAGCAATGTATCTGAATGGCAGACGCGAATGAAGGCAACACTTTCGTAGAGGCTGGTCCAGCAAAATAAAAAATAAAAAATTAATCCCTCTTATAAATAAATGCAAAAGTGGTAGCTGGCCACTCGGAAAAATTATCTAGACTTTTTTTTTTTTAAATCCCACCTTTATTATTTTTGTTATAAATAACTCAAGGGGAAGAATATTTCCTCCTCCTCCGATGTTACCCAAAACAACAACCTTGTGAGGTGCGTTGGGCTGAAATGTTCAGAACAGATAGTCCTCGATTTACCACAGTTCAATTAGCGATGGTTTGAAATTAACAACAGCACTGAAGCGACTTAGGACCATTTTTCACACTTAACAACTGTCGTAGGATCCCCATGGTCACATGTTCAAAAATTCAGAGGCTTGGCAATTGACTCATTTTTTTTAATAGAAAAAATTCTTTTATTAAAACAATCAGCATTGAACATAAAATCTTAGTATGCATCAATCATCATAGCACCTGGTATACAACACTAAGTATTAATCTTTGTAAACGTCTGGTTTGGTAAACATTTTTCACTCCTCACATCAAGCCTCAACTATACGCCTGTTACACTCTATTTGATTGGTGTTTCTCTTTTCTATAGTTTATCCACAGTTTCTAGTCTATCACATATTATTCATCTCAGTATTAGTACAATCTTTTATGATCCCTAACCAAAAATCCTGAGGTAAAAGTTTAATGACCTGAGGTAAATCTTATTTTTGTAAGACGGTGGCAGTGTCCATGGATCACGTGATCCCCTTTGGCGACTTTTTTTTTTAAATTAAAATTTTTATTGAATACACACAAAAAAAGAAAAGGATTAAAAACACTGAACATGGTAAATCGCCTTTGACTGACATCTCAGTGCATATTGTACATTAATTGCATATAACTTATCTATATACAAACTATACATTTCTAATCTCTATTTTAACTTATCTCTTTATTTGTGACCTATTTTTTCCCCTCCATCTATAAAATTTATTTCATATCCGATAAAATTCTGTTGTCTTCCTGGTTTTTTAATCTTTCGGTTAACCTATCTAGTTCTGCGAAATACATAATTTTCTTTATTAGTTCTTCCTCACTCGGTGCTTCCACTGCTTTCCATTTTTGAGCAAATAGTATCCTTGCCGCCGTAGCCACGTGGATAATTAAATATGTGTCCTCTTTATTTACATTTTTCTCTAGTATTCCTAATAGTAATGCCTCAGGTTTGTACAGAATGTTTTGCCTAGTCATTTCTATTGCCCATTCCCAGACCATACGCCAATACACCTGTGCTTCTCTACATGTCCACCATATATGAAAAAGGTACCCTTTTCTTTTTTACATTTCCAACACGTAGAAGAATATCCTTTATACATTTTAATTTAATTTAATTTAATTTTTCAGACTTATATGCCGCTCCTCTCCGAAGACTCGGAGCGGCTTACAACATAAATAAAACAATATTTCAAAAACTAAGTCAAAAATTAAAAACATTAAAAATAACACCCCAGACACATTCATCATTCAAACGATCCACAGTCAACCCCAGGCCTGCCGGCAAAGATAGGTTTTAAGATTCCTTCGGAAGGCCGGGAGAGTGGGGGAAGCGCGGACTTCCGGAGGCAGTTGGTTCCAGAGGGTGGGCGCCACAACAGAGAAGGCCCTCCCCCTAGGACCCGCCAGACGACATTGTTTCGCTAACGGGACCTGGAGGAGGCCGACCCTGTGCGCTCTCACCCGTCGAAGGGAAGTATGTGGCACAAGACGGTCCCGTAAGTATCCTGGCTAATCTGGCCGGAGGGAGATGCCATCTGTAAACCATCTTATACAAGTTTTCTTTATATGATGTCGCCAATGTGATTTTGTTATTTCGCTCCCATACTTGCTGCCATTGATCCATATTTATATTATATCCTAAATCTATTGCCCTTTGGCAACCTTCTGACAAGCAAAGTCAATGGGAAAGCCGGATTCACTTAACAACCGGGTTACCACCTTAACACCTGCAATGATTCACTTTTAACAATTGTGGGAGGAAAGGTTGTAAAATGGGGCAAACCTCACTTAACAAATGACTCGCTTAGCAACAGAAATGTTGGGCTCCATTGTGGTCGTAAGTCAAGGATTACCTCAGAGGTCTTCAAACTTGGCCCTTTTATGACTTGCGGTCTTCAACTCCCAGAATTCCTCAGCCAGGATTGCAACCGACATAAATACATGCCTGTTGCAAAGCATCTGATTTTTTTTTCAATCTTTTTTTATTAGTTTTTTCCCCCCATATATGCAAATATGCATCTGATTTTTTTATCACACGACTGTGGAGATGCTGCAGCAAGTTATAAGTGTAAAAAACAGTCATAAGTCAGTGCCATTGAAACGCTGCCATTTCTAAGAAAATTTTAAAGAATTTTAAGAAAAATCTTGGACTGCCGAGATGGACAAATTAACAAAAGAGATAAAAGAAAAGGAAGACACAGAGTACTATCTAACATGGAACAAGTGGTATGACTGGTTGGAGACTAGAAATAATAGAGGAGAATAAATATGGAAAGGTCAAAAGTGAAAATATGTGTATAATAATGTATAATAATAATATGAATTATTCTTAGTAAGAAGTAGAATATGAAGGAAGAAAAATGTAAATAAGAAACAACGGGGCAATAAGGACAAATATTCTAAAGAAGAATAAGGGGGGAAATGTAAATAATAGAAGATTACCGTTATGTAATCGCTGTTTAAAAAAAGGGGGGAGGAGTATATACTGTGTGTGGATGTGTGTTATGTTTTGCTTTGTTTTGTTTTGTTGGTTAAAAATAAAATAAAATGAAAAATGGCCACTGCCATTTTTTCAGTGCCATTGAAACTCTGAGGAATAGTTGTAAGTTGAGGATTCTCTATATGCGCAGAAAATGCAAAGCTACATCAATCCCCACAACAGAAAAAAAAAGATGGAATAAGTGATGGGAGGTTGCAGAAATGGCAAAACCGACAGTTTTAATTAAAAAACAACAACCATATCCAGCTTTGTTTCTCCTAGGAAACCACTTCTGGATTTTGGGCTCAAGACAGAAAAAAAAACCCGAAGTTTTGATGCTGGTTTTGCTGATTAGCATAGTTCGTATAGAAATGGCCAGTATTAGTTAAATCGGTAAAGTAAAAAAAGTTGAACCTCGGGTTTTATTCTCTATTTTTTACTGCCCGGAAAAAAGTTGGAAGTGGATGCTTTTTTTCCCTACTCCCCCCACCCTGCACCTACACTTTTCTTTTTCCTTTCTTTCCTTTTCCTAATTTCCTACTATTTGCATTTTATATTATGATCATTTTAATAAAAAAAACAATATAAAAGAGCAGATTTATTAGCCAGCATTGTAACAGCATGTGACTTTGGCTTATTCACACAACACGTTACATCTGGCCTCTGAGATAATAATAATAATAATAATAATAATAATAATAATAATAATAATAATAATAATAATAATGATGATGATGATGATGATGATGATGATGATGATGTTGGAAGGGACCTTGGAGGTCATCTAGTCCAACCCCCTGCTCAGGCAGGAAACTCATTATTTCTTCATTTACCCTTTCTACCAAATAAAAATCTAATTTGGACGGAGTTTGTACATCAGCGTAAGCTATGATCTCAGCCCCCATCCAAAATAACATTCCTACTACACGACAACCAATTTGAACATCAGTATTTCTGGAGAGGCAAGAAAGATGATGTCTAAACTTAGCAGCCAGGGATAAATAAGACTTTATTGTGGCAATATGTTTTTCAAATATGCACTCATATATTTTAAACGCATTGTCTCATGATTGCTTTTTTTATGTAGCAATCTTGGGGGTTTTTTATGTAAGGTTATTACTCCTGATGGGTCCATGTGGATAAACTGAATTATCAGAGAAATGAAGATAGATACATTCTTAATTTGCTTATAGGTTTATTCCTTTTTTACACTGTTTTCTGCAGGACAGCTCATGACAAAAACAAGACAGCTGTGGTTAGTATTGTAACAGTTGGGGAAAAAAAGGGATGACACCAGATATTAGTTACGGGGTCCCTATAGGCCAGGCGTAGGCAACCTTGGCTCTTTTATGACTCGTGGACTTCAACTCCCAGAATTCCCGAGCCAGCATGGCTCAGCTTGGAAACCTCTCCTTTTCCCCTCAGCATGGGTGGCTCAGGAATTCTGGGAGTTGAAGTCCACGAGTCCTGAAAGAACCAAGGTTGCCTACCCCATCCTAGGATGCCACTGAAGAACCCAATGTTGGGTTTAGACCAGGGGTAGGCAACCTTGGCTCTTTTATGACTCATGGACTTCAACTCCCAGAATTCCTGAGCCAGCCATGCTGAGGGGAAAAGGAGAGGTTTCCAAGCTGAGCCATGGTGGCTCAGGAATTCTGGGAGTTGAAGTCCACGAGTCATAAAAGAGCCAAGGTTGCCTGCTCCTGCTATAGGCCAAACATTTGTGTTATTTGTCTGTTCGGTGCCTGTTTCAATTGCTAATGTCTTTCTGGCCTTTCTTACCAATTGCATCGAGTAAATACAGGTAGGCCTCAACTTACAACAGTTCATTTAGTGACCGTTCAAAGTTATAACGGCACTGCAAAAAGTGACCATTTTTCACACACCCCTTATAGCAGGAATGTCAAACTGGCAACGTCACGTGACGTGTCGCGACGTATCACAACTTTTTTCCCATTGCTAGCAATGGGGGGGGAGGGTGGTTTCACCATGACACATCCGGCCTGCGGGCCAGCAGTTTGACACCCATGCCTTAGAGCAACCCCATGGTCACGTGATCAAAATTCGGACACTTGGCCGCTGACTCATATTTATGACGGTTGCAGTATCTTGGGGGTCATGTCACCCCCCTTTTGTGACCTTCTGACAAGCAAAGCCAATGGGGGAAGCACGGTTCACTTAACAACCGTGATACTAACTTAACATCTTCAGTGATTCCATTAACAACTGTGGCAAGTAAGTTTGTAAGATGGGGCAAAACTCATTTAATAGCTGTTCCATTTAGCAACAGAAATTTGGGCTCATTTGTGGTCCTAAGTAAAGGACTGCCTATAGGTCCATCCTGTTCTGTATTAGTCAGACTGTCAGACTAATATATGTATCTGATTCATGTTAAGGACGTGTATCTGGTTCATGTTAAATATATCTACAGGTCTGTCCTTGACTTAACAACCATTTGTTTAGCAGCTGTTCAAAGTTACAACGGCACTGAATAAAGTGACTGCGCTGTCCCACTGGCACACGCACACACACACAAACTATGTATGCCAGTGGTTCTCAACCTTTTTCAGGTTGAGACCCCACTTGCGCCGCCCATGTGCGGCGCGACCCCGACCAGCGCGCGTGCGTGCGCCGGCCCGATCCATGCATGCGCGTCGCGCACGCGATGAAAAAAAACAAAACAAAACGGCAGACCGTGACGGGCCGATCTGCGCATGCGCGACGTGCGCGCGACGGCCCGAACCGTGCATGCGCGGTGCGCGTGACAAAAAAAAAACAAAATGGCGGACCGCAACGGGCCGATCCACGCATGCGCGGCGCACACGTGACGGCCCGAACCGCGCATGCGCGTCGTACGCGACAAAAAAAACAAAAAACAAAATGGCGGACCGCGGTGTCCGGCGACCCCCGCGAAACGGCCGTTCGACCCCAAATGGGGTCGCAACCCATAGGTTGAGAACCGCTGATGTATGCAAACTAGTAACTGAGAAGGAGAAGGAGAAAGGGGTGATGGCAAAGGGGAGGAAGAGGAGGTGGTGATTTTGCAAATTTATAATAATAATAATAAAGTTGGAAGGGACCTTTGAGGTCATCTAGTCCAACCCCCTGCTCAGGCAGGAAATCCTATACCATTTCAGACAAATGGCTGTCCAGTCTCTTCTTAAAAACTTCCAGTGTTGGAGCATTCACCGCTTCTGGAGGCAGGTTGTTCCACTGGTTAATTGTTCTAACTGTCAGGAAGTTTCTCCTGAGTTCCAGGTTGCTTCTCTCCTTGATGAGTTTCCATCCGTTGCTTCTTGTCCTGCCCTCAGGCGCTTGACTCCCTCTTCTTTGGGGCAGCCCCTGAGATATTATAATTGATCTGAGAAGGCGAACGAGGAGGAGGTGGTGCTGAAAGCGAAGGAGAAGGACTTCCATCACAGTCCTGAGAAGTGGTTGGAAGGAGTACGACCTATTCTGGCTTCACAATAGTCAAAGTTAACATTGGGAAAAGGAAGGTAAACATAGGAGAGTTTGCAAGGGTCCTCTACACCAGGGGTCCCCAAACCCAAACCAGTACAAACAAGCAAAACCCCATCCGTGGGATGCAGGCAGCATACAAAACCACGCACTCTCTGGTCCACGGAAAAACCTTTCTCCACCGAACCGGTCCCTGGTGCCCAAAAGGTTGGGAACCTCTTCTCTATACTGTGGGAAGTCAGCCCCCCTTAAAGAAAGAATTTTTTTTGGAAATATTTAAAAGAATACATTTCCCTAAAGGATTTAAAGGCAGAAACCCCCCCCCCCAAAGTCTCTCTGTCCCAAACAGAAATCAAGTCTGAAGAATTGCAGATGTGATAATCTTGTCAGAAAGACTGGAATCAGGAAACTGGGATTAGGAAGAAAGACCCCTAGAATCAACAACCCCTCACACCAAAAATCTAAAAGTCATCAGCCACAGCCCCAGGGAAGCAGGATATGACTCTTGGGACATAACAGGATTAACCCACCACCATCAGAATACCAGAAAGGCACTCTCAGACTCAGACTCCCTACATGTGCTCTCTCTTCTTTTTTTTCCAGGGCCATCTTTCTGTCTGTCTCTCCTCTTCGATAAACTGCAACCTTCTTTCTAAAGCAGTCGCCATGTTGTTTATTCCCGGCTTGGACTGAACCACAATGAAGACTTTTCCTTCAACAATACCCTGCCTGCCAAGCCAAGCATCCTTTTTTTCAAAAACGAAATACGATCAAATCTCCATCCCCTCGTCTGCTTCAGTTTCAGGGCTGCATCATGGCGGTGACAGTGAATCTGCTTCCCAGGCAGGAAGTTCCAAGTTCAATTGCTGCCATCTCAGTTTACACTAGGGATCAAATGGCAGAGGGTGGACAAAGCATTTCACAGACTGAATCCTGGACTCGCTGCTGCAATTCATCAAAAACAAACTTTTTTCAAACATTTCCCATGCCGTCTGTTTGGCTTGTTAGTCAGTTCTGAGCACAGCTGAAGACTCAGCGGCATGTTATCTGCAGACATTTGCTACCGTTTCCCAAATACAGGCGGTCCTCGAATTACGACCACAATTGGGCCCAAAATGTATGTTGCTAATTGACACAGTTCTTAAGTGAATTTTGCTCCATTTTATGATTTATTTATTTTTTGCCACAGATGTTAAGCAAATCACTGCAGTTGCTAAGCTAGACACACGATTGTTAAGTGATTCTGGCTTCCCCATTGACTTTGCTTGTCAGCAGGTCACAAAGGGGGATCATATGACCCCCCCGGGGTGCTGCAGCCCATCATAAACGTGAATCAGTGGCCAAGCATCTGAATTTTGATCACGTGACCCTGGGGATGCTGCAACGGTCGTAAGTCTGAAAAAGTGACTTTTTCCAGGGCTGTTGTAACTTTGAACGATCACTAAATGAACAGCTGTAAGTCGAGGACTACCTGTAGAACCTGCAGATCTCCTAATGAAATTAAAATCATTTTAGGTGGAAAGCTTGGGAAAGAGTGCCCACCCTCCCTGCGATCTTGCTAGATCTCATGCGAGGGTGATCACTGGGGATTCTTCTGTGAACGGATTTATCAGAGGGGATATATATGTGGCATAGCCCAGCTAGATGGCAGATTGCACAGATCAGGGCTCTCCAAATTTGGCAACTTTAATAAGGCTTGGGGATTCTGGGATTTGAAGTCCACAAGTCTTCAAGTTGCCAAGTTTTGAGACCTCGGGAATAGATGTTCCTTGCTTGACTTCTTCAGCCTGTGTCTGTAATGGCTTTGCCAAGATAAGGTAAGGTAAGGTAAGGTAAGGTAAGGTAAGGTAAGGTAAGGTAAGGTAAGGTAAGGTAAGGTAAGGTAAGGTAAGGTAAGGTAAGGTAAGGTAAAGTAAAGTAAGGTAAGGTAAGGTAAGGTAAGGTAAGGTAAAGTAAGGTAAAGTTAGGTAAGGTAAGGTAAGGTAAAGTAAGGTAAGGTAAGGTAAAGTAAGTAAAGTAAGGTAAGGTAAGGTAAGGTAAGGTAAGGAAAGATAAAGTAAGGAAAGGTAAAGTAAGGTAAAGAAAGATAAAGTAAGTAAGGTAAGGTAAGTAAAGTAAGGTAAGGTAAAGTAAGGTAAAGTAAAGTAAAGTAAGGTAAGGTAAGGTAAGGTAAGGTAAGGTAAAGTAAGGTAAAGTTAGGTAAGGTAAGGTAAGGTAAGGTAAAGTAAGGTAAAGTTAGGTAAGGTAAAGTAAATAAGGTAAGGTAAGGTAAAATAAGGTAAGGTAAAGTAAGTAAAGTAAGGTAAGGTAAGGTAAGGTAAGGAAAGATAAAGTAAGTAAGGAAAGGTAAGGTAAAGTAAGGAAAGGTAAAGTAAGTAAGGTGAGGTAAGGTAAAGGTAAAGGTAAGGTACGGTAAAGTAAGGTAAGGTAAGTAAAGTAAGGTAAGGTAAAGTAAGGTAAGGAAAGGTAAGGTAAAGTAAGGTAAAGTAAGGTAAGGGAAGTAAAATAAGGGAAGGGAAGGGAAGGTAGGGTTAGAATGTTTTAGGGGGATTGAGTAAATTTTTAAGATTTGTAAGTGTTGGGTTTTAAATGGGGATTTTACGGCCAAATTATTTAATTCACTTTTAATTATTTTAAATTATGTATATTTATATGTTTTTAAATTTTAGGCTGTACACTGCCCCGAGTCCTTCGGGAGAGGGGCGGTATAGAAATTTGATTATAAATAAATAAATAAAATAAATAAGGTAAGGTAAAGTAAAGTAAGGTAAGGTAAGGTAAAGTAAGTAAAGTAAGGTAAGGTAAGGTAAGGTAAGGTAAGGAAAGATAAAGTAAGGAAAGGTAAAGTAAGGTAAAGAAAGATAAAGTAAGTAAGGTAAGGTAAGTAAAGTAAGGTAAGGTAAAGTAAGGTAAAGTAAAGTAAAGTAAGGTAAGGTAAGGTAAGGTAAGGTAAGGTAAAGTAAGGTAAAGTTAGGTAAGGTAAGGTAAGGTAAGGTAAAGTAAGGTAAAGTTAGGTAAGGTAAAGTAAATAAGGTAAGGTAAGGTAAAATAAGGTAAGGTAAAGTAAGTAAAGTAAGGTAAGGTAAGGTAAGGTAAGGAAAGATAAAGTAAGTAAGGAAAGGTAAGGTAAAGTAAGGAAAGGTAAAGTAAGTAAGGTGAGGTAAGGTAAAGGTAAAGGTAAGGTAAGGTAAAGTAAGGTAAGGTAAGTAAAGTAAGGTAAGGTAAAGTAAGGTAAGGAAAGGTAAGGTAAAGTAAGGTAAAGTAAGGTAAGGGAAGTAAAATAAGGGAAGGGAAGGGAAGGTAGGGTTAGAATGTTTTAGGGGGATTGAGTAAATTTTTAAGATTTGTAAGTGTTGGGTTTTAAATGGGGATTTTACGGCCAAATTATTTAATTCACTTTTAATTATTTTAAATTATGTATATTTATATGTTTTTAAATTTTAGGCTGTACACTGCCCCGAGTCCTTCGGGAGAGGGGCGGTATAGAAATTTGATTATAAATAAATAAATAAAATAAATAAGGTAAGGTAAAGTAAAGTAAGGGAAGGTAAAGTTAAGATAAGGTAAGATAAGGTAAGGTAAGTAAGGTAAGGTAAGGTAAGATAACCTTTATTGTCATTTTTTTTTACTGTGGGCACAACGGCACACATCAAAAATGAAATTTAGTTGCCCGCTCTGAAAGTGAAACACATACATGACACACACCTAGTCCCAATTTATGCATGGAAAAAGAATCACTTCTTAATCTTAAGCTAGTTAATAGGAGAGTAAGCAATTTTTGGACCTGGCCACCATTAACAATAGAGGCCATTTTTGGAGCTCTCTCTAATGGTGCAGGATATATGATGAATGCTTTTTAATATGAATTCATGTATAATGTTGATGGTTTTAATAAAATAATTTTTAAGAAAAAAAAAAAAAGAAAGTCAAACGTCTCCATGACCTTCCAGTTGCCTATACTTCTAATCTTGCCTGGAGACCCAAAATGTCAGGCTGTGTGGTTGAAGGAGAAGAGGCCTGGATCCAGGTGAAAGGCGTGGATGGCACCAGTAGAGATGGTATGAAGTACAAGTCGTCCTCAACTTATGACCACAATTATGTCACTACGCGAGAAATCCACTAGGTGAATTTTGCCCTGTTTTATGACTTTCCTTGCCACATTTGTTAAGTGAATCACTGCAGTTGTTAGCAACACGGTTGTGAAGTGAATCAGGCTTCCCCACTGACTTTGCTTGTCATAAGCTGGGACACTGCAACCGTCATCAGTAGGAGTCAGTTGTCAAGCGTCCGAATGCAAATCACGTGACTATGGAGATGCTGCCGCGGATGTAAGTATGAAAAATGGCCGTAAGTCCCTTTTTCGGTGCCGCTGCAACTTTGAACGGCCGTTAAACGGATTGCAAGTCGAAGGACTACCTGTATCCATTGTGGGTGTCACTGTGGTGTTCTGGCTCTTGAGTGTAAGTGTGAGTCGGCCACAGCTGTTTTGAGTTGGGTACTGGCCTACCTTATAGGGCTGTTGTACCAGCACATAGGTAAAGCCTTTTCAAAGAGTCCTGGCTATGAGTTGGAAGGCCTTCCAAAGCATTCCTTTCAAAGGAAACTCAATGGAAGAACAGGGACTGCTTAGAGCAGCGGTTCTCAACCTTTTCCGGGGCTCGACCCCGGCCCGCATCGCGCATGCGCGGTGTGACAGGGCGAATCACGCATGTGCGGTGCGACAGGGCACATCGCGCATGCACGGCGCGACGGCCCGCATCGCAAAGGGGGAAAAAATGGCTGACCCAAAAAAAAATGGCCGACCCCCCCAAAAAATGGCGGGCCCGCATCGCGCATGCGCGGCGCAACGGCCCGCATCGCAAAGGGGAAAAAAATGGCCGACCAAAAAAGAAATGGCGGACTGCGGTGTTTGGCGACCCCCGTGAAATGGTCGTTTGACCCCAAATGGGGTCGCGACCCACAGGTTGAGAACCGCTGGCTTAGAGGAGGTTTTTTTTTAATCTCTCCCCCCCCCCCCAGGGAATAAAAACTGCATGGCAAGCTCAGGGAATTGTTGTGTGGGCATAGCTGCAATACATTTTGATTATTCTATCTAATGCAGGTACACTCACCTCCAGAATGTCTAAGAAACAGTTTAAGAGGGTAGTAAAGAATCTTTCGTACAGTCAAGGCCAGGGATGGCGAACCTTTTAGAGACCGAGAGCCCAAACTGCAACCCAAAACCCACTTATGTATCGCCGGGTGCCAGGTGGGTGTGGACCGGGACCGCCGGGTGGGTCTGGCTACGGTAGTCATGCAGATGGATGGGCGTGGCCAGGGTGGGCGTGCCCATCTCAATATTGCTCCTGGGGAGGGACGCCTGTGGAGGCAGGGTTGGGGGGGATCCTGGGGGTCTCCTCTGGGCAGGAGGCTCATCCTGCGGGGTGAGGCGAGGCAAGGTGAGGCAGGGTGAGGGTGCCATTGTCACAGGGCAAGGTGAGGCAGGGGCCAGGGCGGCTGCTGCCTGACCACCATCGGCCCCCGCACACAGAGGCCACCGAGTGCATGGGTGCTGGGACGCATCCAGCCACGTGGGACCTCAGCGAGTTAGCAGGCGGCTGGTTGAAGAGGACGGTTGCCATCTCCGGGGCAAGGCGCACATGCCCACAAAGAGAGCTCTGAGTGCCGCCTCTGGCACGCGTGCCATAGGTTCGCCACCACTGGTCAAGGCCATGGTTTTCCAAGTTGCAAAGTATGGCTGTGAAAGTTGGATCATAAGAAAGGCTGAGCGCCAAAGAATGGAGGCCTTTGAGCTATGGTGCTGGAGAAGACTCCTGCGAGTCCCCTGGACTGCAAGGCGACCCAACCGGTCAGTCCTGGAGGAGATCAACCCTGACTGCTCTTTAGAAGGCCAGATCCTGAAGTTGAAACTCAAGGACTTTGGCCAGCTAATGAGAAGGAAGGACTCACTGGAGAAGAGCCCGATGCTGGGAAAGACGGAGGGCAATAGAAGAATGGGATGACAGAGAATGAGGTGGCTGGATGGAGTCACTGAAGCAATAGAGCTTAAATGGACTCCAGAAGATGGTAGAGGACAGGAAGGCCTGGAGGAACGTGGTCCATGGGGTCGCAATGGGTCAGACATGACTTCGCAACTAACAACAACAACAAATCTTTGTGGGAGATTTGTTGGTGCTTCAACAATAAGAGAAATGGTGCAATGAAGTTGGGGGTGTCCAGACCTTTCAGGTCTGTTGGACACTCAGGTGCATTTTATTTATTTATGCATTTATTAGATTTTTATCCCACTTTAATTACTTTATAAAAGTACTGTAACTCAAGACAACGAACATACCTCATACTTACTGCTCTTACCTTCCTCACAGCAACAACAACCTTATGAGGGTTGGGCTGAGAGAAAGTGATTGGCCCAAAGTCACCTAGCTGGCTCTCACCCCTAAGGCGGGACTAGAACTCATTGTCTTCTGGTTATTGGCCCAAAGTTAGCCACTTGGCTTTTACCCCTAAGGCGGGACTAGAACTCATTGTCTTCTGGTTATTGGCCCAAAGTTGGCCCGTTGGCTTTCACCCCTAAGGCGGCATTAGAACTCATCGTCTCCTGCTGATTGGCCCAAAGTTAGCCAGCTGGCTTTCATCCCTAAGGCGGGACTAAAACTCACCATCTCCGGGTGATTGGCCCAAAGTCAACCAATTTTCACATCTACAGCAGGAGTAGAATTCAAAGTCTCTTGCCAATTGGCCAAGGCAGAACTAGAACTCACAATCTCTGGATTTCTAGGCCAGCATCTTAACTGCTAGATCAGGGGTAGGCAACCCTTGGCTCTTTTATGACTCATGGACTTCAACTCCCAGAATTCCAGAGCCAGCCACGCTGAGGGAACAGGGAGAGGTTTCCATGCTGAGCCATGCTGGCTGAGGAATTCTGGGAGTTGAAGTCCACGAGTCATAAAAGAGCCAAGGTTGCCGACCCCTGCACTAGACCAAGCTTTGCACTTTGCGGAAGGAAATGTCACCGATTAGAGGGGAGACAGCTGCCTAAGAGGCCCCAAGACTACCCTGTGGAGAGTTACAACACTGAGTAGTGTGTCCTTTTTAGCCTCCTCCATGATCTGATTAAGTGGAATGGAAACCCTTGCATTTAAGTCTGATCTCATCCTTCTTCGATCAGCGCCCCCCACCCTATTATTCATAAATAATGATGATGCAGGCTGAGCCCTGCTCAATATTTTTTGCTCTTGGTTACTGGATTAAGTTGACGCACCCTCGTTTTCTTCACATTTGCAAGTTCAAAAGATCCCCTGCCTGCTGGAATGGATCTTTGTGGATCATACCCGGCCGACAACGTGACTCGCATTGCTCTGAGCGAATGGGGTTACATCAGGATATATTCATTACTAAGCATATAAATAGCCTATGTAGCAAAAAAGGAAAGATGTTCGCTTTTGGCGATGGGGGGGAGGGCGGAGAGTGAGGGAGAGAAAAAAGGAGAGCATTTTCTAATAATTAAACGTCTCGTTTGTCACTCTCAAGTTCTGCATTGCCATTGCCATTTTATTTTTTTACTTTTTTCGGTCTTGTAAAAAGACAACAACAACAAAAAATTATCGTTCCCCTTTTCAATACTCAGCTCAGAAGATTGTCCCTGGAAATGAAAACGAATTTGCCTTTGTGCATTGATTGTGGCATTGCTCATTGTTGTTTTTAAAAGCTTTCATACTGGTGTTCATTAATAATAACTTCAGCATCAAGGATTTTTTTCCATTAGGGATGAAATTGGCTTATATCTGGGCTGGTCGCGTGGGTTGCTTTCTCGTCTCCTGCACAGTTGTGTATTAATAACATCAAATTTAATCATCAGACGACATCAGCCTCCCTCTCTCCTCTCTTATCTACCGAATTGGCTTTGGGCACAGCCACCTGGCTCCAAATTCTCCCAAACCAGAATAATCTTGAAGAGAGAAGGGAAATAATATTTTCCTTCCTGAACCTGGAAAGCAGTTTCTAACAGAGGAAGAGAGATAGTGAACGATCCATAGAGATGGTCCTTGACTTACAACAGGGGTGGGCAACCTCGCTTCTTTTATGACTCATGGACTTCAACTCCCAGAATTCTTGAGTCAGCTATGCTGACTCAGGAATTCTGGGAGTTGAAGTCCATGCGTCATAAAAGAGCTGAGATTGCCTACCCCTGACTTACAACAATGCATTTAGGGATAGTTCGAAGTTGCAACGTTTTTCACACTTACAACCGTTGCAGCATCCCCCAATGGTCACATGATTCGTATTTAGGACGGTCACAGTGTCCCGGGGTCATGGGATCCCCTGTTGCGACTTTCTGACAAGCAAATCAAAGGGGAAGATTCACTTAACAACCGTGTTATTAACTTAACAACGGCACGGATTCACGTAACCACTGGGGCAAGACAGATCGGAAAACAGGGTAAAAGTCAGTTAACAACTGTCTCACTTAGCAACTCAGAAATTTTGGGCTCAGTTGTGGTCGTAAATCAAGCCTGGAAGGGAACTTGGAGGTCTTCTAGTCCAACCCCCTGCTCAAGCAAGAGACCCCATACCATTCCATACCACCAAGAGCTGTGCTGGCGCAGTGGTTAGAATGCAGTATTACAGGATGACTCTGCCCACAGCCTGAGTTCGATCCTGACCGGATCAAGGTTGACTCAGCCTTCCATCTTTCCGTGGTTGGTAAAATGAGGACCCAGATTGTTGGGGGCAAATATGCTGACTCTCTAAACTGCTCAGAGAGGTCTGTCTCTGTCTGTCTGTCTGTCTATCTATATCTGCCATAGTGGTGCAGTGGTTAGAATGCAGCATTGTAGGCTGAGTCTGCCCACAGTCTGAAGTTCGATCCTGACCAACTCAAGGTTGACTCAGCCTTCCATCTTTCCGAGGTTGGTAAAATGAGGACCCAGATTGTTGGGGGCAAAGAGGCTGACTCTGTAAACCGCTTAGAGGGAGCTGTAAAGCATTATGAAGCAGTGTATAAGTGCTATTGCTGTTACTATTCCGGCCAAATGGCTGTCCATCCTCTTCTTGACAGATAGATAATCTAGACAGAGAAGTCCTAGTATTCTTCCTCTTCTGCCCTACATAACTCAGTAGGAGTCACTGAGCATTCAGGCCCTGCAGGATCCATTTCTAGGACCCACTGCAAGGTCATAAAATGTTGGTCAATTTACTCACAGGGGTCAGCCACGAGCATTCCATGAAATAAACCCTGGCGGATACAGCCGGGTATTTTTAAAATCTAACATAATGGCCCCATAAACTCTGCGTGCAGCTTTTCTTTAAGTTTCCAAATCATGTGCGTCTGTTTCAGGCTTATTAAAAGGCAGTTAAGAAAAAAAGAACTAGAAATATAGACCTAATTATCCCACAATCGTGGCTCCTTGTAGTATATTGTATTTATACACGTGGCATTCTATTTATACTGGTTTAAATATAGAGTTGTGGGTGATTAGCCAAGCCCAGGAGGGTTTTTTTGGGGGGGAGAGGAGAAGAAGCTGGTTTGTTTGGAGAATCTGGCTGTTCCTTCTCCAACTGGAAAAAACTTCAGCCCCCCCCCCCATTTTCTGTGCCACGCTGCTGATAAGTTACCAACAATGTAAAGACACTACTAAAAACTGGAGGAGGTAAAGAATGCTTGCTTTCATTATTGGGTGTTTGCTTTCTAAAAAGCTAGGAAACTTTGCCATGTAGATTAGGTCTATATTTGATGTACTTCTGTCTCTTCGTTTGCCTGAAGAACTAAGAAGGAATGCAAACCGCAGTTGGCGATTTGAACTGGCTGATAACCTGACTGTCCTCTGGGATTTTTTTTATTATTCTGCCTTTTCAATCCGAGATATGTTGCCAAAATTGAAATCAAATGCGGGCACCCAAAAGCCCCCCGCCCTTTTCCACACTACTCGGTTGCAACACCCTATTGCAATCAAAGCAACTGTTCAATTTTAATTCCCATAATAACCCTTCCCCCCCCTCTTCTTCTTTTGTCTGTCTTTAATTAAAGTGGACATATGGAAGAAGCTGATAATCAGAGCAGATGAGCCAATGGGAACCAGGATGGATGCAATTATTGGAAAGCAGGCAAACTTCACCCGGAGTGCTTCTGCACAGATCACAACAAACGCACGCCAGCCAGCAATAACACAAAACTAAGAGAGAGTTGTGTTCACAACTGCACAGCCCTAAAGGCTCCTTTCAGTGACAGCGATAGTTGCCATGAAAACTTCAGGCCAGGCCCCAGATGGTCCAGCCTCCATTTACATATTAAAATAATAATAATAAAATAAAACCAGGAACCAAGATAAACATAACAATCCA
>JARGCV010000349.1:1225000-1294362 GCA_034064705.1 Bothrops alternatus
GCATGACAAAGTAGCAACAATGGTGCATTGGAAGGTTTGCAAGAAATACTATTTGCCTGCAAGCAAGAACTGGTGGGACCCTAAAATAAAGAAAGTCATAGAAGTGCTCTGGGACTTTAGAATTCAACCAGAACAGGTGCCTGCCATGTAACACCACAGACTTAACAATTTGTCAATAAAGAAGACAAAAAGTCTGGATGGTGGATGTGGCAGTACTTGGAGACAGCAGAAGAGAAGAGAAAGAATTGGAGACAATAACAAAATACAAAGAATGCAAATAGAACAACTGTGGCAAAGGCAAGTAAGGGTAGTACCAATAGTCATAGGCGCCTTGGGTGCAATCCCCAAACAACTGCAGCACCACTTAAACACCATTGGCATTGACAAGTTTGCCATTAGTCAATTGCAAAAGGCGGCCTTACTAGGAACTGCTTCCATCCTGCGACGATATCTGTAATACCATCAAATATCCACATCTGCCTGTCCCAGGTCCTTGGTAAGGTCTCGACAGGTAGACAAAAATGCCAAATCCAGTCTGAACATCTGGCTGACTGTGCAATGATTAATAACAATAACAACAACAACAACAATAATAATAATAATATCGACAATTGTTAAGGCTGGGGTATTATGTGTCAAACAGACAAGTACTTGCCACATAACACCCCGGACTTAACAACTGTTAATAAGAAAGACAAAAAAGTCTGGATAGTGGACGTGGCAGTACCTGGAGACAGCAGAATAGAAGAGAAAGAACTGGAGATGATAACAAAATGCAAAGACCTGCAAATAGAAATAGAATAGCAAGCAAAGGTAACACGAACAATAATAGGGGGCCTTGTGTGCAATCCCGTAACAACTGGAGCACCACTTGAACACCATCGGCATTGACAAATTCACCATTAGTCAATTGCAAAAGGCGGCCTTACTAGGAACTGCTTCCATCCTGCGACAATATCTGTAATACTATCAAATATGCACATCTGCATGTCCTAGGTTCGAAGAACTCAGTTGGTGGACAGATCTATCACATCTAGTCTGAACATCTTACTCTGTGACCCACCATATTAAGTGGCTACCTTTTCTTGTTACAATTTTAATAGTATACATTCCAATCTATTTTATGCAGGTGGGATGAAAAGTTACGCTTGAGACTTTCTCGATGGCCACTCAGTGGATCTATCTCTGTCCTGGACTTGATCCACAGACAATAGAGCTAAATCTACACAGGTAGTCCTTGACTTACGACCCACAATTCAACCCTGAATTTTCATTGCTAAGAGAAATAGTTATTAAGGGAGTTGTGCCCCATTTAACGACATTTCTTGATACAGATATTCAGTGAATCATTGCAGTCGTTGTTACTAATTCAGGGAATCACACGACCCCGGGAGGCTGCAACCATCATCAATACATGTCAGTTGCCAAGTGTCTGAATTTTGGTCACATGACCCTGGGGAAGCTGCTGCAATGATCGTGGGTAACAAACAAATAAGTCACTTTTTTAATGCGGTTGTAGCTTCAAACGGTCACTAAACAAACCATTGTATGTTGAGGATTAGCTGCAACACAGTTGTCAAGTGGATCTGGCTTCCCCATTGAGTTTGCCGGTTAGACCAGGGGTAGGCAACCTTGGCTCTTTTATGACTCGTGGACTTCAACTCCCAGAATTCCTGAGCCAGCCTGGCTCAGCTTGGAAACCTCTCCCTTTCCCCTCAGCATGGCTGGCTCAGGAATTCTGGGAGTTGAAGTCCACAAAAGAGCCAAGGTTGTCTATCCCTGCCCTATATCGGGGTACTCAACCTTGGCTCTTTTATGACTCGTGGACTTCAACTCCCAGAATTCCTGAGGCAGCCTGGCTCAGCTTGGAAACCTCTCCCTTTCCCCTCAGCATGGCTGGCTCAGGAATTCTGGGAGTTGAAGTCCACGAGTCATAAAAGAGCCAAGTTTGAAGACCCCTGGTTTAAATATTTAAATATTTTTCCTCACAGTCACGTGATCAAAATTCAGGCATTTGGGCAGGGGTAGGCAACCTTGGCTCTTTTATGACTCGTGGACTTCAACTCCCAGAATTCCTGAGCCAGCATGGCTCAGCTTGGAAACCTCTCCCTTTCCCCTCAGGGTGGCTGGCTCAGGAATTCTGGGAGTTGAAGTCCACGAGTCATAAAAGAGCCAAGGTTGCCTACCCCTGGGTTAGAGGGTTGCAAAAAGTGATCACATGACCCCAGAACACTGAAACCATCCTAAGTACATGCCAGTTGCCAAGCATTCAATTCTGATCACATGACCATGGGGATGTTGCAACAGTTGTAAGTGTGAAAAATGGTCATAAGTCACTTTTTCCCCCCAATGCCATTTGAAAATGGTCACTAAATGAACAACCTGCAGTCACTTTTACCATTTGGATGCTACAATTACACAGAACGGAGTCCAACTGCTAGAAACAGATCACCCAACTACATGTTTTGATTGCAGCTTTCGTAAGTAGAGTATTATCTACATCCATGAACTCTCAAAAGTCCCCAAGACTTATACAGGCACTCCTCGACTTATGACCACCATCGAACCCAAAATTTCCGTCGTTAACTGAGACATGTGTTAAGTGAGTTTTGCCCCACTTTACGACTTTTCTTGCCACGGTTGTTAAGTGGATTACTACAGTCGATTAGTTAGTAACCTGGTTGTTAAGCTTTGGCTTTGCTTGTCAGAAGCTTGCAAAAGGGGATCACGTGACCTTGGCACACGGCAACGGTCATCAACATGAACCATTGGCCAAGCATCTGAATTTTGGTCACGTGATCACGGGGATGCTACAAAGGTTGTAACTGTGAAAAAAATGGCCTCAGCCACTTTTTTTCAGCGCCGTTGTAACTTCAAACGGTCACTAAATGAACTGTTCTAAGTCGAGGCCTACCTGTGTTCCAACCAGCTTTTTCATGCCAAATAGCGATTCAACCAAACTTAGTCTTGGAAGACTCTGAGATACAGCTTGCCTCAGACCAGGGCTAGGCAACCTTGGCTCTTTTATGACTCATGGACTTCAACTCCCAGAATTCCTGAGCCAGCATGGGGGAACTATGGCCCCCTCATGACTCATGGACTTCAACTCCCAGAATTCCTGAGCCAGCATGGGGGAACTATGGCCCCCTCATGACTCATGGACTTCAACTCCCAGAATTCCTGAGCCAGCGTAGGGGAACTATGGCCCCCTCATGACTCATGGACTTCAACTCCCAGAATTCCTGAGCCAGCTTGGGGGAACTATGGCCCCCTCATGACTCGTGGACTTCAACTCCCAGAATTTCTGAGCCAGCTTGGGGGAACTATGGCCCCCTCATGACTCGGGGACTTCAACTCCCAGAATTCCTGAGCCAGCGTGGGGGAACTATGGCCCCCTCATGACTCGTGGACTTCAACTCCCAGAATTCCTGAGCCAGCGTGGGGGAACTATGGCCCCCTCATGACTCGTGGACTTCAACTCCCAGAATTCCTGAGCCAGCCATGCTGAGGGGAAAGGGAGAGGTTTCCAAGCTGAGCCATGGCTGGCTCAGGAATTCTGGGAGTTGAAGTCCACGAGTCATAAAAGAGCCAAGGTTGCCTACCCCTGTCCTAGGATGCCACTGAAGGACCCATTGTTGGGTTTAGACCAGGGTTAGGCAACCTTGGCTCTTTTATGACTCGTGGACTTCAACTCCCAGAATTCCTGAGCCAGCCACGCTGAGGGGAAAGGGAGAGGTTTCCAAGCTGAACCATGGCTGGCTCAGGAATTCTGGGAATTGAAGTCCACGAGTCATAAAAGAGCCAAGGTGGCCTATCCCTGCCTTAGATACAATCAAAGTGCTGACCCAATTAAGCCACACAAGAGCTGCCTCGTCTCCAGATGCTTCCCAGGGTGTCATAAACAGGTCTGCCGTCTGATGCATTGTGGGAAGTGCAGAGGGCGTTAACTTTTACAAGCCAAGCAGAATGCTTTGTTCCTGGGTTATGATTGGTCTGCAAAACTACAAACCAGGCAGTCAGCCTAGAAACCTATTTATCCAAATATTGTAAAATCTTGCATTGCCTATGCTTGCCTGCCTGCCTGCCTGCCTGCCTGCTTATTTATTTATTTATTTATTTATTTATTTATTTATTTATTTACTTACTTACTTACTTACTTACTTACTTACTTATTTATTTATTCAGTCATTTAGTCTTTCATTTATTCAGTCAGTCAGTCAATCAGTCAGTCAGTCAGTCAGTCACACAGTTATTATTTTTTACAAATAACTCAAGGCGGCAAACATATCCAGCATAACTTCTTCATCGTATTTGCCTCAAAACAACAACCCTGTGAGGTGGGTTGAGCTGAGAGAGATTGACTGGCTCAAAGTCACCTAAGGCCTAAGGTGGGACTAGAACTCAAACTCTCCTGGTGATTGGCCTAAAGCAGGGGTCTTCAAAACTTGGCCCTTTGATGACTTGTGGACTTCAACTCCCAGAATTCCTCAGCCAGCTATGCTGGTTGAGGAATTCTGAGAGTTGAAGTCCACAAGTCATCAAAGGGCCAAGTTTGAAGACCCCTGGCCTAAAGTCACCAAAATCCCTAAGGCGGGACTGGAACTCACAGTCTCCTGGTGATTAAAAATCATTCTGTCAACTTTCAGCACAAGATGGGACTAAACGTCACCATCCCCTGGTGATTGGCCCAAAGTCACCTAGTCAACTTTCATGCCTAAGACAGTACTAGAATTCACCTTCTCCTAGCGATTGGCTCAAGATGGTCACCCAGCTGGCTCTCATGGCTAAGGCGGGACTAGAACTCACCACTTCCTGGTGATTGGCCCAAACTTATCTTGTCAACTTTCATGGCAAGGCTGGACTAGAAGTCACCACCATCCTCTGATGATTGATCCAAAGTCACCCAGTCACCTTTCATGCTTCAGGCAGTACTAGAACTCACTGTCTCCCGCTTTCTAGTCTAGTGTCTTAACCACTAGATCAAACTGGCTCCTTTTCCTTTGTTTATATGGATTTTAGAAGTTCAGTTTGCCTTTAGCCACACTTTATAATGCCTTGGTAAGGCCACACCTGGAATACTGCATCCAGTTTTGGTTGCCACGATGTAAAAAAGATGTTGAGACTCTGGAAAGAGTACAGAGAAGAATAACAAAGATGATTAGGGGACTGGAGGCCAAAACATATAAAAAACGATTTCAGGAATTGGGCTTGTCTAGTTTAATGAAGAGAAGGACGAGGGGGGACATGATAGCAGTCTTCCAATCTCTCAGGGGCTGCCCCAAAGAAGAGGGAGTCAAGCTATTCTCCAAAGCGCCTGAAGGCCGGACAAGAAGCAACTAACCAAGGCGAGAAGCAACCTAGAACTAAGGAGAAACTTCCTGACCCTTAGAGCAATTAACCAGGTTTTTAAGGAGACATTGGACAACGATTTGTCTGAAATGGTATAGAGTTTCCTGCCTGAGCAGGGGTTGGACTAGAAGACCTCCGAAGTCTCTTCCAACTCTGTAATTCTATTCTATTCACTCACCCAGTTAACTAGAGTGAGTAAGAATTCCGTGTGGGTTGTTAGACACAGGGTCCTTTTGCAGGGGACGGGATCCTCTGCTGCCCCCTTCGCTGCTGATTGCCATGGACAATTCGCCCTTTGAAAAGACGACTCTAGATGTGCATGTCTTCCCCTTTGGCTCCCCTCTTTTCTTTCATGAGGATGGAGACGCAGCACTTTTGTCCGTTTCAAATCAGCAGTCGGAGCTGTTGCTTTAAAACAGTGGTTCTCAACCTATGGGTTGCGACCCCATTTTGGGTCGAATGACCATTTTGCGGGGGTCACCAGACACCGCGGTCTGCCATTTTGTTTTTTTTTTATTTTTTTAAATTTTTTTATTTTGTTTTAATTTTTTTTTCGGTGTGCGTGCGCCACGCATGCGCGGATCCGCCCGTCACGGTCCGCCATTTTGTTTTTTTTTGAAATTTTTTTTATTTTTTTTGTTTTTTTTTGGCGTGCACACGCCGCGCATGCGTGGATCGGCCCGTCACGTGCGCACTGTGCATGCGCGGATCTGCCCGTCGCGGTCCGCCATTTTGTTTTGTTTTTTGGAATTTTTTTTTGGAATTTTTTTTTAATTTTTTTTTGGCGCGCATGCGCGGATCGGCCCATCACGCGCATGCCATGCATGCGCGGATCCGTCCGTTGCAGTCCGCCATTTTGGTTTTTTAAATTATTTTTATTATTATTTTTTTATTTATTTTTCGCGGCGCGTGTGCCCTGCGCAATCGCAGATCGGCCCGGCGCGCGCGCGCATGCGCGCGCCCGTGTCAGGATCACAGCGCACATGGGCGGGGCAAGTGGGATCTCAACCTGAAAAAGGTTGAGAACCACTGCTTTAAAATCTTTTGCAGCCTCGCTCCGAAAGGCCAGACACAGGTAGCCCACGATTTACGACCTCCTCTGAGCTCAATATTTCTGTGGCTAAGCTAAGTGAAACATTTTTTTTAAATGAATTTTGCCCCAGGTCATGACCTCTCCTGCCACAGTGGTTAAGTGAGCAACATGGTTGTTTCAGTGAATTTGGCTTCCCCGCTGTCAGAAGGCCCGCAGAAGCTGACTGCATGACCCCAGGGCACTGCGACCGTCGTAAATACGAGTCAGTTGCCAAGCGTCTGAATTTTGATCGCCTGAGCAGGGGGATGCTGCAACGGTGGTGAAAAATGGCCAGATGTCCCTTGCTTTCAGTGCCATTGCAACTTTGAAGGGTCACTAAGCAAGCTATTGTACGTTGAGGATTGCCTGTATTCAAATACAGGGGGTTGGAGTAGATGACCTCCAAGATCCCTTCCAACATCATCATCATCATCATCATTATTATTATTATTATTAATCATCGCACAGTCAGCCAGATGTTCAGACTGGATTTGGCATTTTTGTCTACCTATCGAATCCTTCCCAAGGACCTGGGATGGGCAGATGTGGATGTTTGATGGTATTACAGATATTGTCGCAAGATGGAAGCAGTTCCTAGTAAGGCTGCCTTTTGCAATTGACTAATGGCGAATTTGTCAATGCCAATGGTGTTCAAGTGGTGCTCCAGTTATTTTTGGATTGCACCCAAGGCACCTATTACTATTGGTACTACCCTTGCTCGCTTTTGCCACAGTTGTTCTATTTCTATTTGTAGGTCCTTGTATTTTGTTATCTTCTCCAGTTCTTTCTCGTCTATTCTGCTGTCTCCAGGCACTGCCACGTCCACTATCCAGACTTTTTTGTCCTTCTTATCGACAATTGTTAAGTCCGGGGTGTTATGTTGCAGGTGCTTGTCTGTTTGAATTCTGAAGTCCCAGAGCAGTTTAATTTTATCATTTTCTATGACTTTCTCTATTATGATGATGATGATGGATCATCGCACAGTCAGCCAGATGTTCAGACTGGATTTGGCATTTTGTCTACCTATTGAGTCCTTCCCAAGGACCTGGGATAGGTAGATGTGGATGTTTGATGCTATTACAGATATCGTTGCAGGATGGAAGCAGTTCCTAGTAAGGCTGCCTTTTGCAATTGACTAATAGCGAATTTGTCAATGCCAATGGTGTTCAAGTGGTTCTTCAGTTGTTTTGGGATTGCACCCAAGGCACCTTACTATTATTATTACTATTATTATTATTATTACTATTATTATTATTATTATTATTATAAATATAGCAAGAAAACTCAGCAAAGTCTTCCTACACCCCCTTTCAATCTCTGCACGCAGCTCTGCTTTTAGTACATACAAGCTCAGCCATTCACATAAAAGGACGGGTTAAGCCGAGAATCCTCCTTTTAAAATAAGTAAATAAATAAAAAATTCTATCTCCTTTCCCCATGCTGCGAAGACAGGGATATTTTACATCCTAAACCTCCGGCATTGAGAAATTCTATTAAAGCCTTATCATCAGGCACCAGGCACCACGCTTTTTAAATGCCCCGCATTGTTCTGTATTCCAGATAGCATCAGAAGGCAGGAGGAAGCAGGATCAACTTTCTCGGAGGAACAATGGGTTAGAGAGAGTCCCCCTCGGCTGCTATTTAATTCAGATCCGTAATGCTCCAACTTGGGAAAACGAAAAGCAAAATTCTGCGAGTGAGTGCACGCAGGCCCGGGCCCGCGCCTGCACGCACACATGCAGAGTGGCCCCGCAGCTCGCTAGGATGGGAGGCACACATGTTTATGCTAATTTAAACGCGTTCGAGTACAAACACTCGGGGACTTTGAAAATGCACTCATGTTTCTTTGAGCAGACATCTAATGCGCACGGCGTCGGTTTGATTATGCTTTCCCACAGCCCAGCTCCACGGACAATGGCAGGGCTCTTGTTGAGGAGGTGTGCACATTATATTAAGAGGTGCAGAACTGGCCCTATCTGGATGATACAACTAACTTTAAGGTGTGTTGAGCTGGCTGCAGTGATAAAGGTTTTTTTTTTTTAAAAAAACTATTATCCCAAGATCATTTCTAGATAGGAATATTGAGAGGATGATGCAATTGTCAGAAAGCTAATGGTGCAAGAACACAACAAAGCACATACAGCTGCTGTGGGATTTTTTTTTTTTTTTTGAGGAGATATTGTTGCATGATCTGTGCTTTAGATATTGGCAAGGCCTGGTTTAAAGAATAAATCTTTGGAGAGTTTTTAAAGTTTTATTTAAAAAAAATAAATCAATATTGTCACAGTTGGCCCATTTTTATGTTCATTAACTAGCGCTATCAGATCCTAGTTGTAGTACAAAGAGGCAATGTGTGGTCTAGTGGTTAAAGCTAGGTGACTTTGGGCCAATCACCAGGAGACAGTGAGTTCTAGCCGCGCCTTAGGCATGAAAGCTGGAAAGGTGACTTTGGGCCAATCACCAGGAGACAGT
This sequence comes from Bothrops alternatus, assembly GCA_034064705.1. NCBI lineage: Eukaryota > Metazoa > Chordata > Lepidosauria > Squamata > Viperidae > Bothrops > Bothrops alternatus. The sequence continues at coordinate 1,233,894 of JARGCV010000349.1, forward strand.
GAATTCTAGCACCGCCTTAGCCATGAAAGCCGGCAGGATGACTTTGGGCCAATCACCAGGAGAAAGTGAATTCTAGCACCGCCTTAGCCATGAAAGCCGGCAGGATGACTTTGGGCCAATCACCAGGAGACAGTGAATTCTAGCACCGCCTTAGCCATGAAAGCCGGCAGGATGACTTTGGGCCAATCACCAGGAGACAGTGAGTTCTAGTCCCGCCTTAGGCATGAAAGCCAACTGGGTCACTTTGGGCCAATCACCAGGAGACAGTTCTAGTCCCGCCTTAGGCATGAAAGCAGACTGGGTGATTTTGGGCCAATCCTTCTATCTTCAGAGACTGTCGGAAAAAGGGTTCATTTCTCTTTCTGGACATGATTTATTTTTGGACATTTTTATGTTCATTAACTAGTGCTATCAGATCCTAGTTGTAGTACAAAGAGGCAATGTGTGGTCTAGTGGTTAAAGCTAGGTGACTTTGGGCCAATCACCAGGAGACAGTGAGTTCTAGCCGCGCCTTAGGCATGAAAGTCGGAAGGGTGACTTTAGGCCAATCACCAGGAGACAGTGAGTTCTAGTCCCGCCTTAGGCATGAAAGCCGACTGGGTCACTTTGGGCCAATCACCAGGAGACAGTGAGTTCTAGTCCCGCCTTAGGCATGAAAGCCGACTGGGTGACTTTGGCCAATCACCAGGAGACAGTGAGTTCTAGTCCCGCCTTAGGCATGAATGCCAGCTGGGTGACTTTGGGCCAATCACCAGGAGACAGTGAGTTCTAGTCCCGCCTTAGGCATGAAAGCCGACTGGGTCACTTTGGGCCAATCACCAGGAGACAGTGAGTTCTAGTCCCGCCTTAGGCATGAAAGCCGACTGGGTCACTTTGGGCCAATCTTATCTTGACAAAGAGGAAGGCGAGGACAAATCGTTTCTGAAATATGCTGCAAGGAGTGGTCCAGGCAGAAGTCAATGCTAACTTGAAGGCAGCAGTATATTAATAAGGCACTTGAGAATGTAATTTCACACATGTCTAATCAGAAGTAAGTTCTGAGCATAATGGCCTTTCTTTGAAATAAATGAGCGTGAGATTGTCTGAAAAACATCAGGCTGAAAAAAAAAGTCTTGTTCAGAACAAGACAACAATTTTTCAGTAATGTAATACCTAACCGTAAGTAAAATTATCAACACTTGTTATCGGTTCTCAGGTTAAAACTTCAAATTTCGGGCAAATTTAAATCACAACAAGGTTAATCCTTTGCAATGCAGGTAGTCCTTGACTTATGACAAACGAGCCCAAAATTTCCCTTGCTAAGCGAGACAGTTTTTCAGTGGGATTTAAGCTATTTTACGACCTTCCTTGCCACAGTTCTCCAGCGAATCCCTGCGGTTGTTAAGCGAGTAACCCGGTTGTTAAGTGATTCTGGCTTCCCCATGGACTTTGCTTGTCAGAAGGTTGCAAATGGGGATCTCGTGATCCCCGGGGACACTGCAACCGTCATGAATACATGCCAGTTGCTAAATGCCTGAATTTTGATCATGTGACCGTGGGGATGTTGCAAATGTGAAAAATGGCCTCAAGACACTTTTTTTTACAATTGTAACTTCAAACAGTCACTAAACAAATGGATGTAAGTTGAGGACTATCTGTGCTGTTCACTACCTTCCTTTTTCCCCCTTGATACAAACTGAATTCCATTTTCTCACTGACTATTGCTCTATTTTTCATCCTAATTTCATCTATGGCTCATCACTGATCAGGCAATATACAATCAATTGAAGAGTATCAGAACGCAACCTAGCCAATTGCATTCAGACATGCGATGGTATCCCTGGGTGAATGATAATGAGGGCAGCTTCATAATGCTAAGCAACCATTTGTTGTTCAAAAAAGGAGCTATCAAGGTAAATGCCCTGATAAGGCCACATTTGGAATACTGCATCCAGTTTTGGTCACCACGATGTAAAAAAGAGGTTGAGACTCTAGAAAGAGTACAGAGAAGAGCAACAAAGATGATTAGGGGACTGGAGGCTAAAACATACGAAGAACAGTTGCTGAAATTGGGTATGTCTAGTTTAATGAAGAGAAGGACGAGGGAGGACATGATGGCAGTGCTCCAATATCTCAGGGGCTGCCACAATGAAGAGGGAGTCAAGCTATTCTCCAAAGCGCCTGAAGGCAGGACAAGAAGCAATGGATGGAAACTAGCCAAGGAGGGAAGCAATCTGGAACTAAGGAGAAACTTCCGGACAGTTAGAACAATTAACCAGTGGAACAACCTGCCTCCAGAAGCTGTGAATGCTCCAACACTGGAGGTTTTTAAGAGACTGGACAGCCATTTGTCTGAAATGGTATAGGGTTTACTGCCTGAGCAGGGGGTTCGACTAGATGACCTCCAAGGTCCCTCCCAACTTTATTTATTTATTTATTTATTATTATTATTATTAAATATTTTCAGTAGTTGAACAGTCTCCTAATTTGATACGTAAATAAATATATCCCTTATTCTTTGTTAGCAATTTAAATAAAAAAACATATACATATATACATATACACATACACATACACACACACACACACACACACACATATATCTGATAGGAGTTTTGAACCAATCCTAGAGTTACTGCTCTAGGCAAGAAACCTCGGAGTTGTTAACAAAGAAGATGAGGAGAGCAAGATATGGGAGTTGTGTAACCAAGAGAATAACATTTTGCATGGTTGGAAAATGTGGACCAAAAAAACCCAGGAGACAGTGAGTTCTAGTCTTGCCTTAGGCATGACAGCCAGATGAATGACTTTGGGCCAATCACCAGGAGACTGCAAATTCTAATCCCACCTTAGGCATGAAAGCCGGTTGGTTGGCTTTGGGCCAATCACCAGGAGGCTGCAAATTCTAATCCCACCTTAGACATGCAAGCTGGTTGTTGACTTTAGGCCAGTCACTCTCTCTGAGTCCAACCCACCTCACAAGGTTGTTATTGTGGGAAAAACAGGAGGAGGAAGGAGCATTAGGTATGTTGGACACCTTAAGTTATATATAAAAATAATAAAGGCAGGATGTAAACCAGGGGTTCTCAACCTTGGCAATTTTAAGACTTGTGGACTTCAACTCCCAGAATTCCTCGGCCAGCTTTGCTGGCTGAGGGATTCTGGGAATTGAAGTCCACAAGTCTTAAAATTGCCAAGGTTGAGAACCCCTGATGTAAACAAACAAACAAATTCCAGTGCGCTTATACCAGTGGTAGGCAACCTGAGCTTTTTTTATGACTCATGGACTTCAAACTCCCAGAATTCCTGAGTCAGCTATGCTGGCTCAGGAATTCTGGGAGTTGAAGTCCATGAGTCATAAAAGAGCCGAGGTTGCCTATCCCTGGCTTATACTGACAGTTCACACACTCACTTGCCATTGACATTAGTGTAGTATGATTGAAAAAAAAAATGCTTGAAAATGTATCTGAAATCTGACCAGTGTGTTTTATGTCCAAAACTATGATCCTAATTAAGTGGTGCTTTAGAGTAGCATGTGAAGAACCTTAAACGAGAAGCTGGCCCTTAATAAAAATGACACAGCCATGCACAAAAGGAAGTAATAGTTTATACCAGGGGTCCCCAACCACAAGGCCCTGGCCCATTGCCGGCTTGTTTGAAACCAGGCCATGGGAAAACGTGCAAGAGTGAATGCAGCTTCACACGTGAGCACAAGCATCTCCACTCCAGCGCCCTCCACTCGCACGAGGGGAGCTCCACATGTGAGCACAAGCATCACACGTGAACACAAGTGCCTGCCGCTCAGGTGAATGGAGCGTCGTGAGAGAGTGCAAGGCCCTCCTCTCATATGGGAATCTCCATTTACGCAAGTGGAGGGCACACACACAAATGTAGCTGTGAGCACACGTGTGCACCAGCCACTCTCACACATACACCCGCGGTGGGGCGCTGTTCTGTCTGGCCCCTCTCAGCTCATTAAAATCCACATAAATATGTCTTTAAGAGGTTTATTTAACACATTTCAAAAGAATTCACTTCAAAGCACGCTGCTGGCATTTTGCTGGCAGAAACAGCCAAGTCCCATGTATTTACATTTAGATTAAAACATACTCCTTCCACACCTTCCAATTAACTCACTCTTTCTTTATCACATTGGCCAAGACCTCATTATTCCCCCGTAGATTTCCAAAACATCAGAAGACTGAATTCAAACGCATGGCTCCAGATATCAGGCTACTCCTTGATTAACGTTGCTCGTGACAAAGGCGTAGTCTCTCTGTCCCCTTCTAATATAGTGTCCGATACGTCACTTCCCCCCATTACTTCCTTTTTCCACTTAACTGACACCTTCGCTTATCAAACCTTCGAAATCTCGGATCAAGCCATCTATCTTCTTGATCCAAATCTGACCCCTCACTTTGTGAATCTGACCCAGACTGCCTGTACATCTCCTCCCTGTCTGGCTCAGCTGCCGGGAGGGGAAAACACCCAGAGGGGCCTGGCTGCTGATCCTCATCATCTGATACTTCCCAAGCTGGTCTAGGGACACTCACAACAGGCGCCAAGCTAGAAGGGTTGGGGTCTGCTGGTTTATACCTTCCCATGTTCAAGGAGACTTTGTATATCTGAGGAATATTTGCAAAAAGGACAGGTTTATCCAAACAGGACAGGATACAGACTTCAACGGATTGTTAGGACTGCAGAAAAAACAATTGCAACCAGCCTGCTTTCCATTGAGGACCTATATATTCCATGGGTCAGAAAGAGGGCTGAGAAAATATCTACAGACCCCCTCATATTGTGGACATAAACTACTTCAACTTCACCGTTCAGGACGCCACTATAGGACATTGCATGCCAAAGCAACTAGATACAAAGACAGTTTTTTTTCCCTTTGTGACATCACTCTGCTGAACACCTAATTCCCACAGTACTGGCTTATGTCTGAGGATATTTACCCATGTTGTATGACTGTATTACTATTAGTCTTCTCATTTTTTTACTACCTTCTCCTACTGGTATGTTATGATTATATTACTTTTTGTTGAACATTGAGAGCTTCTGCACCACAGACAAATTCCTTGGGTGTCTAATCACAATTGGTCAATAAAGAATTCTATTCTATTCTATTCTATTCTATTCTATTCTATTCTATTCTATTCTATTCTATTCTATTCTATTCTATTCTATTCTATTCTATTCTATTCTATTCTACTCTACTCTACTCTACTCTATTCTACACTATTCTACACTATTCTACACTATTTCTATTCTATTCTATTCTATTCTATTCTACTTTACTCTACTCTACACTATTTCTATTCTATTCTATTCTATTCTATTCTATTCTATTCTATTCTATTCTATTCTATTCTATTCTATTCTATTCTATTCTATTCTATTCTATTCTATTCTATTCTATTCTATTCTATTCTATTCTATTCTATTCCATTCCATTCCACTCTACTCTATTTAAACTTCTGAAGCTAGAAATGCTAAAGACCAGAATAAAAATTTCTACTTGATGACAATTAACATATTAATTGACTTTTTAGCAATCACTGAAAAAATGTAGTACATACAATGTAGTACATGCAATGTTATGAAATGTGTCCAACCCCATGACAATTTGGCTTTCCATGACATCATGACTGCAACCAAGAAAGTCTCCAAGAATACAGTAATTAAAGCTCAGAAATTGTGGCAACCAAATTTCTCTTACATTAATCTACCCAGGGTCTGTGATCCCAAGGAAGTTACTTAATCTCAATTGTGAATCTCTAGTCCAGGGGTCTTGAAACTTGGCCCTTTTAGGACTTGTGGACTTCAACTCCCAGAATTCCTCAGCCAGTGTGTCTGGCTGAGGAATTCTGGGAGTTGGAAGTCCACAAGTCCTAAAAGGACCAAGTTTGAAGACCCCTGGTCTAGACAGTAAATGTTCTTTGCATAAGAACGATCAATTCAGCACTAAGAGGTGGACAGCTCCATGGACTCTCTAAACTTAAGCTCAGAGAACAGCCTGCTGATTTCAAACTACTGAAAGGAGATATTAGAACTGAATTTTCTTTTTAAAAAGTTAATATACGACTTCCAGGAATTTTAAAAAGCTACTGTACATAACAAACTTTAGAAAATGTTCACTATGACAAAAAATGCTAACCCTTTCCTTCCTTCCTTCCTTCCTTCCTTCCTTCCTTCCTTCCTTCCTTCCTTCCTTCCTTCCTTCTTGCCTTGCTTCCTTCCTTCCTTCTTGCCTTGCTTCCTTCCTTCCTTCTTGCCTTCCTTCCTTCCTTCCTTCCTTCCTTCCTTCCTTCCTTCCTTCCTTCCTTCCTTCCTTCCTTCTTTCCTTTCCTTCCTTCCTTCCTTCCTTCCTTCCCTCCCTCCCTTTTTATATTCTGAAGTTTATTATATTTCAGTTTTAATTGTGAGATAGGTTCTGATGAGCTGGGTTTAAATTTAGTGATATACACACAGAAAGACACCCAGCAGACATCCATCTGTGCATAGAGATATACAATTATAAACATATCCTTAAATTCAAGGAAAGTGGATATACGCAAAGTGGGGGGGGGGAACAGGAGGTGAACCTTTGGAAGGAATTATTTCTTGCAGTTTATTCCCCCTCATCTGTACTGAAAGAATAATTTAGGACTAGAAGACTCTTTAAGGGGGGGAAATGAAATAAATGTTTTCAACTTCTCAAAGATCACTGTAATTAAATGAACAAAGGGTTTCTGCCAAGCCAGACATACCACTGGGAAGCTGTTTTGATACTTCTTAAAAAACTCCTTTTGTCATTTATAGCCCTCAAACTTAATGCATTTGAAATGGGGTACAACTTCTCTGCTTGCCAGCTGGAAGAATAGACAAGGGTGTGGGGGAAGGGAATAGAAAGAGACAAGATGGAGAGAGGAAAGATTTTCCTTATTTCTTTGTAAGGGGGGGGAGGGAAGGGAAGGGAAGGGAGGGAAAGGACCCCCAGACCCCTCACTGTGCAGATGGAGAGATCTGCTTTAATGCCTCAGACGGCAATTAAGACTGGGATGTGTGTGTGTGTGGGGGGGGGAAATAGCCCTGCATTAATATTGTATATCGAACAGCTGAAGGTCTAGAGTACTCTTTGCTCAACACAGCCTCCCAGCAGATGGAACAACAAGAGGCAAAAGGGGAGGGAGGGAGGGGAAAGCCCATTTAATAACCCCCTTCTCTCCGAGGTTTGTACAATCATCCCTGAGGAATAAAAAGTTCTTTGTCTACAAGAAATTTACAGTTGGAAGTCGATCTTTTGTTGAAAGTCTGATCGTCCCGATTCCCCTTCCCCCCCCTCCCAGCTTCCAAACCTGGCAACTTGTGAGTTCGAATTATTTTTCTATCACTACTTAGTTCCTATGATGTCATAGGCCAGCTCCTCTCACCCAATCGACATTTGTCTTTGTGAGGCCTGTTCAAAAGGATGGCTCTGAATGGAGGGGTGGAAAATTCATGCTGTGGTGCTACAAGGGGGAAAGGAAAGAAGGAAGGAAGGAAGGAAGGAGAGATAGGGAAGAGAAAGAAAGGGAGAGAGAAAGGGAAGAAAGAAAAAGGAAGGAAATAAGATCTTGATAAGGAAAGAAGGAAGGAGGGAGGGAAAGAAAGAGGGAGAGAGAGAGGGAAGAAAGAAAAAAGGAAGGAAGGAAAGAAAGAGGATCTTGATAAGGAAGGAAGGAAAGAAGGAAGGAAGGAAGGAGAGATAGGGAAGAGAAAGAAGGAGAGAGAAAGGGAAGAAAGAAAAAAGGAAGGAAATAAGATCTTGATAAGGAAAGAAGGAAGGAGGGAGGGAAAGAAAGAGGGAGAGAGAGAGGGAAGAAAGAAAAAAGGAAGGAAGGAAAGAGGATCTTGATAAGGAAGGAAGGAAGGAGAGATAGGGAAAAGAGAGGAAAGAAAGAAAAAAGGAAGGAAATAAGATCTGGATAAGGAAAGAAGGAAGGAAGGAGAGATAGGGAAAAAAGGAAAGGGAAAGGAGGAAAGAAGGAAGGAAGGAAGGAGTGATAGGGAAAAGAAAGGGAGGGAGTGAGGGAGAGGGAAAAAAGAAAAAAGGAAGGAAGGAAAGAGGATCTTGATAAGGAAGGAAGGAAAGAAGGAAGGAATGAGAGATAAGGAAAAGAAAGAAAGGGAGAGAGAGAGAGGGAAAAAAGAAAAAAGGAAGGAAATAAGATCTGGATAAGGAAAGAAGGAAGGAAGGAAGGAGGGAAAGAAAGAGGGAGAGAGAGAGAGGGAAGAAAGAAAAAAGGAAGGAAGGAAAGAGGATCTTGATAAGGAAGGAAGGAAAGAAGGAAGGAAGGAGAGATAGGGAAAAGAAAGAAAGGGAGAGAGAGAGAGGGAAGAAAGAAAAAAGGAAGGAAATAAGATCTGGATAAGGAAAGAAGGAAGGAAGGAGAGATAGGGAAAAAAGGAAAGGGAAGAAGGGAAGAAGGAAGGAAGGAAGGAAGGAAGGTTTTTGTTGCATTTACACAGATATAACAAACAGAGCATAAATGAAAGCAAATATAATTTCATCCATTGGAAGTTGTGAGGCAAAAATACATTCACATTCCGACTGTTTCCTTCCTAAACTTTTAACTTTATACAGTCAAAGCATCCCAATTTTGCAGGCAGCATTGTTTTCAAAGAATGATACTCCCCTCTATAAAAGATGTTTATGCAATATGGATTTTAGGATGCCTTTAAAATAATCACTGGGGGGGGGGAAATTTCACCCTTCCTCCAGAATGCCTCCCCTCCCCCCACCCCAGTCAAACAAATGAACAGATAAACAGACTTTTGATTTTATTTCTGTTCCCTTGGCTAATTGTCAATTTTTTTGACCCATACGCCCAGAGAAATTATACACACACACACACACACACAGAGAGAGAGAGAGAGAGAGAGAGAGACACAGAGACACACAGACACACACACACAGAGAGACACATCCCCAACCCAACAACTTCAAGCCTCAAAGTTCGAGAGGCCCAGTGGTCAAACCCTACTCTTGTTGTTTGGTTGTGAAACTGCCCGTGCTGGCTTGTGAGGCCGACAGCAACACAAATAAGTCACAGTGATAGCCAAGAAAGTTAACAGAATTATTTCATGACTAACCCAACAAAGAAACAAACGAACAAGTAAGTAACGCACCTAGGAATGTTCCACACAGCTTCATTCTTGCTTGCTTTGTGTGCGTGTGTGTGTGTGTGTGTGTGTGTGTGTGTGTGTGTGTGTGTGATTGGGTTTTTGTTGTTGTTTTGTTTTGTTTTGTTTTGCTCCTGAGGTGCAATAATCACGAAAGAAAATCAAGTGCCACGGATCAAGTCACACAGCAGACTTCATTGGGAGAAAAAAGTTTCAGACCGAGCAAAAACTTATGCACGGGAGAGTTCTCGCCCCCCCCAGCCCCCCCTCAAAAGGAGGGCAGGGCAGCCAATAGGAACCGCTCAAGCTGTTCATTGCAAATTAAGGCAGCTGGGCTGAGCCACCAATCAGGGACCGGGCAGTTCCTGGATCTCCATAAGGCAACTTCAAGACACAATAAGATTTTGTTGAATGAAAGAGAACAAGGAAAGGGGGGGCTGGCCTTGGGAAGCAGCAGAAGCAGGCAGCAGCAGCAGCTCACTTCTGCACTTCAGGAAACTGCTTGGGCTCATGTTTTCAGTTAATAGGCCTTGTAGTAAAGTTTGGCCCAAAACTATTTTTATCTCTCACTCTCTCTTTCTCTCTTGTTCCATCTCTCCCTTTCTCTCTGTCACCAGAGATAGATGGTTGGTTGATCGATCGCTCAATTTTTTTCTCTACCTCTCTGTCTCTATCTCTCTATCACAAGATCATCTATCTATCTATCTATCTATCTATCTATCTATCTATCTATCTATCTATCTATCTATCATCTCTATCTCTTCTCTTTCTCTCTGTATTTTTCTGTCTGTCTATCTATCTGTCTATCTATCTATCTATCTATCTATCTATCTACCATCCATCCATCCATCCATCCATCCATCCATCCATCCACAGGATATCTCTCTCTCTCTATCACCAGAGATCAATCTATCTGTCCATCCATCCATCCATAGGATCTCTCTATCATTGGAGATCATCTCTCTCTCTTTTTCTCATCTATCTATCTATCTATCTATCTATCTATCTATCTATCTATCTATCTATCTATCTATCTATCTATCTATCTATCTATCTATCTATCTATCTATTTCTATCACCTTTCTATCTATCATCTATCTATATCACCTCTATCTATCTATCTATCTATCTATCTATCTATCTATCTATCTATCTATCTATCTATCTATCCACAAGAACTCTCTCTCTCTCACTCTCTCACTATCACCAGATCTTTTTCTCTCTCACACACATCTATTATTCAAGAAGAGACTGGACAGCCATTTGTCTGAAATGGTATAGGGTTTCCTGCCTGAGCAGGGGGTTGGACTAGATGACCTCCAAGGTCCCTTCCAACTTTACTATTACTATCACTATCACTATCACTATCACTATTACTATTACTATTACTATTACTATTACTATTACTATTACTATTACTATTACTATTACTATTACTATTACTATTATCTATCATCTATCATCTATCATCTATTTATCTATCTATCCACAGGAGATCTCTCTCTCTCTCTCTCTCTCGATCTCTCCCTCCCTCCCTCCCTCCCTCCCTCCCTCTCTCTCTCTCTCTCTCTCTCTCTCTCTCTCCTTGAAAGAATTAAGAATTTCAGTACAAAAGAAACTCTTTTTCCTTCTATATCTTCTTCTTGGAAAGCTTGAGGAGTTCTCCATTTTTTTTCTCTCCATTTATCAGGTGACCTTAAAGCTGGGTGACCCTGGATGAGGTTCTGTTACACCTTCTAATATTTGAAGCATCCCTTGGTCTCCAGGCTTCCCAGCCGGAAGCCCTGGGGGGTGGGATAGGAGGAATTTGATGCCTCAGAGCAGGAGACTGCAAACTCTGTGGCCACTATAAAGGACAGGATGTTCATTCCCACATGACACTTGACCAGCTATGACTATGTGCAACAGCACTCTAGGCGACACTTTAGTGTCTCATTGAAGTTGCCTACTCCTTTGACAGAAATCCCAAAGCAAATATTTATTTATTAGATTTTTGTCCCACCTTTATTACTTTAGAAGTAATAGTGCACGTACATAATATTCCTTCTACCTCCTATTTTCCCCACAATAATAACTCTGAGAGGTGAGTTGGGCTGAGAGAGACTGGCTGGCTCAAGGTCATCCAGTTGGCTCAGGCTTAAGGTAGGACTAGAACTCACAGTCTCCTGGGAACTGGCCCAAAGTCACCCAGCCAGCTTTTATGCCTAAAGTGCAATTAGAACTCATAGTCTCCTGGGGATTGGCCCAAAGCTACCCAGCTGGTCATCATACTGCATCCAGTTTTGGTCACCACGATGTAAAAAAGATATTGAGACTCTAGAAAGAGTGCAGAGAAGAGCAACAAAAATGATTTAGAGGTCTGGAGGATAAAACATGAGGAACGGTGGCTGGAATTGGGTATGTCGAGTTTAACGAAGAGAAGGATGAGGAGGGACATGATAGCAGTCTTCCAGTATCTGAGGGGCTGCCACAAAGAAGAGGGAGTCAAGCTATTCTCCAAAGCGCCTGAAGGCAGGACAAGAAGCAACGGATGGAAGCTAATCAAGGAGAGAAACAACCTAGAACTAAGGAGAAACTTCGTGACAGTGAGAACAATTAGCCAGTGGAACAACCTGCCTCCAGAAGCTGTGAATGCTCCAACTGGACAGCCATTTGTCTGAAATGGTGTAGGGTTCCTGCCTGAGCAGGAGGTTGGACTAGATGGCCTCCAAGGACCCTTCCAACTTTATTATTATTATTATTATTATTATTATTATTATTATTATTATTATTATTATTATTATTATTTATAAGGTGGACTAGAACTCACAGTTTCCTGTGATTAGCCCAAAGTCACCCAGTTGGTTTTCATGCCAAGGGCAGGACTCGCTCCCAGCCTCCTGTTTTTTTAAGCCAGGAGACCTTCTCTCTCATCCTGCTGAATGCATGAGAATTTTTCAGAATTCTCAAGATCTCCCTGAAACTCAGTCTTAAATAAGGCTCTGTAGCCACTAGGTTCCACTTACGGGACCGCCTTCTGCCACATACTTCCCTACGACCGGTGAGAGCGCACAGGGTCGGCCTCCTCCGGGTCCCGTCAGCGAAACAATGTCGTCTGGCGGGCCCTAGGGGGAGGGCCTTCTCTGTTGTGGCGCCCACCCTCTGGAACCAACTGCCCCCTGAAGTCCACGTTTCTCCCACTCTCCCGGCCTTCCGAAAGAATCTTAAAACCTGTCTTTGCCGGCAGGCCTGGGGATGATTGTGGATTGTTGTGTGAATGATGAATGTGTGTGGGGTTCTCATTTTTAAATATTTTTCTTTGGATTTAGATTGTGATCTGTTGTTTTATATATATGTTGTAAGCCGCTCCGAGTCTTCGGAGAGGAGCGGCATATAAATCCAAATAAAATAAATAAATAAATAAATAAATGTTTGGAAAGGAATGTCACAAAAGTCATTTTGCAAAAATGAGCCACTTTGTGTTGGTGGAAAGTCCCAGTTTTCATTTCCTGGTTTCTCCTGTGAAACTGAGCAGATAACAGGTGAAAGGAAAAACCCTTTTTTCCCCCACTGAAAGTAATTTCCAGCCCTGCCAGACATTAAAGACCTCGTACCGAATCCTACCAAGAAATGCTCTGGCCTCGAAAACAGGAAGACAGCCAAAAAACAGATAGTCCTCAACTTACGACCACATGGGATTGTGGGATCCAGAAATTTTTGGGATTGCACCTAAGGTGCCTATCCCTCTTGGTACAATCTTTGCTTCTTCTTTTTTTTTTTTTTTTTGCCCCTGTCATTCAATTTCTATTTTGCAGGTCTTTGTAATTTGTCATCTCCTCCAGTACTTTTTCTTCTGTCCAGCTGTCTCTGCCACATGCGCTATCCAGACTTTTTGGCCTTATCATTATTATTATTATTAAAACTAAAATTCCCAATAACTCTGGATGGCTCACAAGTAAAAGCATGAAGCACAAGAAAAAAAAAAGAGACAGAAGTATAAGAATGTTAAAAGGTGGCAAGGATGAGAAGGATGACCAGGACCCCCCCAAAAATTACAATCCTTGATTGTATAAACAGAGGCACAGAATCACAATCACGTGAAGAATTAGTCCCGCTTTATAAAGCAGGGCTTTTCAACCTTTTCACCCACTGTACCACTTTTAGGATATGGCAGTATCCGAGTACCACCAGTCACCTAGCAAGGTGTCAAAAACTGGATGACCAAAAAAAAAAAAAAGGGAAAAAGTGATAAAGTACAGGTAGTCCTCGACTTAAAACAGTTCGCTTAGTGATTGTTCGAAGTTACAATGGCACTGATTGGCAGCAGGGGTGGGGTGGGGGGTGTTTGGTTTTTATTCCCCCCACTGTCTGCTGGGTGGTTGCAGCAGGTTTTGGTCACTTCACATGACCCTGGGACACAGGGACCGTCATAAATATGAATCGGTTGCCAAGCATCTGAATGTAAATCACAAGACCCTGGAGATGCTGCAATACTCCAGCTGATCGGTGCTTCTTCAGGGCTCAGCAGAAGCCCCAGGATCAGCGCTGAGCTCCAGCTGGAGTCTGGCACTGATCCTGGCACTTCCACTGAGTCCTGACAGCCCCGAAGAAGCGCTGATCAGCTGGAAAGCAGCACTGATCCTGGCGCTTCTGCTAAGCCCTGACAGCCCTGCAGCTCCAGCCATCTCTCGCTCAGGCTTGTGCGGTGCTGCCACTGATTCAGCTCATTCCCCTCCCCACTACCACTTTTCTAGGATGGTCCCGTACCACCTGCCAGGTGCCAATGTACCACAGGGGGTACCCGTACCACTGGTTGAAAAGCCCTGGATCAGGGGACTGGAGGCTAAAGCATATAAGGAAAGGCTGCTGGAATTGGGTATGTCTAGTTTAATGAAGAGAAGGACGAGGGGGGACATGATAGCAGTCTTCCAATCTCTCAGAGGCTGCCCCAAAGAAGAGGGAGTCAAGCTATTCTCCAAGGCACCTGAAGGCAGGACAAGAAGCAACGGATGGAAACTAATCAAGGAGAGAAGCAACCTAGAACTAAGGAGAAACTTCCTGACAGTGAGAACAATTAACCAGTGGAACAACCTGCCTCCAGAAGCGGTGAATGCTCCAACACTGGAAGTTTTTAAGAAGAGATTGGACAACCATTTGTCCGAAATGATATAGGGTTTCCTGCCTGAGCAGGGGGTTGGACTAGATGACCTCCAAGGTACCTTCCAACTTTATTATTATTATTATTATTATTATTATTATTATTATTATTATTATTATTATTGTTGTTGTTGTTGTTGTTGTTGTTATTGTTGTTGTTATTGTTATTATTATTATTATTGTTGTTGTTGTTATTGTTATTATTATTATTATTATAATAAAAGTCCTAAAATGGGATAAAACTCTCTTAACTGTCTTGCTTAGCAACATAAATTTTGGGCTCAACTGTGGTCCTAAGTCAAGGTTTACTTGTAATGCCCACCCTAAACTCTGAAAAAAAAATTTTTTTTTCTTTTTTCCCTACCCACCCAGTAACATCATAGCATCCTTTCCGAGATGTCGGAGCCTCAAATGGGAAGCAAACATATCCCACTGCGTGTCTCCTGATGTATCATCCATTTGAAATCTCCTGCATGCATGAAAAAGCATCCTTAAGTGTAGGTAAGAGGTGACCTTGGACGTCTGAAGGAGCAGGAAGCAAAAAAGAGCTACTTAGCTGACCTCTATTAAGGCCCCAGGAGGTGGGAGAAAGCAGAAGGACAAAAGTCCCCAATTGCCAGCAAAATAAGGGTTAGAGTCATTTTCCAGGCATGGTGTAAGTCACCTCTCATCTTCAGAAAGAGAAGAGGGAATAATGGCTTATTGCTTCTGCAAAGGAAGTTCCAGCGGCACGACAGATGGGGCTTCTGAATACGGTGGCTCAAATTTATTTATTTTATTTATTTATTTGATTTATATGCCGCCCTTCTCCCTAGACTCAGGGTGGCTCACAGCAAAAATACAAGTACAAAAATATAAATCAATTAAAATAGTAATATACAATATAAAAACTATATTTACGGGAGCGTCTTCTGCCACATACTTCCCCCCGACAGGTGAGAGCGCATAGGGTCGGCCTCCCCCGGGTCCCGCCAGTGAAACAATGCCGTCTGGCGGGTCCCAGGGGGAGGGCCCTCTCCGTTGCGGCGCCCACCCCCTGGAACCAACTTCCCCCCCGAAGTCTGCGCTTCTCCCACTCTCCCGGCCTTCCGAAAGAATCTTAAAACCTATCTCTGCCGGCAGGCCTGGGGATGATTGTGGATTGTTGTGTGATTGATGAATGTGTGTTAGTTTTTATTTTTAATGTTCTTTTTTAATTTGGACTTAGATCGTGGATATTGCCTTTCATATTATGGAAAGGAATCGATCAGGGGTGTCAAACTCAATTTCACTGAGGGCCACATCAGCATTGCAGTTGTCCTTGGGGGGGGGGGTAGGTGTCGCCAGGGTGGGCGTGGCTGGAGTGGCCTACTGGGTGGGTGTGGATGGAGTGGGTGTGGCCTACTGGGTGGGCATGGCCAGCTCTACATCGTTCGCGTCAAGGGTGCCTGTGGGGGGGCCTGGGCAGGAGTGGGACAGATCTGAGGGTCTCTGGCAGAAGGGGGTGGGACCAGGCAAGCACCAAGGCATGGTCCACTGGAAGAGCCTGCCGAAACCCCTCCGCCGGAGCCCATCAAGCGAGATATGTGAAGTAGGCCAGGGCCATTTGCTGGCCACTTCCAGGCGATGGTGCATTTCTTCATTCCTCACAAAGGGTGACCCTTCCCCAGCATGCATCCAGGGGACGGGGCCGACACGGCAGGGGCTGGTTCCTCGCTGTTTCCAGACGGCCTTGTGGAGCTAAGACTGAATGCCTTTCAGCATAGATGGCCACCACAAAATTGTACATTGGCTCCAGGCCGGCCTGGGCCAGGGCCAAGACAGCGGGGGCCGTTCCCTCACTGTTTCCAGGATGGCTTCGCGGGCCACATGAAACCACTTCGCGGGACGCATCCGGCCCCCGGGCCTTGTGTTTGACATGTCTGGAAAAGATTGTCCCTCTCTGGTAGGGACAGTAATAACAACCACAAGAATAACAGCAGACGAGAAGCGAAACAACTGGGAGAAACAACAAAATACAAAGACCTGCAAATAGAAATAGAAGGACTGGGGCAAAAGAAAGCAAAGGGGCTGCCCCAAAGAAGAGGGAGTCAAGCTATTCTCCAAGGCGCCTGAAGGCAGGACAAGAAGCAACGGATGGAAACTAAGCAAGGAGAGAAGCAACCTAGAACTAAGGAGAAATTTCCTGACAGTCAGAACAATTAACCAGTGGAACAACCTGCCTCCAGAAGCGGTGAATGCTCCAACACTGGTTGTTTTTAAGAAGAGATTGGACAACCATTTGTCTGAAATGGTATAGGATTGAGCAGGGGGTTGGACTAGAACAAGGCTTTTCAACCAGTGGTACGGGTACCACGTGTGGTACATTGGCACCTGGCAGGTGGTACACGACCATCCTAGAAAAGTGGTAGTGGGGGAGGGGAATGAGCTGAACCGGTGGCAGCACCGCACAAGCCTGAGCAAGAGACGGCTGGAGCTGCAGGGCTGTCAGGGCTCAGCGGAAGTGCCAGGATCAGTGCCAGGCTCCAGCTGGAGCTCGGCGCTGATCCTGGTACTTCTGCTGAGCCCAGAAGAAGCGCCGATCAGCTGGAATGTTGCAGCATCTCCAGGGTCTTGTGATTTACATTCAGATGCTTGGCATATTTATGACGGTCACAGTGTCCCAGGGTCATGTGAAGTGACCAAAACCTGCTGCAACCACCCAGCAGACGGGGGGGGGATAAAAACCAAACACCCCCACCCCACCCCCGCTGCCAATCCGCAACAGAAAGGCTCACAATAATGAAAACCTCGGACAGGAGGAAGAGCACCGCCGGGTGGGCAGGCAGGCGTCTTGCTCAGCTGTGGCTTGGGGGGCACTTTTTTCAGTGCCATTGTAACTTCGAACAGTCACTAAGTGAACTGTTGTAAGTCGAGGACTACCTGTACTTTATCACTTTTTTCCATTTTATGGGGGGGTCATCAAGTTTTTGACACCTTGCTAAGCGACTGGTGGTACTCGGATATTGCCATATCCTAAAAGTGGTACAATGGGTGAAAAGGTTGAAAAGCCCTGGACTACAAGGTTCCATCCAAAAAAGGTGTGGAACTTTTCTGGGCGTTCTACGAGAAAAAAAAAGCCCTGATTACAACAAACCCTGAAGAGAAATTCTTTGGGAAATGGGTTTTGACTCATTTTCTGAAAGGCTCTGAGGTATCAGAATTAGATCATGCACAGAGACTAAATATGATCTCACTGGAATTCAGACTGCGTCATTTTTCAGATATTATTCCCAAGTATTTTTCTTTTGCCCAATTAATGACTGATCTGCACATAACAATAAAAACCTAACCGTGTGTGTTTTTCTTCACTTTCTCTTTAAATGTGTCTCAAGGGAAATATTGAAATGTATATGTAGTCCTCAACTTAGGACCCTTTATTTAGTGATCGTTTGAAGTTCTGCATGACGGCAATGGAAAAAGGGAGAACGGCTGCACAACTTGGGTTTGGCTAGTCTAAAGAAAAGAAGAAATAGGGGAGACATGATAGCAGTGTTCCAGTTTTTGAGGGGCTGCCACAAGGAAGAGGGGGGTCACATTATTCACCAAAGCACCAGAGGGCAGGACGAGAAACAATGGTTGGAAACTGATCAAGTAGAGAAGCAATCTGGAATTAAGGAGAAACTTCCTGACAGTGAGGACAATTAACCAGTGGAACAGCTTTGCCTCCAGAAATCGTGGGCGCTCCATCACTGGAGGTTTTTAAGAAGAGACTAGACAGTCACTTGTCTGAGATGGTATTGGTTCTCCTGCTTGAGTGGAGGGCTGGACTAGAAGACCTCCAAGGTCCCTTCCAGATTCTATTCTATTCTATTCTATTCTATTCTATTCTATTCTATTCTATTCTATTCTATTCTATTCTATTCTATTCTATTCTATTCTATTCCAATCCATTCCATTCCATATATTCTATTCTATTCTATTCTATTCTATTCTATTCTATTCTATTCTATTCTATTCTATTCTATTCTATTCTATTCTATTCTATTCTATTCTATTCTATTCTATTCTATTCTATTCTATTCTATTCTATTCTATTCTATTCTATTCTATTCCATTCCATTCCATTCCATTCCATATATTCTATTCTATTCTATTCTATTCCATTCCATTCCATTCCATTCCATTCCATTCCATTCCATTCCATTCCATTCCATTCCATTCCATATATTCTATTCTATTCTATTCTATTCTATTCTATTCTATTCTATTCTATTCTATTCTATTCTATTCTATTCTATTCTATTCTATTCCATTCCATTCCATCCCATCCCATTCCATTCCATTCCATATATTCTATTCTATTCTATTCTATTCCATTCCATTCCATTCCATTCCATTCCATTCCATTCCATTCCATTCCATATATTCTATTCTATTCTATTCTATTCTATTCTATTCTATTCTATTCTATTCTATTCTATTCTATTCTATTCTATTCTATTCTATTCTATTCTATTCTATTCTATTCTATTCTATTCCATTCCATTCCATTCCATTCCATATTCTATTCTATTCTATTCTATTCCATTCCATTCCATTCCATTCCATTCCATTCCATTCCATTCCATTCCATTCCATTCCATATATTCTATTCTATTCTATTCTATTCTATTCTATTCTATTCTATTCTATTCTATTCTATTCTATTCTATTCTATTCTATTCTATTCTATTCTATTCTATTCTATTCTATTCCATTCCATTCCATTCCATTCCATTCCATATATTCTGTTTACAGTGATTTCTCAGGGTGCATCTGTAGCAAAGCCAATGGGCTGGACTAGAAGACCTCCAGGGTCCCTTCCAGCTCTATTCTGTTCTGTTCTGTTCTAAACATGGTTAATACTTGGATGGGAGGCTAACTAGAATGCTAGAACCATAGGCTAGGTTTGAAAAGATTTTCCCACTTCCCCCGCCAAAGAAATTGGTAATCAATTTCCATGGATCTGAAGATCTTATTATGGTTAATACAGGTATCAACCTATGACCACAATTGAGCCCAAAATTTCTGTTGTTACGCGAGACATTTGTCAATGCCCTATTTCACGACCTTCTTGCCACAGTTAAGTGATTCACTGCAGTTGTTAAGTTAGCAACCCGGTTGTTAAGTGAATCTGGCTTCCCCATTGACTTTGCTTGTCAGAACGTCACAAAAGGCAGTCACGCGACCCCCGGGGACACTGCGACTGTCATAAACACGAGTCATTTGACAAACATCTGAATTTTGATCGCGTGACCACAGGGAATGCTGCAACGGTCGTAATGTGTGAAGACGGTCCTAAGTCACATTTTTCAGTGCCGTTGTAACTTTGAACGCTCACTAAATGAGCCATTGTAAGTCGAGGACTAACTGTATCTGGGACAGCATTTCTGGCCAAACTGGACCCTCAAAGAGATGCTTAGGTTGAATTATTCAGCAAAGATTTTTAAACTACTTAAACAATTCTCCCTCTTCTAAATTGCAGGTAGTCCTCGACTTACGACTCACATTTAGTGACTATTCAAAGTTGCGACGGCACTGAAGACTTACGACCCGTTTGTCACACTTACGACCATTTCGGCCTCAGCGTGGTCACATGATCGTAATTCAGGATTTATGACAGTTGCAGCCTCCCAGGGTCATGTTACCGCCCTCTGTGACCTTCCCAGCTGGCGGCTTACTTAATGACCACATGCTTCACTTAACAACTGCAGCAATTCCCTTAAGAACCAGGGCTAAAATGGCACAACATGCGGCAAAGCTGACTTAACAACTGCTTTGTTAGCAAGGGAAATGTTGAGCTCAGTTCTGGTCGTAAGTTGAGGACTAGTTCTAGGGGAGTTTCAGAGTTCTTTCCCAAGACCTAACATTTGCCTTTCCCAGTTCCTAGAACCCATTTTTGAGAACCCAGGCCGGTCTCATTTTCTTAGTTATTCTCTCTCTCTCTCTCTCTCACACACACACACACACACATTTTATTTTCACCTCTCTTTTCCCCTCCGCAGCCAAGTTTGTTGCTGAACGTGGGCCAAATTGCCCATTAGCAATCTACACGCCTTGTGAATTTCCAGGAGACACACGGAGTCTTGGGAGGGGAACAGATTGCTAGCTGTGTGCTGACACAACCAGGGCTTGAGTCACCCTAGTGTTCTCAGCTTTTTCCAGAATTTAATACATGGAATGGTTCATCTGCCAAGAAGGGTGACCAAATCTAGAAGAGAAGGGAATGTGAACAATATTATTAGAGGGAAGAAAGTGTGCCTTAGTCATCTTCTTTGATTTAGAGCTCCTCCTCCTCCTCCTTCTCCTTCTCCTTCTCCTTCTCCTTCTCCTTCTCCTTCTCCTTCTCCTTCTCCTTCTCCTTCTCCTTCTCCTTCTCCTTCTCCTTCTCCTTCTCCTTCTCCTTCTCCTTCTCCTTCTCCTTCTCCTTCTCCTTCTCCTTCTCCTTCTCCTTCTCCTTCTCCTTCTCCTCCTCCTCCTTCTCTTTCTGCTCCTCCTTCTCCTTCTCCTCCTCCTCCTCCTCCTCCTTCTCTTTCTGCTCCTCCTCCTCCTCCTCCTCCTCCTCCTCCTTCTCCTTCTCCTTCTCCTTCTCCTTCTCCTTCTCCTTCTCCTTCTCCTTCTCCTTCTCCTTCTCCTTCTCCTTCTCCTTCTCCTTCTTTTTCTCCTTCTCCTTCTCCTTCTCCTTCTCCTCAACCTCCTTACAAAGTCTCATTAAGCAGAAATTGTGCTTTAGTCATCTTCTTTGATTTAGAACTTCTTCTCCTTCTCCTTCTCCTTCTCCTTCTCCTTCTCCTTCTCCTTCTCCTTCTCCTTCTCCTTCTCCTTCTCCTTCTCCTTCTCCTTCTCCTTCTCCTTCTCCTTCTCCTTCTCCTTCTCCTTCTCCTTCTCCTTCTCCTTCTCCTTCTCCTCCTCCTCCTCCTCCTCCTTCTCCTCCTCCTTCTCCTTCTCCTCCTCCTCCTCCTCCTCCTCCTTCTCCTCCTCCTCCTCCTCCTCCTCCTCCTCCTCCTCCTCCTCCTCCTCCTCCTCCTCCTCCTCTCCCCTTCAGAAAGAAACATAAACAGGGAAATATTTCATGGGGCTATAGAGTAGTGATGGCCAATATTTTTGGCATCAGGGACCGCTTTTGCGGAAGATCCTTTTCCCATAAACTGAGTGGGTGGGTGGGGTGGAGATACATGCAACCTAGATCCAGCGCATCTGCTGTACACCTGTGGGTTGTCAAGGATCCACATTTTGATCCGGTAACTGTGGAGATGCTACAAGTAATGGTGAGGACTGGTTGTAGGTCAATTTTTTTCAGCCGTAACTTCCAAGGGTTGCTAAACAAGTGCTTGTAAATCAAAGGCTACCTGTACAGAACCAACTCACAGCCATCTCGAACTGAAGCCTACTTGGAATATAATCCTAAAATATTCCGCATTTGTTCCAATAACAATGCAATGTGGACACACAATTTCACATAGGCAGAGTTTATTCCTTTTTTTTCTTTTTCTTTTTTCTTTTTTACAAACCTAACAATTCCCCCTGCTTCTTCTTAATGATTTGGCTGCTCGTATTTTCTCTCCCTCCCCATCTCCCTATGCTAAAACTGCGGGGTCTATGAAAAAAATATACAGCCAGAGCAAATCACCCGATAGATGCTGTCAAAACAGTCAGGAAGGGGTGACAGCCAGCATTTCAGCTGCCAGTCAGGTTTTGCAGCACGAAAGAAGATCTTGACCCTGAAAAACGCTTGGTTCTGCCACAAAGAACATTTTGACTCTAAATATTTGCACGTTAACTGCTTGGGGAAAAAAAAATAAAACGCACCGTCATAAAACAAAAAAGCATTTTAAACTCCTGCTGTTTAGGAAGCCACAGTGAGAACAAACTGACCTGCTCGTCTTACTCAATCCTATCCCCATTAAGTCCTCCCTGGCATCTTTCTCAGCTCTTAAGGTAATAATAATAATAATAATAATAATAATAATAATAATAATAATAATAATAATAATAATAATAATAATAATAAAGTTGGAAGGGACCTTGGAAGTCATCTAGTCCAACCCCCTGCTCAGCCAGGAAACCCTATACCATTTCAGACAAATGGCTGTCCAGTCTCTTCTTAAAAACTTCCAGTGTTGGAGCATTCACCGCTTCTGGAGGCAGGTTGTTCCACTGGTTAATTGTTCTAACTGTCAGGAAGTTTCTCCTTAGTTCTAGGTTGCTTCTCTCCTTGGTTAGTTTCCATCCGTTGCTTCTTGTCCTGCCCTCAGGCACTTTGGAGAATAGCTTGACTCCCTCTTCTTTGGGGCAGCTCCTGAGATACTGGAAGATTGCTATCATGTCCCCCCTTGCCCTTCTCTTCATTAAACTAGACATACCCAATTCCAGCAACCGTTCCTTGTGTGTTTTAGCTTCCAGTCGTGAGAATGTCACGAAATGAGGCCGCTTTAACCAGCATATCGTGAGCAGCTTCACTGATATGGAATCGTGCTGACTCTCTGGCTGCGATTTCCTCAATCCTTTTTCAAACATCTGTGACAAATGGAAGAGAGATGGTTAGGAATCTCAGGAATCTCAGAAAAAATGGCTTGCAGAAGCTAACAGGGACATCCAGATAACAGAGCAGGCATTGTGACCTTGTATGAGGAAATGCAATGCTAATTCCCCTCTCTAATGGAAGGATGACCAGACCATTTGGTCTAGTGGTTAAGGCATGAGGTTAGAAGCTAGGAAATTAGAAGCTGGCTGGTTGACTCTGGGCCAATCTCCAGGAAACAGTGAGTTCTAGTCCTGCATTAAGCGTGAAAGCCAGCTGGGTGACTTTGGACCAGTTACCAGGAGGCTGTGATTCTAGACCCACTTAGCTGCGAAAGCCAGCTGGTTGACTTTCGGCCAATCACCAGGAGACTAGGAGTTCTAGTCCTCTGTTAGGCTGAAAGCCAACTGGGTGACTTTGGCCCAAATTACCAGGAGACTGGGAGTTCTAGTCCCACCTTAGGCATGAAAACTGACTGGATGATTTTGGATGAATCATCAGGAGACTGGGAGTTCTAGTCCCACCTTAGGTATGAAAGCCAACTGGCTGATTTGGGGCCAATCACCAGGAGACTGGGAGTTACAGACCCATCTTAGGCATGAAAGCCAATTAGGTGATTTGGGGCCAATTACCAGGAGGCTGTAATTCTAGACCAGGGGTAGGCAACCTTGGCTCTTTTATGACTTGTGGACTTTAGCACCCAGAATTCCTGAACCAGCCATGCTGACTCAGGAATTCTAGGAGTTGAAGTCCACAAGTCATAAAAGAGCCAAGGTTGCCTACTCCTGGTCTAGACCCACTTAGCCATGAAATCCAGCTGGTTGACTTTAGGCCGATCACCAGGAGACTAGGAGTTCTAGTTCTGAAAGCCAATTGAGTGACTTTGGCCCAATTACCAGGAGACAGTGAGTTCTAGTCCTGTCTTGGGCATGAAAACCGGCTGGACAGCTTTGGACGAATCATCAGGAGACTGGGAATTCTAGTCTCGCCTTAGGCAAGAAAGCCAACTGGGTTATTTTGGGTTAAACACCAGGTGGGCTGTGAATTCTAGTCCTCCTGCAGATATGAAAGCCAGCTGCGTGATTTTGGGCCAGCCACCAGGTGGCTGCTGATTCTACTCCCCCCTGAGGCATGAGAGCCTGCTTGGTGACTTTCATCCAGTCACAGCCCTAACAAGTATGCCTGGTCAAACTTCTGAACTGCCAAAAGTGCCAAAAAAGCCAACACAGTGCTGGGCTGCATTAACAGAGGGATAGGATCAAGATCACATGAAGTATTAATACCACTTTACAATGCCTTGGTAAGGCCACACTTGGAATGCTGCATCCAGTTTTGGTCACCACGATGTAAAAAAGATGTTGAGACTCTGGAAAGAGTACAGAGAAGAGCAACAAAGATGATCAGGGGACTGAAGGCTACAACATATAAGGAAAGGCTGCTGGAATTGGGTATGTCTAGTTTAATGAAGAGAAGGACAAGGGGGGACATGATAGCAGTGTTCCAATATCTCAGGGGCTGCCCCAAAGAAGAGGGAGTCAAGCTATTCTCCAAAGCGACTGAAGGCAGGACAAGAAGGAACGGATGGAAACTCATCAAGGAGAGAAGCAACCTGGAACTAAGGAGAAACTTCCTGACAGTGAAAACAATTAACCAGTGGAACAACCTGCCTCCAGAAGCGGTGAATGCTCCAACACTGGAGGTTTTTAAGAAGAGACCGGACAGCCATTTGTCTGAAATGGTATAGGGTCTCCTGCCTGAGCAGGGGGTTGGACTCAATGACCTCCAAGGTCCCAACTTTATTATTATTATTATTATTATTATTATTATTATTATTATTATTATTATTATTATTATTATTATTATTATTATTATTATTATTATTATTATTATTACATATTACATAGGCAGTCTCCGAGAATGAGATGCAACTGAACAGAAGAAGACAAATACAATCCCATTGAATAGCATTGTTGCCAAGAAAAGATCTGGAGAAGTTAATGAGGGAGACAAATTGCCAAGACGTGGATGGAGCAGTTCTCTCATCCCTGGAGCAATTATCCACCCATTCCACCCCCCCCAGCATCGAATGGAAGGATTCCAAAGTCCATTTTCAGATCTTTGTGGAGGAACTACCCAGAGGGTGGAACTGCATTTTCAGAAGGAGCGGAGTTCTTGTTCCTTCTTCACAGCCTTTGTCCCCTTCCTCTCCTCTTGCCCACGTGAGTCTGATCCAACAGTAACTTGATCACAGCAGCGAGACTGCTGGTGGGACAATACTGGAAGAAGCCAGAAATACCACCTATAGAAGAATGGACTTTGAAAGTAATAAAACTGGCAGAAATGGCTAAAATATCGGCATACTTGAAGGATCGCTCCAATGAACAATATATGATAGACTGGAAACAGTGGATAGACTACATGCAAGAGAAACACCAATCAAAGAAAATGTATCTGGCTTATAGTTAAATCTTGACACAGGGAGTGAAGAATGTTTACAAATTTAAATTTAAATCAATTGTATTAAGTTGGATAGCAGTTAGCTTGAATCTTTCCCTGGTTTACATATACAAATATTTATCTATTGATTATTGGAAGGTATATATCAAATAGACTAAGAATGTACTTGATAGAGGGAAGGGCATATCGACATGAAAATTATTAATTTTAATAAGATGACTTGTTTGTTTGATATCCAATGGACTGATCTGAAAAGAAGTGAAAGTTACAATTTTTAAATTGTAGGTGGTTTATAGTTAAACTTGGACACACGGAGTGAAGAAGGTCAACAAATTTAAAATGATTGTATTAAGTTGAATGGCATTTAACTTGAATTTTTTCTTTGTTTACATGGACAAATGTTTATCTAATAATAAATATTTTTAAAAATAAAAAAAAATTGTGCCTTGGCTGGAAGGCGCCTCCAACATAGCCAGTGGGTGTTTCTGACAGTTTTCACCTCTAAAAGCAGTGCTTGACTGCAGCCATGGGGAAACAATTTTCCTCCTTTGGCATTTCTCCGTCAGTGCTTTGGAAATTAACACCCGGTGTTCATCTGCCCACCACAATGCTATTGCCAGAATCCCCAAAAGATCTGCTCATTTTAGAATTCAAGGCAAGACCTGGCTTAAAAACAACAACTGTGAGAGGGACCTTGGAGTCCTAGTGGACGATCACTTGACTATGAGCCAGCCATGTGCAGCAGCAGCCAAAAAAGCTAATACAATCCTGGGTTGCATGAACAGCGGCATAGAATGAAGATCACGTGAAGTACTAGTACTGCTTTACAAAGCCCTAGTGAGACCTCACCTGGAATACTGCAACCAATTTTGGTCATCATACTACAAAAAAGATGTTGAGAGTTTGGAAAAAATTCAGAGAAGAGCAACTAAGATGATCCAAGGCCTGGAGACTAAAACATATGAAGAACGGCTGCGGGACTTGGGTTTGGCTAGTTTAAAGAAAAGAAGAAATAGGGGAGACATGATAGCCGCGTTCCAGTATTTGAGGGGCTGCCACAAAGAAGGGGGGGTCAAACTATTCTCCAAAGCACCAGAGGGAAGGATGAGAAACAATGGTTGGAAACTGATCAAAGAGAGAAGCAACCTGGAATTAAGGAGAAACTTCCTGACAGTGAGGACAATTAAACCAGTGGAACAGCTTTGCCTCCAGAAATCATGGGTGCTCCATTACTGGAGGTTTTTAAGAAGAGACTGGACAGCCATTTGTCTGAGATGGTACAGGTTCTCCTGCTTGAGCAGGGGGCTGGACTAGAAGACCTCCAAGGTCGCTTCCAGCTCTATTCTATTATCCTATCCTATCCTATCCTATCCTATCCTATCCTGTCCTGTCCTGTCCTGTCCTGTCCTGTCCTGTCCCGTCCCGTCCCGTCCCGTCCCGTCCCGTCCCGTCCCGTCCCGTCCCGTCCTGTCCCGTCCCGTTCTCTTCTGTTCCGTTCTCTTCTGTTCTGTTCTGTTCTATTCCAATCCATTCTATTCCACTCCATTCCATATATTCTATTCTATTCTATTCTATTCTATTCTATTCTATTCTATTCTATTCTATTCTGTTCTGTTCTGTTCTGTTCTGTTCTGTTCTGTTCTGTTCTGTTCTGTTCTGTTCTGTTCTATTCTATTCTATTCTATTCTATTCCATTCCATTCCATTCCATTCCATTCCATTCCATTCCATTCTATTCCATTCCATTCCATCCATTCCATTCCATTCCATTCCATTCCGGTTCTCAACCTTTTCTGGGGCTCGACCCCGGCCCGCATCGCGCATGCGCGGTGGGGCGCATCGCGCATGCGCGGCGGGGTGCATCGCGCATGCGCGGCACGGCAGGGTGCATTGCACATGTGCGGCATGGCGGGGCGCATCACGCATGCGCGGTGCGACGGCCCGCATCGCAAAGGGGAAAAAATGGCTGACCAAAAAAAAAAATGGCCGACCAAAATAATAAAAAAATGGTGGGCCCGCATCGCGCATGCGTGGCGCGACGGCCTGCATCGCAAAGGGGAAAAAAATGGCCGACCCAAAAAAAATGGCCAACCAAAAAAAAATGGCGGACTGCAGTGTTTGGCGATCCCCGTGAAATGGTCGTTCGACCCCAAATGGGGTCGCGACCCACAGGTTGAGAACCGCTGTTCTAGAGTCTCAATTTAGTTTTTGTACTGGGGTGACCAAAACTGTACAGCAGGGGTCCCCAACCTGTGGGATGCGGCCCACTATCGGGTCACAGCTGCTTGTCCACTGGGCCACGTGAAGGGATGGCCACATGTGGACTTACCGCCCCACACTCACACTAGTGCTGCCCCAGCATCCCGCCAGCGCTAGCATCACTCTGCCCCTGAGCGTCCCACCAGCACTTGCACCCTCACGAGCATCCCGCCGATGCTAGCACCTCCCTACCCCAAGTGTCCCACCAGCACTAGCGTCACTCCGATCATCCTGCCGGTACTAGCGCCGCCTCCAAGCATCCCATCGGCACTAGTGCGGCCCATAGCATTCCACCAGTGCTACCGCCACCCCATTTGCAGCATTTGCACCCACGCAGCCCCATTTGCATGTGCTCGTGTGCAGCCATTTGCATGTGCGCATGTGCTCGCACGTGGCCCATTTGTGCACGTACACACAGGGATCATTTTTGCACGCTCACCCACGTGGCCCATTTGCACGTGCGCAGGTAAGCAGTGCCTACCTCCCTTTCTGGGCTGCCAAAACAAGAAGGTTGGAGACCTCTGCTGTACACAACATTCCAAGTGTGGTTTCGCCAGCATGCTGCAAAGTGGTACTATCACTTTTCGTTATCTGGATATGCCTTGGCTCTTTGGCCAGCTGTGATACACAGCTGGCTCATAATGAAGTGGCTGGCTCCCATTTGAATGAGGGTTCAAGGACAGAGAAAGTGGCTGTGGAAAGGGAAAAGTCATCGAGGTAGCCGGCAGGAAAAGTGAGACACAGCCACAATGCAGGATTTTATTAATTTTTGTTAGAGAATTTTAATTTCTCTATTGGTGAAAAAATAAATCAGAAGCTCTCGCAGTTGACTGCATTTAGCTGATTCAAAATAACTTCTTTATATTTATATCAAAATATTTACAATACCATACATTCTTCTTTACAGCAACATAGCTCAATGAAGACTTCTTACAGCAGCGGTTCTCAACCTATGGGTCGCGACCCCATTTGGGGTCGAACTACCATTTCACGGCGGTCGCCAAACACCCCAGTCCACCATTTCCCCCCCTTTTCCCCTCGGCCGGCGCAGGGGGCAGCACCGCATGCGCGATGCGGGCCGTCACGGGCGCGCGCGCATGCGCGATGTGGGCGCGCCACGCATGTGTGATGCGGGCCGTTGCGGCGTGCATGCGCGATGCGGGCCGTCGCGTCGCAACCTGAAATAGGTTGAGAACCGCTGTCTTACAGAGAGATACAGAGACAAACCTGAGACTGGAAATTCAGCTCCTAATTCAATACCCTTTTGCACAGACTCAGTAGCACTTTCTTCACAATGGCTGACTGAGTTACCACATGACTCTTCCTGCTCATGAATATTCCAACATTTTTTTAAAGCAATGTCCGGCTGACGTTCTCTTGAAAGGTTGGCCTCTTTGTAAGCAAAGCCTTAGCCAACCAAGGAAATGAATGTTCAGTGAAGCAAGGAAGAAGCCAAGTGCATCAGGCTGAGTCAGATTGAGTGAGGTAATCCTGTTTACCAGGAATCAGTGTGTCATGGTTAAAAAAGTTTGATTGCCCCCTCAGGAGAATGAAATGGTATAAGCATTGTCTTCTTCGGCATGGCAGTTACCGACTCTGTACCCTCAACTAGATGGAGAGATCTCCATTCTTCAGAAGCTCCTGAATGAAAGCTTTGTAAACAGGAAGCACCAATAATTCCCCTCACAAATGGACCTCATTTGTGGGGTCCTCGGTGCTCTCTGAGCTTGGCTGTATTCTTGCAGACGTTTCATTACCCCATTAGGTAACACCATCAGTGCTGGAAGAGAGTGGGGATTTTCTCTCTGTTTAGATACAGGTGGCTGGCTTCCCCATTGGCTTTACTTGTCAGAAGGTCCCAAAAAAGGGATCACATGACCCCGGGAACACTACAACTGTCATAAACATGAGTCAGTTGCCAAGAGTCCAAATGTTGATCACATGACCCAGAGGGATGCTACAATGGTTGTAAGTATGACAAATGGTCCTAAGTCACTAGGCCAAACTTGGAATCCTGCATCCAGTTTTGGTCACCACGGTGTAAAAAAGATGCTGAGACTCTAGAAAGAGTACAGAGAACAGCAACAAAGATGATTAGGGGACTGGAGGCTAAAGCATATAAGGAACGGTTGCTGGAATTGGGTATGTCTAGTTTAATGAAGAGAAGGACGAGGGGGGACATGATAGCAGTCTTCCAGTATCTCAGGGGCTGCCCCAAAGAAGAGGGAGTCAAGCTATTCTCCAAGGCGCCTGAAGGCAGGACAAGAAGCAACAGGTGGAAACTAACCAAAGAGAGAAGCAGCCTAGAACTAAGGAGAAACTTCCTGACAGTGAGAACAATTAACCAGTGGAACAACCTGCCTCCAGAAGCGGTGAATGCTCCAACACTGGAGGTTTTTAAGTAGAGACTGGACAGCCATTTGTCTGAAATGGTATAAGGTTTCCTACCTGAGCAGGGGGTTGGACTAGATGACCTCCAAGATCCCTTCCAACTTTATTATTATTATTATAAGCCTGGTTTGTCACTTTTTCACTGCCATCGTAACTTCAAACAGTCATGAAATGAATGGTTGTAAATTGCGGAATACCTGCATTCCACAAGGTAGAATAAAATTCTTGATTGGCCAAGTGTGACTGGACACGCAAGGAATTTGTCTTGAGTGCAAAAGCTCTCAGTGTACATACATGCAACAAGTGATAAATCATGATCATAATCATAAAATACATTCATCATAAATCATAAGATAAGATGACTTAGTGATAGTCATAGGATATTAAAATAAGCAATCAACTTAAAGCATACTAGGGTACTAAACAGAGTAATAAATCTAAATTGTAACATACAAGCAACAAAGTTATAGTCATAAGTAGATTAGGACAGGGGTCCCCAACCCCACGGTCCATGGACCAGTACCGGGCCGCAGCATGCCAGCAACCGGTCCGCACAAACAAGCAAAGCCCCATCTGTGGGATGCAGGCAGCACACAAAACCACGCACCCTCCAGTCCGTGGAAAAACCTCTCTCCATGGAACCGGTCCCTGGTGCCCAAAAGGTTGGGAATCTCTGGATTAGGAGATAGGAAAGATGAGAAGAATAATAGTAATACAGCCTTACTAGATAGGTGTGATGGCATGGGGGGAAAAAAACCTGTCCTTGTGTCTAGTTGTTTTGGTGTGCAATTTATTTATTTATTTGTTTGTTTGTTCGGGCTTGTATGCCGCTCCTCTCCAGAGTCTCGGAGCAGCTAACAACATATGTATAAACAACAAATTACAATAAAAATCCCAAACAAAAGTATCTAAAAATACAATAAGACACCCACTCATATTCAACAGTCAACCACAGTCATCCCCAGGCCTGCCGGCAAAGATGAGTTTTAAGATTTTTTCGGAAGGCTGGGAGAGTCGGAGAAACGCGGACTTCAGGAGGCAGTTGGTTCCAGAGGGCGGGCACCACAACACCCTGTGTGCTCTCACCAGTTGTAGGGAAGTATGTGGCAGAAGGCGGTCCCGTAAGTATCCTGGTCCCATGCCATGAAGGGCAATGTCCTATAGCATTATTTTGATGGTAGAGGTTGAAACAGTTTATGTCCAGGATATGAGGGGTGTGTAGATATTTTCACAGTTCTCTTTCTGGCTCGTGCAGTGTATAGGTCCTCAGTGGAAGGCAGGTTGGTAGCAACTGTTTCCTCTGCAGTTCTAATTATCTGTTGAAGTCTGTGTCTGTCTTGTTTGGTTGCAGTGCCAAACCAGACAGTTATAGAGGTGCAGATGACAGACTCAATAATTCCTCCGTAGAACTGTATCAGCAGCTCCTTGGGCAGTCTGAGCTTTCTGAGTTAGTGCAGGAAGAACATTCTTTGTTGTGCTTTGTTGATGGTGCTTTTGATGTTAGGTGTGAGAGAAGCAACCTGGAATTAAGGAGAAACTTCCTAACATTGAGGACAATTAACTGGTGGAACAGCTTCCATTCAGAAGTTGTAGGTCAGCGGTTCTCAACCTTTTTCAGGCTGAGACCCCACCTGCATCGCCCATGCGTGGTGCGACCCTGACCTGCGCCGCGCATGCGCAGCGCGACGGGCTGAACCGCGCATGCGCGGCGTGACGGGCCGAATCGCGCATGCGGGTGCACGCGCGACGGCCCGAACCACGCATGCGCGGTGCGACAGGCCTAACTGCACATGCACAGCGTGCGCACGATGGCCCGAACCGCGCATGCGCAGTGCGATGGCTCGAATCGCGCATGCGTGGTGCGCACGCGACGGCCGAGGGGAAATGGGGAAAAAAATGGGGGGGGAAAAATGGTGGACTGCCGTGTTTGGCGACCCCCGTGAAACGGTCGTTCGACCCCAAATGGGGTCACGACCCACAGGTTGAGAACTGCTGTTGTAGGTGCTCCATCCCTGGAGGTTTTTAAAGAAAAGATTGGGTAGCCATATATCTGAAATGGTAGGGTCTTCTACTTGAGCAGGGAGTTGGACTAGAAGACTTCCAAGGCCCCTTTCAGCTCTATTTTTGATTGATAGAAAATTGTATGCGCAGCCACATAGTGTATCAGTTGAAGCTTCTGGATACTTTTCAAGAATAGCTCTATGTAGAGTGTATTGCAGTAGCCCACACGGGAGATGATCAGATGACTGAGACAAGGGGTTCCCTATCAGGAAGGGGCATAAGTAGTGCACAACACAACGTTGAACAAAGGC
Source organism: Bothrops alternatus (assembly GCA_034064705.1). Taxonomy (NCBI): domain Eukaryota; kingdom Metazoa; phylum Chordata; class Lepidosauria; order Squamata; family Viperidae; genus Bothrops; species Bothrops alternatus. Next base: position 1,266,095 of record JARGCV010000349.1, read on the forward strand.
CCTGCTTGAGCAGAAGACATGAGTCTAAGGGAATCTTCAGATTACGTGCCGGATTTGTCTGGGGTAGTGCAACTCCATCTAGGACCAAAAATGATAAACTCCCAGATACAACATCTTAGTGGGACAGGTGAAACTGCTGGACTCTTGGAACTTCAAATTTGCATGTTAAAATCTCCTTTTTTACGGTTAGTTTCAATGTTGAACAGTTGCTAAGCCACACCAACTGGCTGTCATGGTTCCGATAGATGAGACCAGCAAAAAGAACTCCAAGGCAAAAAAAAAAAAAAAGGTTCCTTAAAGAACATATTTATTTGGCTACATAATATCGGCATGCTTAAAGGTGAACCCAAGACTGAAACACCCCCTCCTCCCCCCAAAGGTTAGAAGGTTACAAAGTTAAACTTCCCAACCCAGTAGTATGTCATAAATCACATTCCCCAATTAACTATTTGCAGAGGGCTTTCTAAGGAAAGTTACAGCCCACCAAAATGCAGTTAGCAATGACCTTGGTTCCTACAGAACAATTTATTGTTATGTCTAAGGTAAAGCACTCATTCCCCCCTCCCTATTCTGTGGCAACCGAAAACAAAGGGAAAATGGCTTCAGCTAATTTCATTTTAGAGTTGACACTGGCTTTCTGCGGTGATGTTTCTTGGAATTCATAGGAAATGTTGTAATTCATAGCTGTCCAACCTTGGCGACTTTAAGACATAGGTCTTAAAGTCACCAAGGTTGGGCACCCCTGTTTTAATTAGGATGATCATCATCATCATCATCATCATTGTTGTTGTTAGTTGCGAAGACGTGTCCGACCCATCACGACCCCACGGACAACGTTCCTCCAGGCCTTCCTGTCCTCTACCATCTTCTGGAGTCCATTGAAGCTCACGCCTCCTGCTTCAGTGACTCCGTCCAGCCACCTCCTTCTCTATTGTCCCCTTCTTCTCTTGCCCTCCATCTTTCCCAGCATCAGGCTCTTCTCCAGTGAGTCCTTCCTTCTCATTAGGTGGTCCAAGTACTTGAGTTTCCACTTCAGGATCTGGCCTTCTAAAGAGCAGTCGGGGTTGATCTCCTCTAGGACTGACCGGTTTGATCGCCTTGCAGTCCAGGGGACTCGCAGGAGTCTTCTCCAGCACCAGAGTTCAAAGGCCTCCATTCTTTGGCGCTCAGCCTTTCTTATGGCTCAACTTTCACAGCCATACATTGCAACTGGGAAAACCCATCATCATTGTAATCATTGTTTATCCACTGCAGGATGAAGGACTCTTCTGCACAGTTCCAACAAATACAATTAAAATACTAAGTGGGATTTTGCCAAGTTGTCCTGAGGGCATCAAGTTGAGGAAGCTATTTGGACTCCTAGAGTCATCAAACCATAGGTCTCTGGGGCGGGGAGGGGGAGGGGAGAAGGGCAGACATCACAAATGTTGAACAATTTATGGGTCTTGGCAGATCCTTGAGCATTCTGGACCCAAAGCGCGAATTGTATGACATTTTGAAAGTCTGACAAAGACTGTTTTTCTCAAAAAATAGCTTTCAAAAGTAAAACAGGAATGCAGAAATGGCGAGATGGATCGGATCTCTCCTGAGCTTTATGTCCTCTCTGTTACACCTCCATGGGTGCTATCTCTGGGGGAGGGAAGGGGGGGGGAGGAAAGGAAAGTGCATATTTCTGCATTTAATTCATTTTTTTTTTGCTGTTCTCCGTTCACGGCCTCACCACCTGCACCTCCTTATGATAATCTGAAATGTCTGCTTATGCCCATCAATGTATTCATGCGACAATGATTGAAAATATCTGCAGCCTCCCCATTGTTCACCTTAATTTAAAAAGCCATTGCTCACGCAAAAAAAAAGCCATTCCACTTCCCAATCTTCTTCTTTTTTTTTGTTGCTAAGTCTTTCCCACCCCCACCCCCCACCAACAGCATGATTTCTAAATGGCATAATCACAATTAATCAAAATGCCAGGAGACGTCTGGGAGAACTCTTAAGCATCAGAATGTACAGCAAGTCCACGTTACTCAGAAACCTTTCCTGGCATTACGGGCGGAGTAGTTCTGAGCGGTAAAAATGTTGCCAATCTTTCTGAAAGGGTTTGCTTCCTTCTTCTTTGATGGGGCCTGGGGGTTTTTAAGAAGAGATTGGATACCCACCTGTCTGAAATGGTGTAGGGTTTCCTGCTTGAGCTGGGGGTTGGACTAGATGACCTCCATGGTCCCTTCCAACTCTGTAATTCGGTAATGCTGCTTTTGGCTCTCTCTAGTCTTCTCCTGCAGCTCAGAACTGGGCAGCCAATATCTTATCTTCCTCTAAGACAGACATGTCCAACAAAAGGCCCCGGGGGCCGGATGCGGCCCGCGAAGTGGTTTCATGTGGCCCATGAAGCCATTCTGGAAACAGTGAGGGAACGGCCCCCGCTGCCTTGGCCCTGGACCAGGCCGGCCGGCTGGGAGCCAATGTACAATTTTGTGATGGCCCACTATGCTGAAACACATTCAGTCTCCCTCTGACTTTGTCCTGGTACCCATCATGAACCTGGCTAAGGAGAGCAAGCACAGCAGCAGCAGCCTTGAGGAGGAGGTAAGTGCAGCTGGGCGCCCCCTTGGGGAAGTGGGGCTGGGCTTGGTGCCACGGGTGCTTGAGGGCCAGGCTGGGCATTTGATCTCTGCTGCCCAGGTCTCCGGACAGCCCGCACCACCATCCAGCCCCCCCATGGCCTGAGAGGAACAATGAGGCTCCTCCAGTGGACCATGCCTTGGCACTTGCCCCGGTCCCACCCCTTCTGCCAGAGACCCTCAGATCTGTCCCACTCCTGCCCAGGCCCCCCACAGGCACCCTTGACGTGAACGGTGTAGAGCTGGCGATGCCCACCCAGTAGACCACACCCACTCCATCCACGCCCACCCAGTAGGCTGCACCCACCCTGGCCACACCCACCCGGCCCCCCGAGCGCAACTGCAATGCTGATGCGGCCCTCAGTGAAATTGAGTTTGACACCCCTGGTCTAAGACGAACAAAGAGAGAAGTAACCTGGGATTAAGGAGAAACTTCCTGACAGTGAGAACAATTAACCAGTGGAACAACCTGCCTCCCCTTGAGGTGCATGCGGAGGCTGCAACTGGCACAGAATGCGGCCGCGCGGGTGATAGTGGGGGCGCCCTGGCGGGCACGAACGGCCCCCATCCTACGCGAGCTGCACTGGTTGCCGGTGGTCTTCCGGGTGCGCTTCAAGGTGTTGGTCACCACCTTTAAAGCGCTCCATGGCATAGGACCCAGTTACTTACAAGATCGCCTCCTGCCAGCAAATACCTCCCACTGACTAGTTCGCTCCCACAGGGAGGGCCTCCTCAGGGTGCCATCGGCTAAGCAATGTCGGCTGGTGGCGCCCAGGGGGAGAGCCTTTTCTGTGGGGGCACCGACGATGTGGAACGAGCTCCCCCCGGAACTCCAGACGTGTCATGATCTCCGCACCTTCAGAAGAGAACTGAAGACTCATCTCTTCAATCAAGCCGGCCTGGCCTAGACCTCCTCGGGTTTTTTATGTAAATTTTTAAATATGATAGCTAGGGTTTTAAGAATAGGATTTTAATTGGTTTTAGTGACAGCCTAGTTATTAATTTAATTTAGTTTTAAATATTTATTATTGTTTGTTTTAATCTGGCTGTAAACCGCCCCGAGTCCTACGGGAGAGGGGCGGTATAAAAGTTCGTAAAATAAATAAATAATAAATAAAATAAATAAATAGAAGGATGAGGGGGGACATGATAGCAGTGTTCCAATATCTCAGGGGCTGCCCCAAAGAAGAGGAAGTCAAGCTATTCTCCAAAGCGCCTGAAGGCAGGACAAGTAGCAACGGATGGAAACTAATCAAGGAGAGAAGCAACCTGGAACTAAGGAGAAACTTCCTGACAGTCAGAACAATTAAACAATGGAACAACCTGCCTCCAGAAGCGGTGAATGCTCCAACACTGGAAGTTTTTAAGAAGAGACTGGACAGCCACTTGTCCGAAATGGTATAGGGTTTCCTGCCTGAGCAGGGGGTTGGACTAGATAACCTCCAAGGTCCCTTCCAACTTTATTATTATTATCACATGCAGGCAGCAATTAGAAAGCACACCTGAAGCCCCCTGTTTTCTGCCCTGGTTGCTGGAATTGGGTATGTCTAGTCTAATGAAGAGAAGGACGAGGGGGGACATGATAGCAGTGTTCCAATATCTCAGGGGCTGCCCCAAAGAAGAGGGAGTCAAGCTATTCTCCAAAGCGCCTGAAGGCAGGACAAGGAGAAGCTAATCCAAGGTCCCTTCCAACTTTATTATTATTATTATAGCTTGGATCACTCTTTGACAAGCTTCCCTCCGTTACTTCTTGTCTTGCCCTTGCCTGCATGGTTTTGTGCACGTCTAGATTTGCACAGGTGTCATCTCTCCTGCAGGGCCTGCATTGGCTGCTGATTTGCAGGGTCCAATTCAAGGTGCTAATTTAAAGCCATATGTCCTGGTTCCGACAGATGAAACTCTTCAAATAACTTCGAGGCATTGTTTACCTTAAAGAATCTTTTATTCGAGTAGCATAACATCGGCACTAACACAGTCGAAGCCAAAAACTGAGTTCCCCTCCCCTGAGCACATAGTATCAAAGTACAATTCCCTCCTCCAATTGACAGTCATAAAACACATTCCCCAATTAGCTTGAAGCACGGGCTTCCTCTCCAGTTCTCCAGCCCGCCAATTCTTTATCAGCTCTGGGATCAATAACCTTGATTCTCACACTAAGTTTAGTGTTGTTATGTCTAGCTGGACTCTTGTTCACATCCCCCCCCCCCAGCATCATCTAACTTTAAAAGCGAAAGGGAAAAGATGGCTACATTTCCATCTGTTGTCAATGCAAAAACATCTGATGTTAGCAGCGTTGACACCATACGTAGTATGGGTCAGATTATTTCCCAGTTACATCTGCCTGAATCACCAGAGCAGAGAAGAGGGGATGCTAAGGTCCCCTCTCTTAAGGAGGTCCACTTAGCAGGATCCAGAAGAAGGACCTTTTCTGTGGTGGCTCCCTCCCTGGGGAACATCATCCCTGCAGAGATAAGATTGGCCCCCATCTTGACACTGTTTAGAAAGGCCCCAAAGCCATGGTTTGGCCAGCTGGCTTGGGGCCCAGAGAGTGATTATGGATTCCATCAAGGGTTTGGTTTGACTGCTGTTGCCCGGGTGTGTGTGTGGGGAGGGGTTGAGAGTTTATTGAGTTTTGTATTTGGGGTTTTATTTCTGTCAGCTGTCCGGAGTCACCGTGAGTTGGGCAGCCATATAAATTTTCTTAATAAACAAAAATTAATAAATACAAGGAAGATATGCAGAGAAGAGCCACAAAGATGATTAGGGGACTGGAGGCTAAAACATACAAAGGACGGTTGCAGGAATTGGGCATGTCTAGTTTAATGAAGAGAAGGACTAGCAGTGGCCCAATATCTAGAAGGCTGTCTCAAAGAAGAGCTATTCTCCAAAGGGCCTGAAGCCAGGACAAGAAACAATGGATGGAAACTAATCAAGGAGAGAACCAACCTAGAACTAAGGACAAATTTTCTGAGAGTTGCAACGATTAATCAGTGAAAGGTCTTGCCTTCAGAAGCGGTGGGTGCTCCATCAGAAGCGGTGAGTTTTTAAGAAGAGATTGGACACCCACCTGTCCGAAATGGTATATGGTTTCCTGCTTGAGCAAGGGGTTGGACTAGAACAGGGCTTTTCAACCAGTGGCACGGGTACCACCTGTGATGTCAACGCTGCAAATACTGTATATTCTTGCTTTGACAATATGCAGAACTGTCTGGTATTTTTAGAGTTTGTTTGTTTATTTATTTATTTATTTATTTATTTATTTATTTACTTACTTATTTATTTATTTATTTATTTATTTATTTATTTATTACTTAGATTTCTATGCCGCCCTATTTCAAGAACTCAGGGCGGCTCACAACATAAATACTACATGTAGAAATCTAATATATATAAAAAAACATTTATAAAACCCGTCAATTAAAAGACCAATCATCCAAAACAAACATACAAACATACATACACTGGCTGGGGCCAGGTTCTAACTGCCCCAGGCCTGTCGGCAAAGATGTGTCTTGAGCAATTTACGAAAGGCGGAGAGGGTGGGGGCGACACGGATCTCCGGGGGAAGTTGGTTCCAGAGGGCCGGGGCCGCAACAGAGAAGGCTCTTCCCCTAGGCCCTGCCAGGCGACACTGTCTGGCTGACGGGACCTGGAGAAGGCCGACCCTGTGGGCCCTAACCGGCCGCTGGGTTTCATGGGGCAGCAGACGGTCCCGCAAGTAACCTGGTCCGATGCCATGTAGGGCTTTATAGGTCATAACCAACACTTTGAATTGCGCTCGGAGACCAATTGGCAGCCAATGCAGCTCGCGGAGTGATGCCGAGATATGGGCATTTCTAGGCAGGCCCAATACTGCTTGCGCGGCTGCATTTTGCATTACCTGAAGTCTCCGACCGTTTTTCAAAGGTAGCCCCATGTAATGCAGAGCAGAAGAGGGTAAAGGGGAAGGAAACCTTTGACCTTCATACTAATTGGATAAGGTGATATATGACAGCTAATTTGGGGAGGGAACATGCTGATAATTTAATTGCTCAGGGGAAGAGAATTTAGATCTTGGCATACCTCCGTTATGCCTGTGCCGACATTTTGCAACAATAAAAGACTTTTAGGAAAATCAATGCCTGGAAGTTCTTGATGTGTTTTATTAGCCGGAACCATAACATCGGTACATCAGCACCTGGCAGGTGGTACGCGACCATCCTAGAAAAGTGGTAACGGGGGAGGGGAATGAGCTGGACTGGTGGCAGCACCGCACAAGCCTGAGCGAGAGACGACCGGAGCTGCAGGGCTGTCAGGGCTCAGCGAAAGCGCCAGGATCAGCGCTTCTTCGGGGCTGTCAGGGCTCAGTGGTAGTGCCAGGATCAGTGCCAGGCTCCAGCTACAGCTTGGTGCTGATCCTGGTCCTTCTGCTGAGCCCTGAAGAAGCATCAATCAGCTGGAAAGCAGCACTGATCCTGGTGCTTCTGCTGAGCCCAGAAGAAGCGCCTATCAGCTGGAATGTTGCAGCATCTCCAGGGTCTTGTGATTTACATTCAGATGCTTGGCAACTGATTCATATTTATGATGGTCACAGTGTCCCAGAGTCATGTGAAGTGACCAAAACCTGCTGCAACCACCCAGCAGACAGGGGGAATAAAAACCAAACACCCCTCCACCCCACCCCCGCTGCCAATCCTCAACAGAAATGCTCACAACAATGAAAACCTCGGACAGGAGGAAGAGCGCCGCCGGGTGGACAGGCAGGTGTCTTGCTCGGCTGTGGCTTGGGGAGAACTTTTTTCAGTGCCATTGTAACTTTGAACAGTCACTAAGCGAACTGTTGTAAGTCGAGGAGTACTTGTACTTCATCAGTTTTTTCCTGTTTTTTTTTTTTTTTTTTTGGTCATCATGTCTTTGACCCCTTGCTAGGCGACTGGTGGTACTCGGATATTGCCATATCCTAAAAGTGGTACAATGGGTGAAAAGGTTCAAAAGCCCTGGACTAGATGAGCTCCAAGGTCCCTTCCAACTCTTGTTATTCTGCTATTCTCTTATTCTGTTCCTTCAAGTACAGTACTTTTGGGGAGCTGCCAATTGCATCCTTAAAACTTTGAATTAAAGCTTAAGATGAGCAGGCAGCCATAGGCCTGAACACAGATACGTTTGTACGCAGATTCTTAACCCCCGTGGACTTTGGAGCACCGTAAGCCTGAACAAACCATAGCAACACAGATAAGAGCTGAACAACAACAGCCCAGAGATAAAGACACCATCGTGTGCGGTACCGTAGTTGTGATGGCGAGGAAAGGCTTCCGTTTGAAAATGCACCAGTGCACACACCCTTTCAAGATTCAGCCTAGGTGCAATATTCTGCAAGAGACTCTGAACATTAGAAACTAATTCTCAAAATGACAAGGGACTAGAGAGGGGCCGTGCAGAGGAAATGAATGGCAAAGCTTGGAAATGAAAAACAGAAGGCCGGTTAGCGCTACCGAGGTGTAATTAAGCAGAATGAGGTGATAATAAGGGATAAAGCACTAAAATTGAAGGGGACAGACTCTGATGACTGTCGCTCCTCTCATTGTTTTTTTTGTTGCCTGGTAATTTATCACTTCGATTGCAATTCTGTTTTTTTTTTTTTTACAGAGTTGGATGCTATCTGCAGTACAGGTAGTCCTTGACGTATGACCAGAATTGAGCTCAACGTTTCTGTTGCTAATTGAGACAGTGGCTAAGGGAGATTTGGCCCATTGAACAACCCTTTTTTGCCACAGTTGAATAGAATAGAATAGAATAGAATAGAATAGAATAGAATAGAATAGAATAGAATAGAATAGAATAGAATAGAATAGAATATATGGAATGGAATGGAATGGAATAGAATGGAATAGAATAGAATAGAATAGAATAGAATAGAATAGAATAGAATAGAATAGAATAGAATAGAATAGAATAGAATAGAATAGAGTAGAGTAGAGTAGAGTAGAGTAGAGTAGAGTAGAGTAGAATAGAATAGAATAGAATAGAATAGAATAGAATAGAATAGAGCTGGAAGGGACTTTGGAGGTCTTCTAGTCCAGCCCCCAGCTCAAGCAGGAGAATCTATACCATCTCTGACAGGTGACTGTCTAGCCTCTTCTTAAAAACCTCCAGTGATGGAGCGCCTACGATTTCTGGACGCAAGCTGTTCCACTGGTTGATTGTCCTCACTGTCAGGAAGTTTCTCCTTAGTTCCAGGTTGCTTTTCTCTTTGATCAGTTTCCAACCATTGTTTCTCGTCCTGCCCTCTGGTGCTTTGATGAACCACCTGACCCCCTCTGCCTTGTGGCTACCTCTGCTATCATGTCTCCCCTATTTCTTCTTTTCTTTAGGCTAGCCAAACCCAAGTCCTGCAGCCGTTCTTCATATGTTTTAGCCTCTAGACCCGTGGTGGCGAACCTATGGCACGCGTACCACAAGTGGCATGCAGAGCCCTCTCTGTGGGCAAGCACGTCGTCACCCCAGTCCTAGGCCTTCAGCTGGGTTTTATAAAACCTTTTCACTTTGCGCCACCGTGTGAAAAAAAAAAAGTTCAATCCATCAATTTCAGCTTCTCGCGGGGGAAAAAAAATCTTGCAAAGTTGGAATTGATTGATTGAACTTTTTAGTCCCATCCAGTCTGCCGTTATCCCTGCAGCCACGGCAACCCAATGGGCCACGCCCACCCAATAGGCCACGCCCACCCAATAGGTCACACCCACCCAATGGGCCACGCCCACCCGGCACCCGACTATACATAAGTGGGTTTTGGGTTGCAGTTTGGGCACTCGGTCTCTAAAAGGTTCGCTATCACTGCTCTAAGCCTTTGATTATCTTAGTTGCCCTTCTCTGAATTTTTTCCAAACTCTCAACAACTTTTTTGTGGTATGGTGACCAAAATTGGCTGCAGTATTCCAGGTGTGGTCTTAACTAGGGTTTTATAAAGCGGTACTAATACTTCGCGTGATCTTGATTCTATGCCAGCAGTTCTCAACCTATGGGTCGCGACCCCATTTGGGGTCGAACGACCGTTTCGTGGGGGTCGCCAGACACCGCGGTCCGCCATTTTGTTTTTTTGTTTTTTTTTCATCGCGCGTGCGCCACGCATGCGCGGTTCGGGCCATCGCGCGCACGCCGTGCATGCGCGGATCGGCCCGTCGCGGTCCGCCATTTTGTTTGGTTTTTTTCATCGTGCGTGCGCTGCGCAGGCACGGATCGGCCTGTTGTGCGCGCACTGCGCATGCGCGGATTGGCCCGTCGCAGTCTGCCATTTTGTTTTTTGTTTTTGTTGTTTTTTGTCGCGCGTGCGCCGTGCACGCGCGGATCAGCCCATCACGCACACGCCGCCCATGCGCGGATCGGCCCGTCGCACGCGCGCCACGCATGCGCAGATCGGCCCGTCACGCACGCACGCGGGTTGGGGTCACGCCGCGCATGGGCGGCGCAAGTGGGGTCTCAACCTGAAAAAGGTTGAGAACCACTGTTCTATGCCTCTGTTTATACAACCCAGGATTGTATTAGCTTTTTTGGCTGCTGCTGCACACGGCTGGCTCATAGTCAAGTGATTGTCCACTAGGACTCCAAGGTCCCTCTCACAGTTACTGTCCTTAAGCCAAGTCTCGCCCAATCTGTATTTGTACCTTTGGTTTTTCCTGCCTCTGTGTAAGACTTTGCTTTTCTCCACGTTGAACCTCATTTTGTTGGATAGGGCCCATTGTTCGAGTTTGTCGAGATCTTTTTGGATCCTGAGTTTGTCTTCTGTTAAGTGAATCACTGCAGTTGTTAAGTTAGCAACTTGGTTGTTAAGTGAATTTGGCTTCCCCCATTGACTTTGTTGTCAGAAGGTCGCCAATGGGGATCACATGACCCCCCCCGGGACACCGCAACCGTCATAAATATGAACCGGTTGCCAAGCATCCAAAATTTGATCACGTGACCCGGGGGAAGCGGCAATGGTTGTGAGTGTGAAAACTCGGTCATAAGTCACTTTTTCCAGTGTCCTTGTAACTTTGAACGGTCACTAAACGAATGGTTGTAAGTCAAGGACTATCAGTATTAATGGAAAGTGAAGAGTTGGCTGAAGTTTCCTTACCTGCTGCATGGGAATGTGTTTGGGGGGGGGGCTTTAGAGGGCATCTAGCCCCTTTACCCAGTGGAGTTTTGCCCTAAATCAGTGGTTCTCAACCTTTTTCAGGTTGAGACCCCACTTGCCCCGCCCATGCGCGGCGCGACCCTGACCTGTGCCGTGCGCGCGCGCGACGGGCCGATCTGCGCATGCACGTGCGACGGGCCGACCCGTGCATGCGTGGCGTGCGCACGACGGGCCAAAAAAAATAAATGGCGGACCGCGGTGTCCGGCGACCCCCGCGAAACGGTTGTTCGACCCCAAATGGGGTCGCGACCCATAGGTTGAGAACCGCTGCCCTAAATTGTCTCTAACAGTTGGCCATTCAGTCTCCAGCCAGGAAGAGTCCGTCAGAAGGTTGGACTTGGCTTCTAGATTATTGCATTGTGCTTCTCCTGGGGCTGTCCTTGAAGACTGTTGAGGAGGTTCAGCAGCATGGGAAGCCAGAGTCCATCCCCTAACCCAGGGGTAGGCAACCTGGGCTCTTTTATGACTCGTGGACTTCAACTCCCAGAATTCCTGAGCCAGCCACGTTGAGGGGAAAGGGAGAAGTTTCCAAGCTGAGCCAGGCTGGCTCAGGAATTCTGGGAGTTGAAGTCCACGAGTCATAAAAGAGCCACGGTTGCCTATCCCTGAACTAAACCCTACTAAATTATATAGGGAGCCCTCCACTGGTGACCACAATTGAGCCCAAAATTTCCATTGCTAAGCAAGACAGTTGTTAAATGAGTTTTGCCCCATTTTATGACCTTTCTGGCAACAGTTGTTAAGTGAATCACTGCAGTGGTTAAATTAGTAACAGAGTTGCTAAATGAATCTGGCTTTTTTGTTGACTCGGCTTGTCAGAAGATTGGAAAAGGGGAATCACATGAACCCGGAACACTGTAATGGTCATAAATATGAACCAGTTTCCAAGCATCTGATCACATGACCACGGGGATTCTGCAGTGATCATAAGTCACTTTTTTTCAATGCCATTATAACTTTGAATGTTCACTAAACAAATGGTTGTAAGTTGAGGACTACCTCGGCTTACAACCATTCGGTTAGTGACCGTTTGGAGAAGACAGCAGACTGTGAGTTCTAGTCCCACCTTAGCCATGAAAGCCAGCTGTGGGACTTTGGGCCAACCACCAGGCGGCTGGGAGTTCTAATCCCACCTTAGCCATGAAAGCCAGCTGTGGGACTTTGGGCCAATCACCAGGTGACTGGGAGTTCTAGTCCCACCTTATCCATGAAAGCCAGCTGTGGGACTTTGGGCCAACCACCAGGCGACTGGCAGTTCTAATCCCACCTTAGCCATGAAAGCCAGCTGTGGGACTTTGGGCCAATCACCAGGTGACTGGGAGTTCTAGTCCCACCTTAGCCATGAAAGCCAGCTATGAGACTTTGAGTACTAGTCCCACCTTATCCATGAAAGCCAGTTGTGGGACTTTGGGCCAACCACCAGGCGACTGGGAGTTCTAGTCCCACCTTAACCATGAAAGCCAGCTGGGTGACTTTAAGCCAGTCTCTCTCTCTTTCTCAGCCAATCCCCATCACAGGGTTGTTATTGTGGGAAAATATTCAGGAGGAAGGTGTGCTGGATACGTTAGCCACCTTGAGTTATTTTTAAAACTAATATAAGCGGAATGCAAACAAACAGACAGTTTCCCAACACCAAATAGTTAAAGCAGGGCTCTTCAAACTTGGCCCTTTTATGACTTGTGGACTTCAACTCCCAGAATTCCTCAGCCAGCGTACCTAGGTCTCAGGAAAAGGGCGGCATAGAAATTTAAATAAAGTATAAAGTATAAAGTTGAGGTCCACAAGCCATAAAAGGGCCAAGTTTGAAGACCCCTTGAGTTAAAGCATGCTGCTTCCGCTTCAGGAGTGAAGCCTAATGGCCAATAGTAACAGAATAACAGGCAGGAGAACATATGCCAGTGATGGCGAACCTTTTAGAGACCGAGTGCCCAAACTGCAACCCAAAACCCACTTATGCATTGTCGGGTGCAGGGTGGATGTGGCCCATTGGGTGGCCGTGGCTGCGGTGGTAACAGCAGACTGGGTGGGACTAAAAAGTTCAATCAATCAATTCCAACTTTGCAAGATCTTTTTTTTTCTTGCAAGAAGTTGAAATTGACTGATTGATTGAACCTCTTTTTTTTTTTGTGCATGGCAGCGGAGGCCTAAAGTGAAAAGGTTTTATAAAACCCAGCTGAAGGCCTAGGACTGGGGCGATGGCGCGCGTGCCCACAGAGAGGGCTCTGAGTGCCGCCTCTGGCACCTGTGCATTAGGTTCGCCACCACTGACCTATGCCATTTCAGAAAATGGCTGTCTGGTCTCTTCTTAAAAACTTCCAGTGTTGGAGAACCCACAACTTCTGGAGGTAAGTTGTTCCACTGATTAATTGTTCTGTCAGGAAGTTTCTCCTTAGTTCTAGGTTGCTTCTCTCCATGATTAGTTTCCATCCGTTGTTTCTTGTCCTGCCTTCAGGTATTTTGGAGAATAGCTTGACTCCCTCTTCTTTGGGGCATCCCCTGAGATATTGGAAGACTGCTATCATGTCCCCCCTCGCCCTTCTTTTTCTTAAACAAGACATACCCAATCCCTGCAACTGTTCTTTATACGTTTTAGCCTCCAGTCCTCTGATCATCTTTGTTGCTCTTCTCTGCGCTCTTTCCAGAGTCTCAACAGCTTTTATAGACCGTGGTGACCAAAATGGGATGCAGTATTCCAAGTGTGGCCTCACCAAGGCATTATTCCATCCTCTACAAAGTTCTCCTCTTTGTAAATCAAAATAGATCATGGTCTGTGCCTCTTGGCTCCCCATTCCATCACTTCCAGATGCCATTTTGAAGCCAGTAGTCCCTTTCTCTGCTTTTAACCCCACGACCTTTCTAGAAAACCCCCCATCTTTCTTAACGTCCCTCGTTGCCTTCGCACCCTCACCCAGACCTATGTGCACGGGGCAGGCGTGTGAAAAGGACCCCCTGAAGCCGCACGCTTGTCACAGTACAAGGCAGGCTCACTCGATGTAAATGAGTTTGGAATTGTCGGTTCTCCACGGCAGATGGCTTTGGAAATAATGAAGGCAAAGAAATGCACGCCCGTTCTCTTCCCCTGCCACCCTCCACCCCCCCACATCCATGTTCTGGTTGCCATGGCAGACCACGAGGCTGGAATGGATTCTGCTTATTAAATTTGCAAGCCCTTGTGTACTCAGGATGAATGGGGCTCAGTTATAGAGAGGGGGCCCAGCCTCTGATGACACCTGGGCTAGGTTTTTATCTTAAAAAAACAGGCATTGCAAACAAAGGCTGCAGAGGTCTTATTAATCTATTAGCGAGGACCTCAGACTGTTAAATCTGGGACTTTTTTTAATCAGAGGGCAAGGTTTCCCCCCCCCTCTCAGGAATGCAAATAAAATCTCCAGTTCTTCTGATGAGAGTTACCGCCAAGGGAAGGTTGTTTATCGGTGCAAGGAGGAAAAAAAATGGATTTTGCTTGTCTGAGGCAGGCAGAGTGACCTCCCTCCCTCCTCACTCTCCCCCCCTCTGCATTTTTTTTTAATATGTCAAGTTCTGAGATGCTCTCGAAGAAACCAAAGGAAATCTTCACAATAGTAAAAGAGGATCATGCCTTCTTGCTGAAAAGGCACATTTGAACGCTGGGGATCAGGAAGAAAAATGGAAAGGCCGCAGCTTGAAAAAAGAAATGGAAAATCTCAGGATCCCAAATGGATCTTGACGGAACTGAACAGTGGGCCCTATCTAACAAAATGAAATGTAATGTGGAGAAAAGCAAGGTTTTACACTTAGGTAGGGAAAAGCAAAGGTACAAGTACAGTTTGGGTCAGGGGTCGGCAACCTTGGCCCTTTTATGACTCGTGGACTTCAACTCCCAGAATTCCTGAGCCAGCATGGCTCAGCTTGGAAACCTCTCCCTTTCCCCTCAGCGTAGCTGGCTCAGGAATTCTGGGAGTTGAAGTCCACGAGTCATAAAAGAGCCAAGTTTGAAGACCCCTGGTTTAAATATTTAAATATTTTTTCCTCACGGTCACGTGATCAAAATTCAGGTATTTGGGTCAGGGGTAGGCAACCTTGGCTCTTTTATGACTTGTGGACTTCAACTCCCAGAATTCCTGAGCCAGCATGGCTCAGCTTGGAAACCTCTCCCTTTCCCCTCAGCGTGGCTGGCTCAGGAATTCTGGGAGTTGAAGTCCATGAGTCATAAAAGAGCCAAGGTTGCCTACCCCTGGTTTGGAGTTCTGATCAACGATCACTTAAACATGAACCATCATTGTGTGGCAGCAACTAAAAGAACAAATGCAATCGTTGGTCGTATAAATACAGGCATAGAATCAAGCTCAGATGAAGCATTAGTGCCGCTTTATAAAAACTTAGTAGGACCACACCTGGACTACTGCATCCAGTTTTGGTCACCACATCACCAAAAGATGTTGCGACTTTGGAGGAAGTGCAGAGAAGAGCAACTAAGAGGATTAAAGGCCTGCAGACTAAAACATAGGAAGAACGGTTGTTTGAACTGGGTTTAGCGAGTCGAGAGAAAAGAAGGACTAGGGGGGACATTACAGCAGTATTCAAGCATTTGAGGGGCTGCCACAAAGAAGACTGGGGTGGGGTCAACTTATTTTTCAAAGCACCAGAGGTCATGGCAAGAAACAATGGGTGGAAATTAATCAAGGAGAGAAACAGCCTGGAATTAAGGAGAAACTTCCTGACAGTCAGAACAATTAACCAGTGGATGCTCCATCACTGGAGGCTTTTAAGAAGAGGCTGGATAGCCATGTGTCTGGAATGGTATAGGTCTCCTGCTTCAGCAGGGGGCTGGACTAGAAGACCTCCAAGGTCCCTTCCAGCTCTATTCTATTCTATTCTATTCTATTCTATTCCACTCCACTCCATTCCATATTCTATTCTATTCTATTCTATTCTATTCTATTCTATTCTATTCTATTCTATTCTATTCTATTCTATTCTATTCTATTCTATTCTATTCTATTCTATTCTATTCTATTCTATTCTATTCTATTCTATTCTATTCCACTCCACTCCATTCCATATTCTATTCTATTCTATTCTATTCTATTCTATTCTATTCTATTCTATTCTATTCTATTCTATTCTATTCTATTCTATTCTATTCTATTCCACTCCACTCCACTCCATTCCATATTCTATTCTATTCTATTCTATTCTATTCTATTCTATTCTATTCTATTCTATTCTATTCTATTCTATTCTATTCTATTCTATTCTATTCTATTCCATATTCTATTCTATTCTATTCTATTCTATTCTATTCTATTCTATTCTATTCTATTCTATTCTATTCTATTCTATTCTCGCCTTATTAAATTTATATAATAGCCAATTAAGTCTTAAACAAAATCCAAACTTCTGGGGAAAGAGAACTAGCAGGCTGTCTGAGCTGTAAATAGGCTGTTCTTGCTGGCTCAGATGACTTACCCAACAAGGCTAGTACAGGCGGTCCTCAACTTACAACAGTTCATTTAGTGACTGTTCAAAGTTACGACAACACTGAAAAAAGTGGCTTATGACCATTTTTCACACTTATCACCATCGCAGCCTCCCCATGGTCACATGATCAAAATTCAGGCACTTGGCCACTGACTCGTATTTATGACGGTCGGAGTGGCCCGGGGTCATGTGATCCCCTTTTGTGACCTTCTGACAAGCAAAGTTCAATGGGGAAGCCAGATTTACTTAACAACTATGTTACTAACTTAATAACTTCAGCGATTCACTTAACAACTATGGCAAGATAGGTCGTAAAATGGGGCAAAAATCACTTAATGAATGTTTCATTTAGCAACAGAAACTTTGGGCGCAATTGTGGCCGTAAGTCGAAGGTGGCCTATATTATCAGAGAGGGATTTTTTCCTATAAAAATTATAGTGCACAAGCACGAAGCCGAAGACCCCAGCCTGAAGATGACGAGTGGGACCTCGTCGAAACGTCCCCAAGATACTCTCAATCTTACATGGGAAAAGACCCAAATACACCAAGACCTGCATATATATATATAGTGAACTCTCAAGCTTCCTCCTTCCATTATATATTCAAGATGGACAGTATTTAATATTTATTTGTTATGTATATGTAGGGGTGTGGGTCTATACTTATGTTGTGTACAGTATGTTTAGGTGTGTGTCATGTATGTGTTTCACTTTGAGAGTGGGCAACTAAATTTCATTTTTGATGTGTGCTGTGCCCACAGTAAAAAAAAAATGACAATAAAGGTTATCTTATCTTATCTTATATATGTATATATGTGTATATATTCAGGGAGTGAATATGTGTGTCAAGTGGTTATTTTTTAGATTGCACCCTGTAAACCCAAGTATGGGAGGAAGAAATCATTACTTGGGTTTACAGGGTGCAATCTAAAAAATAACCACTTGACACACATATTCACTCCCTGAATATTAACAAAGCGGGAGAGAGCCTGTGGCTTGAGACTAAAGCTTCTGCCTAGCATGCAGACTGCCCAGGTTCGAATCCCAGAAAGGGTGAGTTCTGACTGAAGAGAGTTAAATAACTCGAAATAGCTATCTCAGAAATCCCTTATTTCTTTGTTAACAATTTTAAAAAAAACATATATATATTTGTGCTTGCAGATGGCTCTGGGTTGAGCTGAAACAAGCAAAGGAAAGAATGATTTCTTCCTCCCATACTTGGGTTTACAGGGTGCAATCTAAAAAATAACCACTTGACACACACACACACACACACACAGAGAGAGAGAGAGAGAGAGAGAGAGAGAGAAGTCTTCAGAAAAACAAGGCAGAGCAAAGTAACAACACTGGGTGGCCCAATTCTTTTTCTTTTTTTAACACAGATCATTGTTTCCTAACCATAGTCATTTTAAGATGTGTGGACTTCCTCTCCCAGAATTCCCTGGGAGAATTGGCTTTGATAATTCCTGAGTCTAATTCTTCGCTATAGGCAAAAATCTTCCCTTAAAAATAAAATAAAATAAACGAATCATTAAAAAATCGACTGGGGAACGAAAGCTGGCTGGTCACCAACGGGAGTTGCCAGTGGGATGTTGGTGCATCTTAACAACACACCCGGGACTCACAAGTCTCAGGCCATATAGCTCAGTTTTCATTAAGCTGAATAAATGAGCAATACCCAAAGGCAACAGAGACAAAAGAGACAATGGAAAGAAGTTGGACTTTGACTTAAAATTACTCATTTATCTTAATTGTATTTTTTTTTCCCCCTCCCTGTCGGCCTGTGCATAGCAGGTGCCCTCCTGGGATTCCCTGAGACTGTCTGAAAAGGGTTCATTTCCCTTTGTGGACTTGATTTTATTTCTGGGCGTTTTTATTTTCATTAACTGGTGTTATCATATCCTAGTTGTAGTACAAAGAGGAAGTGTGGTCTAGTGGTTAAAGCGGGGTGACTTTGGGCCAGTCATTGGGAGACAGTGAGTTCTAGTCCTGCCTTAGGCATGAAAGCTGGTTGGTTGACTGTGGGCCAATCACCAGGAGACGGTGAGTTCTAGTCCTTACCTTAGGCATGCAGGCCAGCTAGGTAACTTTGGGCCAATCACCAGGAGACTGTGAGTTCTAGTCCCGCCTTAGGCATGAAAGGTGGTTGGGTGACTTCGGGCCAATCACCAGGAGACTTTGAGTTCTAGTCCTTACCTTAGGCATGAAGGCCAGCTAGTTAACTTTGGGCCAATCACCAGGAGACAGTGAGTTTTAAGGACTACCTGCATGTAGCCATCTTTCTACTGCATGGATGCATATTAGCCAGAGGTTCAAGGAAACTCCCTCTAATAAAGGAATGCTAAGATGATCTTAGCCAGAGAGAGAAAGGTGAAAGGTACGAAGCTAGAAACCAGGAGACTGTGAGTTCTAGTCTTGCCTTAAGCATAGCCAGTTGGATGACCTTTGGCCAGTCCGTCTATCTCAGCGCAGGAGGAAGGCAATGGCAAATGGCTTCTGAAAAAAAAACTTTGCCCAAAAAAACTGCAAGAATATTTGCAGGCAGTTTATTTATTTATTTGTTTTGATTTCTATGCCGCCCTATTCCGAAAACTCAGGAGCCAACATTGACTTGAAGGTGCATGCACATAATAGTAATAATAATAATAATAATAATAATAATAATAATAATAATAATAATAATAGTAGTAGTAATAATAGTAATAAAGTTGGAAGGGACCTTGGAGGTCATCTAGTCCAACCCCCTGCTCAGGCAGGAAACCCTATACCATTTCAGACAAATGGCTGTCCAGTCTCTTCTTAAAAACTTCCAGTGCTGGAGTATTCACTGCTTCTGGAGGCAGGTTGTTCCACTGGTTAATTGTTCTAACTATCAGGAAGTTTCTCCTTAGTTCCAGATTGCTTCTCTCCTTGATGAGTTTCCACCCGTTGCTTCTTGTCCTGCCTTCAGGCGCTTTGGAGAATAGCTTGATTCCCTCTTCTTTGTGGCAGCCCCTGAGATATTGGAATACTGCTATTATGTCCCCCCTCTTCCTTCTCTTTGTTAAACTAGACTTACCCAATTCCACATGTGTGCCTGCACACACACACACACACACACACAGACACAAAATCTTCCTTTTTTCTTTTTAGTTCATCTGGTTAATTCATTTCAGTGGGAATTTAACTTTCTTTATTATGAATGGTTTAAAAGGGCTTGCCAGAAATATTTCTAGTTGTGATTACACAATCTTTGCCCTCTCCAAAAATGGCTGAAATTTCACAAATTTGTTAGCAATCCATTTTATTTTATTTTATTTGCAAATTTTGCTTGGAATTTGGAATAACATTTTGACTTCCTGGCGTGGAATCCAGAAGTGCGCAGCTGTATGAATGATTTCCATTTGCATTTCAAGTTGGGGTTAAGGGACACCAGCCTCAAGCTGTCATCTGTGTCTTAGCAGCCCAGGTGGCATTGGGTGTCCCATATCCAAATTTGTAGTATGGGTGTGGATTTCTAGAATCTGCAGTCCCCCTGTATGGAATACAGCAAATCCTCAGGTTAAGAACAACCTAGTTTAAGCACGACTGACACTTAAGAATGGAGCCTATTGTGCAAAATTTGAGTTAAATACACAATGATTAAAGTTAAGTACACAATGGTCCCAGTTCATTACGCAATATTGCTTATACAACGTCATACGATAATACCAACAGAAGAGAATATTTATAGCTCAGGGTTGAATTGTGTGTAGTCTTTGATGTTCTTTGAGCTGGGTTGTTTTCTTGCAGACATTTCATGACCCTACCACGTCACATCATCAGTGCTAGAAGGGAATGGGGTTTGCACTCTATTTATATACAGTCCTTTGCCCTGTCAGGGCTGGGACTGTTCTTGGTGGTCCCTTGATTAGGCTGTTATTTACTGTTTGATCGTTTGTTCTGAGTTAGTAGTTCCTTGATTGGGGTGTTGTTTAAAGCTTGGTTCTTGGTCTAGGCCAGGGGTAGGCAACCTTGGCTCTTTTATGACTAGTGGACTTCAACTCCCAGAATTCCTGAGCCAGCATGGCTCAGCTTGGAAACCTCTCCCTTTCCCCTCAGCATGGCTGGCTCAGGAATTGCCTACCCCTGGTCTAGACTCTAGTGTTAAGTTTGGTATTAATCTCTGTGCATCTGGGTGTTGATTGTTGGCAAGGAGTCGTTGTGCTCTTTGTGTTTCCTTTTTAGCTTTTTGATGAGGTCTTTGGACTGCGCATAGATGTTGTTGGTCTCTATGTGCCCGCTGATGGCTGATTTGTCTGAATGCCAGGCTTCCAGGAATTCCCTAGCAATTTGGGACTTAGCTTGGTCTAAGATGCTCACAGCTCCCTAGTTGAAACTGTGGTAAAGTCTGTCTAGGCGTGGTGCAATTATTTTGTTTTTCCTCATATGTTCCAGCTTGCGTACAAATTTGACTTAAGGACCGACACTGGGGACGGAACTTGCTCACAACCTGGGGACCGATTTCTCTTTGTCAATCTTATGATTTTCCTACTTGGCCTTGAAACAGCCTTGCTTTGGAGTGACAGCAGGGGCCGGCGTGAGTCCATGGCGCCATTCCATCAACTCCCACCCAATTAGAATAACAATAAAGCTCGCCACACTTCTGGGAGGAGATATTTGCACTCACATTCCCCCCCTCCTCCTTTCCAGACTGCAGTCGTCATTAAATAAGTGCCCACAGCTAATAGACTTTTGAAAACTCAAAAGGCTGAGCTTTTCTAAGTCCAGCTGTCAATTGAAGGGAGTGTTCAAAAGAAAAGGGGAAAATGCCTGGGCCCATTTTCAGGCCCGTCTCTTTCTTCTCCTCCTTAAGGAAATAAATAAATAAATAAATAAATCAAATCAAATCAAAATTAAGCCCTCAAAAGAAGAGGGGAAAGGAATCAGCCTTTGGTGCAAATGAGTGTGCAATTAATGTGAAACAAAAGGAAATGAATCTATAGGGCTAATTATAGAGGGTATAAGTCTAAATGAGAGGAGCTGGACAGGCCGGGATGGAAGGCGGAGAGGCGACAGCCTTGAGGGAAAGAAAACACGAGAGAGCTGCGATTATTCATATATTTCTAAAAACAACCATAAAGGAATCAAGAAGGGATGGGAGCTTTTAGGGATGCCCCTTAAGAGAGACGTTCTTGGTTAAAATGGTTTTGGCATATTTCCTTTTCTGCCTTCTGCCTTTTCCTTGAGGCCTTGTATATGAACAAAGAGCTGACAGAGAAAGAGAAATAACAATTCCCCCCCCACACCCCCGACACGCACAAACCCTTTTTTGGAGAAAAAAAAAATGATTCCAAAGCTGATTCTATCTTGCACAGCCTTGACAAAAATGGGAAACGAGAGGGAAAGCGCGTTTGATATTTTTATTTATTTCTATCCCACCTTCGTTGTTTCGAACATGTCCGACACATCTTCCTCCTCCTGTTTTCCCCACAGCAACAGCCCTGTGAGGTGGGTTGGGCTGAGACAGAGGGACTGACCCAAAGTCACCCAGCTGGCTTTCACACCCAAGGTGGGACTAGAACTCACCATTTCCTGGTGATTGGCCCAAAGTCACCCAGCCAGCGTTCACACCCAAGGTGGGACTAGAACTCACCATCTCCTGATGATTGGCCCAAAGTCACCCAGCTAGGTTTCTTGCCTAAGGCAGGATTCAAACACACAGTTTCCTGGTTTCTAGCCTGATGCCTTAACCATTAGACCCAGTTGGCTTTCACAGTTTGGATTCCACAAACTGGATATCACAATTACCATTTGAGTATTGGAAGGACAAGAACTGCATATGAGTTGTATAAGCCTTTAATCCTTCAAGTACATAGAACATGGAATTATAGGATTGGAAGGGAAGGGACCCTGGAGGTCTTCTAGTCCAGCCCCCCGCTCAAGCAGGAGACCCTATACCAGGGGTAGGCAATCTTGGCTCTTTCATGACTGGTGGACTTCAACTCCCAGAATTCCTGAGCCAACATGGGGGAACTATGGCCCCCTCATGATTCCTGGACTTCAACTCCCAGAGTTCCTGAGCCACCATGGCTCAGCTTGGAAACCTCTCCCTTTCCCCTCAGCATGGCTGGCTCAGGAATTCTGGGAGTTGAAGTCCACGAGTCATAAAAGAGCCAAGGTTCCCTGTTTTACACCATTCCGGACAAATCGCTGTCCAGTCTCTTCTTGACAACCTCCAGTGATGGAGCACCTACAACTTCTGGCGGAAATGATATTTTTTTTTAAACACCCCCACCATAAACACCACCATATTTTTATGAAGATGTTGTACAATGTTAATATTTATATTTGTAAGAACCAAGGGATAACTACAGCTTTGTTGGATGAGATCCAGGTCCACTAATCTGTAAAGTCTAGTCAAGAACTGCGAAGATGGGATTGGAGAAAGGCAACTTTCATTGTCTCCTTTGCAACCGGTGGGTCCACAAGCCAGTTGGCTTTTGATTCCAAGGTTCTATCAGCGTGAGAAGGTAGAAGGTGATAGGCACAGCTTCTGTCTTTCCACAGGGATGTCTTCTTTAAAGGCGCATAATGAAAGGAGAAGAACTTCAACAAATTTGAGAAACTGTAGAAGCTTTAGGGAAGATTTGCACATCAGGAAATTGAGTGATGAAGCGTCTGCAAGAAGACAGCCAAGCTCAGAGAGCACCAAAGACCCTACAGTCCTCCTCCTCCTCCTCCTCTCCCTCATCTTCCTCGCCACTAAGCTCCTAGCACTGATGATGTTAACTAGTTTAGGTAATGAAACATTTGTAAGAAAACAACCCCGCTCAGACAGCACCAAGGATCCCACAGTCCTCCTTCTCCTTCCCCTCCTCCTCCACCCCACTTCCTTTTAGCCCTGATGTTGTTACCTAGTTAAGTTATGAAATGTCAGCAGGAAAACAACTGAGTTAAGAGAGCACTAAGGACCCCACAGTCCTCCTCTTCCTCTTTCTTCCCCCTCTTCCTCCTACCTCTCCTCCACCTAACCGTCCTCCTCCTTCTCTTCCTTACAAAGTCTCATTAAGCAGAAAGTGTGCTTTAGTCATCTTCTTTGATTTAGAACTCCTTCTCCTTCTCTTTCTCCTCCTTCTCCTCCTCCTCCCCTTCCTTCTCCTCCTTACAAAGTCTCATTAAGCAGAAACTGTGCTTTAGTCATCTACTTTGATTTAGAACTTCTTCTTTCTCCTTCTCCTTCTCCTTCTCCTCCTCCTTCTTCCTTCTCCTCCTCCTCCTTCTCCTCCCCCTTCTTCCTTCTCCTTCTCCTTCTCCTTACAAAGTCTCATTAAGCAGAAACTGTGCTTTAGTCATCTACTTTCATTTAGAACTTCTTCTTTCTCCTTCTCCTTCCCCTTCTCCTCCTCCTTCTTCCTTCTCCTCCTCCTTCTCCTCCCCCTTCTTCCTTCTCCTTCTCCTTCTCCTTCTCCTTACAAAGTCTCATTAAGCAGAAACTGTGCTTTAGTCATCTACTTTCATTTAGAACTTCTTCTTTCTCCTTCTCCTTCCCCTTCTCCTCCTCCTTCTTCCTTCTCCTCCTCCTTCTCCTCCCCCTTCTTCCTTCTCCTTCTCCTTCTCCTTACAAAGTCTCATTAAGCAGAAACTGTGCTTTAGTCATCTACTTTCATTTAGAACTTCTTCTTTCTCCTTCTCCTTCCCCTTCTCCTCCTCCTTCTTCCTTCTCCTCCTCCTTCTCCTCCCCCTTCTTCCTTCTCCTTCTCCTTCTCCTTCTCCTTACAAAGTCTCATTAAGCAGAAACTGTGCTTTAGTCATCTACTTTGATTTAGAACTTCTTCTCCTTCTCCTTCTCCTTCTCCTTCTCCTTCTCCTTCTCCTTCTCCTTCTCCTTCTTCCTTCTCCTCCTCCTCCTTCTCCTCCCCCTTCTTCCTTCTCCTTCTCCTTCTCCTCCTTACAAAGTCTCATTAAGCAGAAACTGTGCTTTAGTCATCTACTTTGATTTAGAACTTCTTCTCCTTCTCCTTCTCCTTCTCCTTCTCCTTCTCCTTCTCCTTCTTCCTTCTCCTCCTCCTCCTCCTTCTCCTCCCCCTTCTTCCTTCTCCTTCTCCTTCTCCTCCTTACAAAGTCTCATTAAGCAGAAACTGTGCTTTAGTCATCTACTTTGATTTAGAACTTCTTCTCCTTCTCCTTCTCCTTCTCCTTCTCCTTCTCCTCCTCCTTCTTCCTTCTTCTCCTCCTTCTTCCTTCTCCTTCTCCTTCTCCTTCTCCTTCTCCTCCTCCTCCTCCTTCTCCTTCTTCTCCTCCTCCTCCTCCTCCTCCTTCTCCTTCTCCTCCTCCTTCTTCCTTCTTCTCCTCCTCCTTCCTTCTCCTTCTCCTTCTCCTCCTTACAAAGTCTCATTAAGCAGAAACTGTGCTTTAGTCATCTACTTTGATTTAGAACTTCTTCTCCTTCTCCTTCTCCTTCTCCTCCTCCTTCTTCCTTCTTCTCCTTCTCCTTCTCCTTCTCCTTCTCCTTCTCCTCCTCCTTCCTCCTTCTTCCTTCTCCTTCTCCTCCTTACAAAGTCTCATTAAGCAGAAAGTGTGCTTTAGTCATATTCTTTGATTTAGAACTCCTTCTCCTTCTCCTTCTCCTCCTCGCCAACCTCCTGGCACTGATCATGTTATCTAGTTTGGGCAATGAAACATCTGTTAGAAATCAACCAAGCTCAGGGAGCATCAAGGACCCCTGAAAGAGATCTGTGCATTCATCTCCCCACGTTGTACTTTTGTGAAGAACAAAGATAATCTTAAAGCTTCCTTGAACTGGAGAAGGAGAAGAGAAAAAAGAGGGATGAGAGAAGGAGAGGGAAAGAGAGATAATTCCTCACTAGAGGCTGGCTTCTTTTGTTGAGGAGTAAATAGAAATATTGGAGGAACGATTTATTGTGCTCAGTTCACAATTAACACTCTTTCTTTGCATTCTTCCCTGGATCCAGCACAAAGCTCAAGAGATAGAGTCAATGCCAGCAGGCCATAATCTGCCTATACTTCAGGATTTCAATTAGTACAACAAAGGTGCACCTACTACAGCTGAGAGACTCTGCGCATTTCCCTAGCAAACGTGGAATGTCACTCCCTGCCTCTAAAGCAAAATGCTGTTGTGTTCCTCCTACAAAGGAGACACGCATGTGGCCATTGTCACCATCAATCACCTTCTGTTGTAATGGGGCCTTCCATATTGCCATTGTGCCTGACAAGATGTGTTTCTGTACGCATGGTCCATGATGGCACGGAGCAGCACTTCAAGATGAGAACACCTCATCTGCTTGGCACCTGGACAATTTTGCAAGCCTGCTTCTCCTGAAGTCCACCGTTCAAGAGTGACATTAGTGTCCTTCCCCAAGGCTATGCCCTTGAAGAGCTTACTTCACATCCGAGAAGAGCTAGCCTTGAAAAAGCATACAGCACACAGTAATGGCATTGTCTTTAGCTCACACTATAATGAATTGGCATGGGAGGGTGCTTATTTCTTGAGCTTTGTTCATGAGAACCAGAGGAGAAACATGTCTATGGAGATTCTCGGTCATCCAGCTCATGGTTGTCCCAAGGGTGCTTTTTCAAAAGGCAACCAGACTTTGTTTTTCCTTGAAGACATTTTGCTTCTCTCCCAGGTCTGACTGAAGGGTGGAGGATGAAAGGATTTATATTCCTTGCAGTCATCTGGTCATTAGGATTCTTTCTGAAAGTCAGGAGGCCACTTGGAAATTTATCTGTGCCCTCAGGGTCAGATGAATAGTCCAAATGGGTGTGGAGCCTTCTTGGAACCACTGATAGGACCGTGTTGTAGACAGGAGATAGGTGGGGTCGTATCCCTCTCCCACTGTTGAGAGAGAGCTGCTCAGTTTTGACCTAGATGGCCTCTTTGATCCCTTCTTCAAACCAACAGTCCTCTCTGTCCAGAATGTGGACTCAACGACTCTCAGAAAGAATACTAATGACCAGATGACTGCAGGGAATATAATCCTTCCATCCTCCACCATTCAATCAGAAGCTCCTTGGGTGAGAAGCAAAATGTGTTCAAGGAGAAACAAAGTCCGATTGCCTTTTGAACCAGCACCCTTGGGACCTAGAAGAAACAGAAGGATGATCCTAGGGGTTACAATTTGCAGATGGGCTCTGTTGTCCAGCTTGAACAGAAGCAGATTTAGTAGACACAGCCCTCTGGATCTGCCCAGGATCGAGGTCATTGGACATTTTCCAAAGCTGCCACCCTATAGGAGAGGGAGAGGAAGAGCCTGAGGGTGGAGTCAAAAGAGCCTGGAGTCACTGTGTTCCCATTATTGATCTAAGTCCAACCCCTCTTGAGTTCTGCTGACTCTTATCTAGTACCAATTACGTGCTGATGGTTGACTAGATTCTTGTGCATTGATACGAGAAATAAATGAGCTGAACTGATTCCTTCTCAAATCTAGCCAGGATCTAAAATGCTTAGCTGGGTCCAAGGAGGACACATACAATTTGTTTGATTTAGATCTTCTTCTTCTTCTTCTTCTTCTTCTTCTTCTTCTTCTTCTTCTTCTTCTTCTTCTTCTTCTTCTTCTTCTTCTTCTTCTTCTTCTTCTTCTTCTTCTTCTTCTTCTTCTTCTTCTTCTTCTTCTTCTTCTTCTTCTTCTTCTTCTTCTTCTTCTTCTTCTTCTTCTTCTTCTTCTTCTTCTTCTCTTCTTCCTTCTTCCTTCTTCCTTCTTCCTTCTCCTTACAAAGTCTCATTAAGCAGAAAGTGTGCCTTAGTCATCTTTGATTTAGAACTCTTTCTCCTTCTTCCTTCTCCTTACAAAGTCTCATTAAGCAGATAAGAAGAGGTTAGATTTACAGTATCTTGGAAATGGGACATATGTGTACTTTAGCCCCTGACTGACCATTAAGTACATTAAGGTGGGGTTGCCTTGATGTGTTTGATCCTCTTTCTCACTTTCCCTCGATTTGAGGGGGAGGACGCTAGCCATTTAGGAGATGGGAACAGAAGGTCCATCTGTTCCTTTTCTGCAATATTTTGCAAATGTCCTTTCTCATTTCCAGGCGAGAGTATTTCATTATAATCTTATTTTTCTGCTTGCTTGCTTGCTTACATGGAGGATGGATAGATAACCTGGAGTTCTGTAACAACAGAGGACTTCAATCGAAGACAGGGAGCTTCAAAACTTGTGGACTTCAATTCCCAGAATTCCTCAGCCAGCATGGTTTGCTGGAGAACTCTGGGAGTTGAAGTCCACAAGTCTTAAAGTTGCCATGTTTGGAGACTCCTGGTTTAAGAGGTGGACCACGCCCAAAGCTACTTTTACAATTTACGTTCTTGTACAGTAGTCCTTGTACAGTGCATTTAGTGACCATTCAAAGTTATCAGAGCACTGAAAAAAGTGACTTATGATCAGTGGTGGGATTCAAATACCTGAACAACCGGTTCTCTTATTTGACGCAGGCCTGGGCCTCCGATGCCTAGAACAGACTTCCGGAAGTGGCATCATGCATTTCCAGTGGGCCATTCTAGGCCTGGAAGGCCTCCTCCAGGCCTCTGATGCCTAGAATTGACTTCCGGAAGTGGCATCCACACACTTCCGGTGGACCGTTCTAGGCCTGGGAGGCCTCCTCCAGGCCTCTGATACCTAGAATTGACTTCCGGAAGTGGCATCCACACACTTCCGGTGGACCGTTCTAGGCCTGGTCCAGCCTAGACTGGACTTCTGGAAGCCAGCTGGTTCTCCGAATTCAGGTAAATTTAGCTACCGGTTCTTCCAAACCAGTGCAGACCAGCTGAATCCCACCACTGCTTATGACCATTTTTTTTTCACTTACAAATGTTGCAGCCTCCCCCATGGCCACGGGATCAAAATTCGAATATTGGTAACTGGTTCGCATTTATGATGGTCGCAGTGCCCCGGGATCATGGGATCCCCTTTTATGACCTGCTGACCAGGTCATAAAAATCAATGGGGAAAGCCAGATTCGCTTAACAACCATGTTACTAATTTAACAAGTGCAATGATTCATTTAGCAATTGTGGTAAGAAAGGACGTAAAATTGGGCAAAACTCACTTAATAAATGCATCG